>CM021103.1:297088492-297560920 GCA_007115665.2 Sequoiadendron giganteum
GATCGATGATTTCAAAAAAATAATTCTATATGCCCCAGACATTGATTTTCAGATGATTGCCGATAATATGCCCCCTCGGGAGATAAATTAATGATGTGATGATTTTTAGAATTTTTCAAAAAATTGATGATTTTCTGATGATTTCATGATGATATGATAAAGAAATAATTTATCTCCTGAAAAATGATGAAGAAATAGAGCCCTCAGATGAGTTTTAATTAATTTCATGGATAAAATTAATCAAAATGTAATAAAATCCACCAAAAATACCTTTCAAAAATTATAAATAGTGCTAAAAGGTCATTTTCAAAGTCATATGTGCTTTTTGAGTTCAAAAATTCTTAGTGATAAAGACTTTTCTGCCAGCTGGAGCGAGATGCCTATCCCCTACCACACTCACCAATTCGAGCGCATTTGATGCCACTGATGGCCGCCTGCATTTGGACCTCCTGTATGTACCCCTTGACCTCCTCGTACTTCGTGATTTTTTTGTTTTTTATGCTTTTTAGGTCTTAGGCGTGTCTAGGTCTGTTTTAGCGCTTTCAAGCTGCGCTGTAGCGCTTACATTCTGATGTAGCGCTTCTAGTAGGTAATTTAGCAATTTGAGTTTTAGCCCTTGCGTTAAAAACTCTAGCGCTTCGGGTCAATAATGTAGCGCTTTCGATGATTTAGCGCTTAGGAGTCAAGAATTAGCACTTTGAAGCTGGATTTTAGCGCTTTGAGACTTTCAGCACTTTGAGTTGGTGAATTAGTGCTTTCATGGTCTGTTCTAGCACTGCTAGTAAAATGGAACTTTGGCGAGCTGTTGTAGTGCTTTGATGCGAAAAGGTAGCGCTTCAGAAGCCTGTTTTAGCGCTTCAAGTGCTGAAATAGCGCTTTCAAGGTTTTAGCGCTTTGGGTCCCTGATTTAGCGTTTTTAGCTGATAAAGTAGCACTTTTGGGATTTAGTGCTTTGGAAGCCTATTTTAGTGCTTCCATGTTAGAATTGAAGATTTTGACTTAGTGAACCTTGATTTCATCAATTCTGATCATGTCCATTCTTCTGATTGGTATGATTGATAATCCAAATTCTTGATTTGGATTTGGATGATGTAAATAAAACTAACTATCATGATAGGTGAGAATAAATCTTATTCTTGATGATCCTCATGATAGGCGAGGAAATGATTCAATATCTAATAAATCTCATGATAGGCGAGACCTAGATAATGTATTGATGAACCTCATGATAGGTGAGATTTAGATAATGTTTTGATGAACCTCATGATAGGTGAGGTTGGATGTTCGCCTATGAATTTTGATGGGAAATTCATACCAAAGCTTTTGAAATAGACTTGATAGTAGAATGACTTTTGATTTCTTGACATAATTCACTGATTGTGAAATTTTCGTTATGATGATAGGAGGATCTGGGTACCCTCCAGATGCAAGAGAGGTTTCCACAAACGATAGCCTTGATACCTGATCTAACACCAGATGAGCTTCAGGTGATAGGCCATTGTGGCCTTATGAGCTTGCTTGATATGCCCTAGATTAGGATTAATCAGGGTTTGTTGACCGCATTGGCTGAGAAGTGGCATACTGACCACAACACCTTTCACCTACCTACCGGCGAGATGACAGTCACACCAGAGGATGTGTGGCATATTTTGCGCATTCCATTCATGGGAGAGATTGTTACTTATGATTCTCATGGGACTAGCAGCAGAGATTCTCTCCACAGAGTTTTTCAGGATCAAGACATAGAGGGTTTGAGCGTTCGATGGTGGAGGATCACAGATTCTTATGCGACACTACCAGCAGTGCTAGCTGGATTCATTGGAGGTTTCCTTTGCCCTGATAGCAGGTCAAAGGGATTCCTTGTTGGCTGGGGACAGACTCTTGAGAGCATGATGGTACATGGTACCAGATATGCATGGGGGATGTGCATGCTATCGCATCTTTATCATGATCTACACTCGGTTGTGTACCTTGGTGCACGTAGTTTATCTGTAGGGATGACCCTCCTATAGGTGTGGGCTTGGGAGAATTTCACTATTTGTCGGCTATTTCCAATTGTAGACAGACCAACCGGCAGACCGTATGTTTTCAGATACAGTGGTCAGTTCACACAGGCCCAGATGGGCAAGTTAGAGCATTGGAGACGAGTGTTTGATGACACTGAGATAGTTATCTGGTGTCCATACCTTGACTACGAGGAGTGGGATGAGGATGGTGTAGTATTGGGATGTCTTTGTGATTCTATGTAACTCATTGGTCGGACTCCATTTGTACTAGAGAGATTCTTGCTTCGTCGGGTATACAGACAATATGGCATTGTTCGGTGCATGCCACAGGGAGTAGCCCATTATGCACGGCGACGGATGGACATTCCTAATTGGGGTCCCACACTATCCTATGACGTCATTCTAGAGGGATACAAGACATTACAACCATCTACTTGGGACATGCAGAGAGACATCTCAGAGGCAGTTGTGATAGAGGATTACACAACATTCTTGGCCTTGGTCCCCCATCCTCGCATTACTATCCCCGATGAGCCAACTCCTTTACCTATAGAGGAGGATGTGGGAGAGGGTTCTGTAGATATTAGGGGTGGAGATGATTCTTCATACAACAGTGGCTCAGAGAGCAATGGGAGCTTTGACAACAGTAGTGATGATAGTGATGGCAGTAGTGGAGGAGGCGGAGTGGCAGGGCCAGGCATCATCAGTGCTTCTTCTTCTAGTAGGCCTCGTAAGAGGCAGGTAGTGACAATGCCAGCAGTCGGGCAGCAGAGACAAATAGTTGGGCTCCAGGCACAGGTCCAAACTTTGCAAGGGCAGTTGGTATAGGCTCGGGGTATGCTTGTGCAGACTCAGACCCAGATGTAGGCATAGGCACAGGTTCACGCACAAGCCTTAGCACAGGTATAGGGTTAGTTAGCCACCATGCAAACACAGGTTGATACCCTGACAGCAGAGCGAGACAATGCTTGATAGATTGCTGAGAGGGCACAGGAGACAGCTAAGACTCTCGAGAGATTGGCCGATGGTACCTCCATAGGTGATTATATGAGAGAGGTTTTGCGGGTTGGCCGAGAGGCCAAGTTCTACAGAGGCCGGTATCATGATGCAGTGCCTGTCGAGCATCGAGTCAGTTATGCCCCGTCGAGATCCGGGCGGACTCACACATGGACAGTTAGTGAGGGGTGACATAGCCTCCAAGCAGAGATCCCAGAGATCCAGGTTCTTCTAGGGGTGGTGGTGGTACAGGTCCTGTTAGGCCTGCTCACTCTCACAGTAGCAGGTCGTAGATGCCATTGTGATCCCATTGTGATCCTCTATGATGTATTTTATGATGTAGCTCATTGTATGATGATGTATTTTGTAGACCAGACTTCATTGTATACTTGACATTTTGTGATATATATATGAGATGCAGTTGATGTGATATGACGATGGCTTTATGATTTCTATGTGATGGATGCTTTTATTATATGATTTTGTGATGATTTAATTCTAAATGTGATGATGTATATGAATGATTATTTATTTTAATGCAATGATGCAATGATAAATGCATGTGTAGAATATATGATATATGGATATATGATGTGATGTGATAATATGTATGGATGGATGGATAAAGGCTTTTTATTTTATGGAATGATCTTATGATGGATGATCTTTGATGGGTGTAATGATGTGATTTTATTTATTAAATGTATGGATACATGATTGTATCAGTAACATAATAATAATGATGATGTAATGATGTTTTATGATGTAGATGATAAAAGATGTAATGAAAGTGATGATGTAAATGCATGATGTATTTGATAAATGTATGTCTATTATGATGAAAAAATGTGTATGGATGATGAAATGATGAAAATTTAATGATGATGATGATTTGTAACTATATAGTAAATGATGATGATTTTGGATTTTATGTCAAGTATACTCAGTCTTATTTGTAGATTAGATAATCATTGATTGGAATCCTTTATGCAACAAATACTCTGCAGATAATGAATGATGATGAATGCAATCTAATTTAATCATGCAATGATATGCAAAACATATGTCATTTTAATAGTCTTTTTGTGCTTGGTATCATCATAGAGCTTTATTGGATGTTGAAAGTTAATACAAGCGTCGATGGTTGTGTTAATCCAATGACGACCTGAGTACTACTTTCATGATTTTTGATATTGCAATTGAACACAAGCATCGAGGTATAATTGAACCGAGATGACCTAAGCATTCATTGCGTAAACAGGCAGTGATTAATCATTTCAATGTGTGAATTTGAATGTCATCGGTGATACATTTGCATAGCACATCCCCCGACAATTCACACATTTATATGATTAACGTACAGACAACAGACAATAAAAATATCATTCTTTTTCCTTGTTCCTCTAGTTCAATACATCATTGAGTTACTCCAAAGAAATGATAATAAAAAAGTATAATTTATCCATTGTTTACTTAAAGTGTTCCATTCATTATTCAGATTTTAGATCATCCATCCTGATTTTGACATGTTTTTGGATTTTTGAGATTTTGACTAAAGACCTAACCTAGTAACCTATCTTAGGGGTCTCAGGGGCTGATTTAAGATTAGCCTTGCCTACGTTACACACGCAGAGACCACGTAGTTCGACTGACACAGACCTATGTTTTTGGAAAGTTGCTTTTTCAGACTTACCTTTTTGACATGTTTTTGGATTTTCGATATGGATGGTTGATTTTTCTGATGATGATTGATATTGCACTTTGATCTTGTTTTGATTTTCTACCATAATATTGCCCTTTGATACATTTGTATTACCCCTAATGATATCCAGATGTTGCCCCCAAGCTATGGAGTGATATGTTGACCATGTGACATGATTTTGATAATGGATGTAATGATGGCCAGACGAATGATATGATATGAATTGATACTGACTTTCAGATGAATGATCCTAACATATATCCAAATAGATGGGAAAGTTGATCTTAGAATCACATACGACGCCTGTTTCCAGGTTTTCACCATATGCTTTGATTACACCCTTTGTGTTTTTGTATTTTTCTCATTTTTCTTTTTTTGTATTTTCTATTTTTTTTGTATTTTTGTGTTTGCCAAGATGCCTATTTGCTGGTTTTCACCAAGGAAACAATTTTCAAGTTTGGTCCGTGCACTAGGAGGTTCAAGCATAGAATTTTCTGAGATGAATACTGTTGATAGGTTCATCAAACAGATCCCCTTCTGACGTTGATAACTGATATGCTCCTGATCCATACACTGATATGACGACAAAAGGGACCAAGCTAGTTAGGCTCAAATTTTCCTTTCTTCTCTCCGTCCTGTTGATTCCTAGGGTTTTCCTTTAGTACCAAGTCACCAACCTAAAGACCCGGTTTTACCCTGTGATTGTAACTTCTTGACATCCTCTGTTGATAAGCTGTTAGATGATTAACAACTTGTTGACGACGCTCATCTAGCAATTCCAGTTCCTGCAATCTAGATACCCTATAGTCTTCATCTGAAATGATACCTCTGAGTGATACACGAAGGGATGGAATTTCAACTTCAATGGGAAATATGGCTTCTGATCCATATACCAAAGCAAATGGTGTAGCTCCCGTTGGTGTTCTGATGCTTGTTCTGTAGGCCCATAGTGCAGGGTTGAGTTGAACATGCCAATCACGTCCAACATCGTTAACCGTCTTTTTGAGAATTTTGAGTATGGTTTTGTTTGAGGCCTCTGCTTGGCCATTCCCTTGAGGATAGTACGGTGTTGAAAAATGATGTTGGATGTGGAACTTATCACATAGCTCTTGGACATCTTGATTCTTGAAAGGTCATCCATCATCTGTGATTATAGATTGAGGGATTCCATATCGACAGATGATGTAGTTAAAGATGAAAGATGAAATCTGTTTCCCAGTGATGGTAGTAAGAGGTACTGCCTCTATCCATTTCGTGAAATACTCGGTAGCTGTAATAATGAACTTGTGTCCATTAGATGAAGATGGATTTATTTTGCCTACCAAATCTAGGCCCCATTGACAAAAAGGCCATGTTGATGTAAAAGGATGCAGTTCTTGTGCCGGTGCATGAATTAGATTGTTGTGAACCTAGCATTTTTGACATTTCTTAACAAATTGATATGATTCTTTCTCCATTCAAGGCCAATAATATCCCAAACGGAGGAGTTTCTTGGCTAGGGTTATCCCACTTGAGTGAGTACCACAAATACCCTCGTGAACCTCTCATAGGGCCATTTCAGATTCATTGCATTCTAGACATCGGAGTAGGGTACTATCAAGACCTTGACGATAAAGGACATCTGTGATTAAAGTGTGTCGGGCGGATTGGCAGATAAAGTTTCATTTTTGATTCCTGGAAAGGTCAAGAGGAAGGATAACATCTTTCAAATAAGCATAAGTTTTTTCATATATGGAGGTTTCAGTGGTTTCTAGATGGCATATGGTAGCGGATTCTGATTGATAATGGGAAGGACATGATACTTGTTCTACCGTAAACTCATAACAAACACGCTTCTTAGGGAATTGTAGTAATGAAGCAATTGTAGCCATAGCGTCTACAGCTTTGTTCTCTGCCCTTGGAATCTGATCAAACTTGATACTGACAAAGGACTATTTCAGATTATCTATTTGCTACTTGTAGGGCATCAATTTTTCATCTTTTGTCTGATACTCATCATTGACTTGATAAATAACCAGTTGAGAGTCCCCATATACCTGAAAATCCATGATTTTCTATTGAATTGCTCTCTTGACCCCAATAATCAATGCTTCATATTCCGCCACATTATTGGTACATTGAAACATGAGTCTATATGATTTCGGAATTGTGTGTCCTTGGGGAGAGATGAACAAGATCCCTACTCCTGATCCTTGTTGTGTATATGATCCATCAAAATACAGTATCCATTGTTGGGGCATTGCTGTCATAATATCTGCATCTGGAAATTCCATTGTCATTGGGCGATCATCTGGTAGAGGAGCTTTAGCTAGCTATTCAGTGATTTCTTGTCCCTTGATTGCCTTTCTCTTGACATATTGAATGTCGAATTCACTTAGGAGCATAACCCATTTCGCCAGTCTACCTGTTAAGGCAACTTTACTCAGTAGATACTTCAAAGGGTTGATCTTTGCAATTAATCTGATTGTATGAGTCAGCATGTAGTGTCTTAGCTGTTGAGTAGAAAACACTACTGCTAAGCATGACTTTTCTATGAATGTATAGTTTATTTCATAGCCATTTAAAGTTCTACTGATGTAGTAGATGGTGCGCTCTTTCCCTTCATAGTCTTCTTGTGCTAATAGTTCCCCCAAAGAGATATCTGTCATGGCAATGTACAAAATGAGAGGCCTTCCTTCTGTTGGTGGCATTAAAATGGGTGGTGACATCAGATATTGCTTGATTTGATTGAATGTTGTTTCACACCCTTCATCCCACCTAAAAACTATATTTTTATGCAATAGATGGTTAAAAGGATGAATTTTGTCTTCCAATTGGGAGATGAATCTTCTGATTGATTGAAGTCATCCTTGTAGTGATCTGAGCTAATTGATATTCTTAGGAGGTGGCATCTCCATAATTGCTTTGACTTTTGCTAGATCCACCTCAATGCCCTTTTCCGAAACAATATATCCTAGTAGTTTTGATGATGTAACCCCGAAGACACACTTCTTAGGGTTTAACCTGACATTGAATTTCTCCATCTGTGTGAAGATTTTGTCTAGGATATGCAGATGTCCTTTCCTTGTAGTAGATTTTTCCAAGATGTCATCCACATAATCCTCTATGAAAGTGTGCATCATATCATGGAAGATTGTCGTCATTGCTCTTTGATAAGTGGCTCCTGCATTCTTTAGACCAAATGGCATGACGTTCCAATAGAAGGTTCCCCATGGACATGTAAAAGCCCTCTTTTCCTGATCTTCTGGAGCTATTCTTATTTGATTGTACCTAGAGAAGCCATCCATGATTGATAACATGGCATGCCCTGCCGTCAAGTCCACAATGATGTCTATGTTTGGCAGTGGAAAATCATCCTTTGGGCATGCTTTATTGAGGTCCTTGAAATCTGTGCAGATTCTAATGTTGTTGTCTGGCTTCGAAATAGGTACTATGTTCGATATCCACTCAGCATAATCTATAGACCTTATGAACTTAGCATCCAATAATTTCTTTAATTCTGACTTTACCATTAATGCGATGTGAGGATGCATTTTTCTTAATTTTTGTTTAACATGCTTGATTCCTATTGGCAAAGATAAATGATGCATAAGCAGATTTGGATCTAAGCCTGACATATCAGAATATGACCAAGCGAAGTTGATGCTTCTTGCTTTAAAGAAATTGATAAAGTCCGGTCTTTCTTGATTAGTCATTGATTCTGCTAGATGTAGAACTTTTGCCTTCTCTTCTATGCCAATGTCCACTGATTGTGTAGGTTCAACCAAAACTGATGATCACTCATGATAGTGTTCTGGGAGAGTGTCAAATCTTCCATCCTTTAGTGCCTCAGAAAGGTTTTCACCATTGGATGCGTTCTTTATTTTTACTTTTTCCAGATCTAATGCTGCCATAGAATGGTTTTCACCATTAGATCTATTTTCCCTATTGTCAATTTTGCAACTGGAAGATTTGACACCCTCTTACTGAGTCGTATTGTTATGAGTATTATGGATAGCGTTTGTATCAAGTTTGGTATGACAAAGGAAATGCACGATAGCATCATCATTTGCAAATTTTGGTACAGTCAATGGTTCGATAGGTTCCCAATCAATAAGTTCCAGATGGATTAATGGCATGTCAGATTGATTTAGGTCAATGGAGATAAGGGTGAGGACAGCAATATCATCATAATTGTCATTTGGGATATCGAGATCCTTGATGGTACCCTCTTCAAAATCATCTAGTTCACTCAAATTCTGTTTGTCCTCACTAGAGTCATCGATATTTAGTGATCCCATGATCAATGGTCTAGACCCAGAGCCTTGGCCCTCCTCACGTGTAGGTGCATATTTTTGAATTACATCGACTGGAATATCAATGACAAGTAGATCACAAGGTAATGCCCACTCATATTCATTTGAGTCTATTTCAGAACCATCTCTAAAGTGAAGGATATTTTCCATAGCTGTCTTTGTTAGCTCCTGCTTCTCTTCTTTAGAGTATCCTAGTCCTGGTTTTTCTTTTGTGTGGAGAGTGAGAGGTGTGATAGGTTATGAGATTCCCTCCTTTCTTAATCCCATAGGTCCTTATCCTTCATAACCCATCTTTTCAAGAATAGCCTTTCCTTTTCCATACTTGTCTGTGTTGATGCTAACATTTTTGATACCGATCTCTGATGTTGATGTTTCTTCATCCTTGTATAGCCAATCCAGGATTGCTTTGTTGTCCGTTTCGTCTGCTATGGTTCCAGATTTTACAAATGTTTCTTGAAGAACTGTGCCAGGTAAAGATGTTGGAGGTTTGATCATTGATGGTTGACCATATTTCCTAGGAGATGGCATTAACTATGATAAGTTAAGCGATTGCTCCATTGAGTATTGTCCCATTCCTTTATCTATCAACTGAACTTGCTTTTGAAATTTTTCTGATAGAGAAGTTTGTGTATCCAGATTGTTTGTTTCGACATGACTTGTTTCCTTTTCTTTACCTTTCTTTTGCACCCACTTGGTAGTGATGCTTGGACTTTGTTCATTCATGGATGATGATGAACTTGAAGCTTCCCTGTTGTGAGGGACAAAGATGTCTTGAGATATTCTTAATGTGTCACAATGTTGTGGATGATTATAATCAGCAGCTATAGTTACCTCTTGTCCGTTTATTGGAAACTTCAGGCATTGATGGTATGTAGAAGGTACGGCCTACATTTCATGAATCCAGGGTTGTCCTAAGAGTATGTTGTATGTCAATTCTCTTTTTAATACTTGACATGCTATATGCTTCATCACGGGTCCCACTTGAATGGGTAATACAATTAAACCTTTGGATGATCTTTCCTCCTCATCATATGCTTTGATGGTCATTTTTTGTCGAGCATTAATAGCGTCTTCAAAATATCCTAGTGCATGGACTAATTTGAGGGTGCAAATGTTCAGACCAGCTCCCCCATCTATTATAACTCTCTTAACACGATGATTATGGATAGAGACTTCGATATGCAATGTTGTGTTATGCGGATGGTTTAATGAGACATCATCCTGTTGAGAGAATGACAGACAATGCGGGGTAATCAGATGTCCCACCATAGCTTGGAATTGACACACCTCCAAATTATTTGGTACGGTTATGGCAACTAATGCTTGCTCGAGAACTTCTTTATGTGATGGTGACAACCTAAGGAGTTCCAGTATTGAGATTTGGGCGGGGATTTTTTGTAATTGATCAATAATATTATAATGAGATTGAGGCGTAACCACACGTTGAGATCCCACTCCTTTTAATACTACCTTGGCTTGCCCCCTAGTCATGACGTTTGTTGTTTGACATTCTTGATTCTCTCGGGGGGTGTTTTGCATTTGATTGATAATATCATAATGTGATGGAGGTGGAACCGCATGTGTCAATCCAATTCTCCTAAGATTACTTTTGATTTCCCCTGAGTCATGACATTTGCTGGTTGATATTCTTGATTATCTCTGATTTTTAAAACATTGATTTGATTATTAGAGTTTTGCACGCTTGGGAGTAAATCCAAAGAGGTAACGTTGTTGGTTTCATTTTCACCAATGTTATCAGCAACTGTATGATCTTGTTTGACTTCAGATAGACATAGGATTGTTGTATTGTAGACATGATTGGCATTATTCCCTTTGCTATTTGATGATGATGCACCTTTGTCATAATTTGGCAAAGGATCTTTGAAGGCCAAATGATCATTGTTATTTTAAGGTCCTTCCACATACACTTTGTTGTTGTCCACCAAATCTTGTATTGCATGTTTCAATTCCATATAGTCATTTGTTTTATGACCCTTGTTATTATGATAGTTGCAATAATCAGCATCATTCCACCATGATGATTTGACTTTTGGATCCCAGAACCTAGCTTCCCGTGCAGTGAGAAGGCTTCTGGTAACTAGTTCCTTCATTGTTGATTCCATTGATTGACCTAAAGGTGTGAACTTTCATCGATTTGATGGTTTTTGATAAGGTAGTTTTTTTGCACGTTCGTTGTTCTGCATGGTATTTGATTGGGCTTTTTGGTCACTATTTTGATTATTTGAAGAAGATGCAGTCAAGTTGAAAACTAGTTTGACATTTTGTGAATCGCTTGTTGTTTCATTTATGTTGTGATTTTTTTTCCAAATTTTTGGTTTATCATTACTTTAGTGTTGATTGGAGTAGTTATTTGATTTTTCATTGTAATGTTTGATAACTCCCCATTTCACTAATGCTTCCTCAATCTTAAGACCATTTTCTATGACTTTTTCAAAAGTGGGTGGACATTGTAATTCTAGCCTATAGCTCATTTCTTCTGTCAAGTTCTCAATGAATAATTCCATCTTTTCTTCTTCTGGAATAGATTGAGGATATCTAACAAATAGTCGTCGCCATCTTTGGAGAAAAGACAAAAATGTTTCTCCTTTGTTTTTCTTTAAGTTGTAGAGATCCTTGATAGTAACATCATTTTGGATGTTGAATGAATATTGAGAGATAAACTTGTTAACAAGTTCTTCAAATGTTTTGATACTAGGTTGCAGTTTTGAGAATCATTCCATACATGCACCTCCCAAACTTCTTGGGAATAACCTCATCAAATAAGTCTCTTCTTGAGCAAACTCAAGACTCATTGTTTTAAATTCTCGTATATGATCTATGGGATCTGTTCGTCCATTGTACTTATCATACTTTGGGAATTCGCAGTCTCTTGGAAAAGGTAGCAAACCAACTGTTGCGTCAAAAGGATAAGGACAAATGTCCTGTATCGCATATCTTTTGGTTGTCCCTTTCGTCATGTCGTGTATCTATTGCTGTAATAATTGCATTTTTGAAGTTAAAGCAACAACTGGATCTATTGTTTGCATTGGTAACGGTATCTCTGTTTCATTTGTTTTAGTTGCATCTTTCAAACGGTTTATATCAAACAAACATCCAGATTATTTGGTATAGTTGTGGCAACTAATGCTTGTTTGAGAACTTCTTTATGTGATGGTGACAACTTAAGGAGTTCCAGTATGGATATTTGTGTGGGGATGTTTTTCAATTGATTGACAATATTATAATGAGATTGAGGCGTAACCACATGTTGAGATCCCACTCCTTTTAATACTACATTGGCTTGCCCCCTAGTCATGACGTTTGCCAGTTGATGTTCTTGATTCTCTCGATGGGTGTTTTGCATTTGATTGATAACATCATAATGTGATGGATGTGGAAATGCATGTGTGGATCCAATTCCCCTTAACATTACTTTGGATTTCCCCCGAGTCATGATGTTTGCTGGTTGATGTTCTAGATTATCTCTGATTTTTAAAACATTGATTTGATTATCAGAGTTTGGTATTTTCGGGAGCAAGTCCAAAGGGGTGATTTTGTTGATTTTTGGTTTGCTAATGTCATGATCAACTGTATGATCACTCTCCACTTCAGATAAATAAAGGATTGTTTCATTGTAGACATGGTTGATTTTTTTACCCTTGTTGTTTGAGGATGATGATCCTTTCTCATAGTTGGGTAAAGGGTCTTTGAAAGCTGCATGATCGTTGTTGTTTTGGGGTGTCTCCACATACTCTTTATTGTTATCGATCAAGTCTTGTATTGCGTGTTTCAATTCCATGCAATCATTGGTTTTATGACCTTTGTTACTATGAAAGTTGCAATATTCTGCATCATTTCACCATGGTGGTTTGACTTTTGGCTCCTAGAATCGGGCTTCTTATGCAGTGAGAAGGCCACTAGCAACTAAATCTTTCATTGTCGATTCTATTGATTGACCTAAAGGTGTGAACTTTCGTTGATTTGATGGTCTTTGATATGGTAGTGTTTTTGCGTGCTCGTTGTTCTGCATGGTATTTGACTTGAATTTTTGGTCACTATTTTGATTGTTTGAAGAAGATGCAGTCAAGTTGAAAACTGGTTTGACATTTTGTGAATCGCTTGTTGTTTCATTTGTGTTGCGATTCTTTTGCCAATTTTTTGGTTTATCATTGCTTGAGTTTTGATTGGAGTAGTTATTTGTTTTATCATTGTAATGTTTGATAACTCCTCGTTTCACTAACGCTTCTTCAATCTTAAGACCATTTTCTATGACCTTTTCAAAAGTGGGGGGACATTGTAATTCTAGTCTATAGCTCATTTCTTCCGTCAAGTTCTCAATGAATAATTCCATCTTTTCTTCCTCTGGAATAGATCGAGGATACCTAGTGAACAATCTTCGCCATCTTTGGAGAAAAGACAAGAAAATTTCTCCTTTGTTTTGCTTTAAGTTGTAAAGATCCTTGATAGTAACATCATGTTGGAATATTGAGAGATAAACTTGTTAACAAGTTCCTCAAACGTTTTGATATCGGGTTGCAGTTTTGAGAACCATTCCATACATGCACCTCCCAAAATTCTTGGGAATAACCTCATCAAATAAGTCTCTTCTTGAGAAAACTCAAGACTCATTGTTTTAAATTATCGTATATGATCTATCGGATTTGTTCGCCCATTGTACTTATTGTACTTTGGGAATTTGTAGTGTCTTGGAAAAGGTAGCAAACCAACTATTGCGTCAAAAGGATAAGGACAAATGTCCTGTATCGCTTATCTTTTGGTACTCCCTTTCGTCATGTCCTATATTTGTTGCTGTAATAATTGCATTTGTGAAGTTAGGGCAACAACTGGATCTATTGTTTGTGTTGGTTACGGTATTTCTGTTTCACTTGTTTCAGGTGCATCCTTTAGACGATTGACATCAAAGTCCTTGGGAAGTTTGGCACCTGATTCAACCAACATTAAAAGATATTTTTCCATATCTTGCTCTAAAATCTTTTCCATGAATATATGGAACTTAGGATCTTGTTGAGCTACCTGAATGTCCTCTTGAGTTATTTCATTCTTGTCATTTTGGTTCAAATTGTTCCAAGGATTTTCCTCTGCCATGTTTTTAGATGATTCAAGCTCTTGTTCTAAAAGTCTTTGTTTGTGGGACCTAGTGAAGATTGGCATACAAATTTTCACACTTCCTTCCGAAATGTTGATCTTCTATGCTAGAAAAATGTCAAGGTAAACTTTTAACAAGGTCGAATAAGATGACTGATCTTATTGATGAGACTATGTTAAAAATTTGATTACCATACTTGGTTTCGTGATAAAGGATGATAGTATCCTGGTGATGAAACCTTTGTGTAGTAATTGATTGTGTATTTTGTGTTGACACTTTTGATTTGTATGATCTTGTTTCAGTTGATAAGTTTGGAAATTTGTATAAACCTTTCTGATTTTGGTCTTTTGACAGTGATTTTGATGAACAGAAACTTGTGTTCTGGTAAAGATTGTGGATAAAAGACAGACAGACTGACTGGTAATATTTTTGAACTCTTTGTTTTAGAAGCGCTAAAATAGAGTACAAAAGTGCTATTTCACAGAAGCACTAGAACAGAATCCCGAAGCGCTAAAACAAAGACCAGAAGCATTGAAACAGTGCATAAAAGCGTTGCAGAAATTGATGGAAGCGCTACTTGATAGATGCGGTGAAACAATGCACAGAAGCACTGTAAAAAGTGATGGAAGCGCTACTTTACCAAAAGCGCTGAAACAAAGACTGGAAGCACTAAAATAGTTCCCAAAAGCGCTATTTTGTAGAAGCGCTAAAACAGTGACTAGAAGCGTTGAAACAGGTTTTTCCAGAGCTTCTAAAAATAGGACTTTAAAGACTCTCTACTATAAAATTTGATCTGGCCTTGTGGCATACTGTGTCATGGACTATGGAAGAAAAGCACGATGAATGCGTTGACTATGATTGTGAAACTGAGTGAGAGCTCTTCTTTGGAAGAAGGCTCGTGAAAAGAGTGGTTCTACTGCGAAATCTAAAGTTTGACCCCTACAAAAATCGTGATATCTGTGAATGAATGTTCTATGTTGTAATAAGAGTTTTTGATTTTGATATAGAAAACATTGTCTTCTCAATTTATAACCGTCAGGTGTCTTGGGTTTTAAGACTTTGATATTCCTTTTGAGAAACGTGGTGGACTTCCACTTTCTAAGCATAGAGTTTTCTGATCTAACTTGACTTTGTTGTTTTCAGGATGATCCTTAATCTAATTTTAATGATTCTTTGTGAAAACACAACAAGCAATTTTGAATAATTGATTTTAATTGAAAAGATCATGTATGTTCAAAAACCACAAATGATTTTTATTGATTTTGATGGGTTGTTTTAACAATTGTACACAAATCAAACAGACTCACACTTAAGGACAAGTAGGTCATCATTATACTCACAGCCCACATCTTGAATTACGTTGACTCACACAGCAGTGTCACCCCCTAGAGGGTGCCCGTGTTTTTGTCGTTGCTAGGTGCATACTCAAAGTGACAAACGTAGATACCGAATCCCTTGAGCAAAAAATCCTTGGTAATTATATGGTGAGTTTCTTGGGGGAAAATTCTTCCCTCCCCTTGCACCGTGAGTATGACAATGTATGGATACTGACTCGGCGGGAAACTACTCTATGGTTCATAGATAGGGTTCCGTTCGGTGTGACAAATAGATAAACCCCCTCAGTAGACCTCCTAATCTTTAGAACAAAGATTTTGGGGATGGTTATCTTGCCTACTACTGTCAAGTGGGACTTTTATCAACAACTTGCATTTTTATTATAGTGGGTTGGAAAACCTAGCTTTGGTTGTTCCCACTTAGGTCATTCCCGTAGGGTGAGTAGTTTTTCCCACTACAACACGCCTGCTAAAGGATTTAATAAAGCGTAAATGACATGAAATAAAAGTGAATCTAACACTTTGGTCACCCAGTTAAGGGGAGAGCATAAGCCTAATCACCACAAGCATAGCATATAGATTTGTTCAGTTTTAAGCCCAAAAAGAAATATTCTTAATCTAAGTGAAGGTGTTGCTTCACTAAAATCATTATGTTCTTTTTAACTTCTACTGTAAGAATGTGATGACTATCCTAGGATTGATAGATTTGTTTTAAGAAAAACAAGAAAGTGACTATCCTAGGATTGATCAATTTTAAAAACTATGAAGTGACTATCCTAGATTGATCAATTTTTAGAAAACTTTGAAGTGACTATCCCAAATTGATCAATTTTAGAAAACTTTGAAGTGACTATCCTAGATTGATCAATTTTATTCCAACTATAAAAAAATAAGATCTGGCCGCGGAAGTGTCGGATCCAGACTATTTTTACAAAAGCGCTAGAATATTGCACCGAAGCGCTAGAACAGTTACCTAAGGCGCTAAAACCCAAAAGCGCCGAAACAGGGTACCGAAGCACCGAAGTTTGTCATGGAAGCGCTAAAACACCCGATGTGCTAAAACAGTGACCGGAAGCGCCAAAGTTTGTCCCAGAAGTGCTAAATCACCCGATGCACTAAAATAGTGACCGAAAGTGCCGAAGTTGAAAGCGCTGGAACAGGGACCGGAAGCACCAAAAGTTTTAACGAAAGCGCTAAAAGAAAACACGCTGTAAACCTGTGTAATACTTTCCAAAAAAAATTGAAAATTTGATAAAATTGGGGTTAATGCCCTACGGTGGGCGCCAAACTGTAAGTGTGAATAAGTGAATAAGCACAAAAGACACTTCTTAATAAGACATTATATCAATAGACAAGTTAAATGAATCAATTCAAAGGGATTATCTATCAAAAGCGTCATATTGCTCTCTATCCTCAAAGATTTATTAAATCCTGATTGCTCTCAGATTGTTTAAGCAAATAAGACTGTTAAAATGGCTATCTGAAGAACGAGATGATGATAATGCAATGCTAAATGATAAAGCAATTAAACTAGCATGATATTGATGTGAAACAAATAATTGTAGCTACAAGAGGCAGCCATTGATGTGAAGCTTGATTGTTGAATTGCTTGAATTTTGATGCTTGATACTTGATGCCTGGATTCCTGCAGAGTAAGGGTGCATAAACTTGATTATCTAGATCCTTTCTTGGTTCAATGAGGCTTGTATTTATAGATTTCCTGGCTGTAGAAATGCACAGGGAAAGCTTTGAGAGGCTTGGATTCAATCTGGAGAATTGAATGGTGAGAGATGGAGGAGATTGAGAGAAAGATGGAGATTGTCTCTACCCATGAAAACACCAGGGAAGAGAAGAGGAAAGATTGATGGAAGAAGATTGAGAGATCAAATTCCAAATTTGTCTCCAATTTGTCTCCAAAACTTCCCGTGAAGTTTCAAAGCATTAATTGTGACAATTTTAGACATAGATTAGACATAGGAAATCTAATTCATTTTTGAGAGAATGTAGATTGGAATATTCCTTATGCTCTAATTCAAATATTTTGATTTATTTAAATTAGAAAAGGGAGATAAATAATTTAATAAAACAAACTATAGGATAGTTTATTAAATTAAACAGAGGAATATGGTATTTAATTAATAAAGTGTTTGATCTTTATTTAATTAACTTGAGATCGATGTGGTAGAATAAAATAGGGATTTGATAATTAAATCAAACAAAGTATTTAATTTTGTTTATTTAATTAAGATGAATTTAAATGTGAACTATATAAATAAATATTTATATTTATTTAAACAGTAGAGGAAATTAGAATAATTAATCAAATAATATGTATTTAATTAATCGGATGCTCCAGACCATTTTTAGGTCTATACATTTTTCCCCTCTTTGAAGTGATGTGTTTATGCATTGGTTCGAAGAATATTTTGCTGCTATTGCCAGGATCGATGATTTCAAAAAAATAATTCTGTATGCCCCAGACATTGATTTTCAGATGATTGCCGATAATATGCCCCCTCGGGAGATAAATTAATGATGTGATGATTTTTAGAATTTTTCAAAAAATTGATGATTTTCTGATGATTTCATGATGATATGATGAAGAAATAATTTATCTCCCGAAAAATGATGAAGAAATAGAGCCCTCAAATGAGTTTTAATTAATTTCATGGATAAAATTAATCAAAATGTAATAAAATCCACCAAAAATACCTTTCAAAAATTATAAATAGTACTAAAAGGTCATTTTCAAAGTCATATGTGCTTTTTGAGTTCAAAAATTCTTAGTGATAAAGACTTTTCTGCCAGCTGGAGCGAGATGCCTATCCCCTACCACACTCACCGATTCGAGCGAAATAAAAGTACAAAGGTACATGAAGATGAAAGGGAAATTGCAGCGAGGAGATTCATAGAAGATGATGAATTCATTAAGACTCTCGAGTTTAAGGATTTATGGATTAAGATGAAGTTAAGGATGGAATCAGTTGAAGCAGGAATTGAAAAATCAGAGAAAAATGAAATAGTGGCACAGAATTTCTAGGAATTAAGAGTTGACAACATTGACATTAGCCCCCAGAAGGCTAGAGAAATGGTCTTGAAGAGAAATATGCTAATTTTCCTTGGCTTGGAATTAAAGAATTTTTTTATGCTTGATCAAGTGCGAGCTCAGGAAGATCCAATGCTAGTTGCAGAATTTGACTCTGATGAAGGTGTGAGTGGAATTGGGTATAACCCAAAGATTGAAACCTTGGCCATATGGATCAAACAAAAAAATACAGAGAAGCCAAAATTATTGGATGTACTTCAAGGGATGAAAGGGGTTGTGATGGTAAGGACAATACAAGATACCACCCCTTTGGAGGCAGCCACAATGACCATGCATTTGACCATGTTCACTTGAGAAACTGTTAAGGGATTAGAAGACAAATTGAAAGAGTATGAAAAGGAACAAAGGTTTGTAAATGATGAAGTTAATCAACTGTTCATGGAGAATGTCAAATTGAAAGAACAACTAAGAGGAGCAGGACCCTCACAAAGTAAGGAGATGGCGTTATATAGGCCTACTATTGCTCCAATGGATATTGTGAAGAACATTTTTGTAGAATAGGTAAAAACTCTAGAGAAGGAAGTGGATGATGTAAAGAGGCCAACAATCCAACCCAAGATGAAGTGAAAAGACGAATTTGTGAAGTTATGGAAAATATTCTTGAGCATAGGATAAAATCATTTATGGATAAACTGGAGAATGTGCATGATAGTTATAAAAAATTTTAGCAGGCAATGGATCAAATAAATACACATATGCTTTTATTAGATCTTTTTTTCAAAAGGTGGCATCCTATTCACCACACTTTGGCTAAGTTATGCAAAGTTCTACAAAGAAGTCCTACTGCACCCACAACATTAAAGCCAATTGAATAAATTGTGAAGATGATTACTCATGAATTTCAGTATGTACAAGGGTTTGATAAAAATATTGTAACACGAATGGATTTATTCCATACCTGGAAATAGTGGTATATACCTAAAATCGTGAGAGATGGTGATTAGTTGAAGGACTTGGATAAGTGGAAGAAAGAATTCAGTCAGGTTGTTCATAAGTGCATAACTTGTATATAGGAGGATGATGATACCAGTCTTCCCAGGCTAAATCAGATCATGGATGGGTTGATTGTTCTTGATGCAGGATACCTAAAGTTTGTCAATGATACAAAGGCATTACTAGATAGTCGATGTCAAATGCATCTTGCAATCATGCAAAAGATCTAGGAATATAAGTGAGCATCATATTTTATGATGTATTAGTGGGAGGAAAAGTATTTGGTTTCAGAAGAATAGGACACTGGGGCGAGAGCATTTGGACATTCATCATGGAGAGGAAGAGTTTTCTAGATCAATGGTCATGGGTCTTCTACATTGAATAATGGAACCATATGTCAAAATGTCTTAAGTCTTGTTATTTCCTTAATTATGCTAATTAAATAGTTATTAGTAAAAGAAGTAGTTATGAAAGGTCGTTTATTTTTGTAAAAGGCCTGTAGCTTGTTGCTTCCTACATAAATAGGAAACCAAGGCCTAGTTTTAAATTATCATCATCATATATCATTTCCATTTTAAATACTTTTTTTATTAATATATATCAATTGAAGCAATATAATGGAGAACATCTTATTATCAAAGATTCTCCATGGCTATGTTATCATTTTGTATTTTTCTTATATTTTCCATACTTATTTATTCTTATATTTGAATGAATATTAGTTATTCAGCCTCAATATTGTGCTTATGTGAACAATTTAAGGATATTGCAATAGATAATTAAGGATATGATGATGATATATTCTTGTACTTGTAAATATTCTTTTATTGTTATGTCTATTAAATAAAATAGAGTTTGAATAAAAAATGCTTCACCCTTTTTTGTAAGTGAGTATGTGAATTATTGTTTAAGGAAAAATCTTACAGTGTTCACATTTTCAGTTTACTAGTTTTAAATATTCATTTTCTATGTATATAAAATTGTATGTGCTCTTTATCTCGAATGACATAAAACAATAATATCATCAGAATCAGGGTTTCCAATTTCAGCACCATCATTGTCCACACTTTTCATATCTTGTTCATTTTTAATTACAATCATCATAATTTTATTTTTATTTCTTGTCCCAGTTAATCTTGATTCCTTTCAGCACAACACAATAGGTTGCATGTTAAATTTCAAACATTTTCTTTGCATTTTTTTGTATATATTATTTTCTTAGTGCATCATTATGTAACAACAATTTCATTTCTGAGATATACAGTAAAAATAAATGAAAGCACATGTTTTCTTTGTCAAGGGAAATGTATGGTGAATACCCTATGTCTTCTAGATAAGTGTGCAAGTGAAATAAGACATAACTGATTGAATCTGATTTTCTACTGTACAAATTTTTTTTGTGTTTTTTACTTTTTGCATGTGGATTACCCTAAAAAAGAGACTACTTATCTTTTCTTAAATGAAGCCTTTACATTTCCTATCTACGAAAGTAATTTACTACTTGACAACAGGTTCGTGAACTTCATACAAATTAAGATTGGTGTAGAAGGCCATCCCCACAAATGTTGTTTGGTCTAGAATTATAATGGAAAATAAAAAAGCTTGCTAGGAGAATAAAACTAGTTTTCAATTGTCCAAGTACAACATAATATTACTGAAGCATTTCAAAGTTTAGGCTATAAAAATCATCCTTTTTTAAACATGGATTGCAAATAATTCTGAAAATTTAGAAGTCTTGGTCATTAACATTATTGTCTGCTACAATGTCATCCAGCGTATCATTATCAATGTTCATATGTTCTTTCAAGTATTTAATATTATCATCATCCTCATCTTGACTTGCATCATCTTCATCATCATTGAAATTTGACTATAGACTATCTATATTGTTACCAGATGTATTTGGATCATCATTTTCTATACCATCCATATTGTTGTCTTCCATAACATCATCTAACTCTGGATCATTGTCTTCTTGTGCCTGAACATAACCATCTTCAACATCATCATGGATGTCAATTTCTTTGATGTTCTCTAATCCATCTCTCTCAATTTTTTGGCCATCATTGTTTTGCTCAGTATCCACTAATGCATCGTCAAATACATGCCTTAATCTTGGATCATAATGTATGACAAATATCCATTTTGGGTCCAAAATATCTTCATAGAAAAATACTTGCACATGAACAACATACATATATTAGACATTATATAAATTGTATGAAAATATATACATCAATTCAATAATGGAACATTATTTTATAGACTACCTTTTTCATACAATAATTGCTATAAAACACAATTTTGACAACATAGTTTATAAAACACCAGTCCACACTCATTTATTATTCTTTGGTTTTCTGCCCTTAAGAACATCCTTAGGGAGACCTTGTTCTTCCCTCTTCTTTCGCGTAGGAGTGTGTTTTAAGAAGGGGTAATCAATCAATAACTCATCCCCAATGGTAAGGTCCATAATAGCCTCAACCATTATCAATCTATTAACCTCTCTTTCCATATCTCCATCTTTATCATTTATAACCTCAACAAATTGACAATTCAGTCTTACAGTAGGGTCCCTTCCCTTACTACTATTTATAAATCTTGCAATATTTTGTGTGTGTATGCACATCCATCTATATACATAATATGACATCTATTCATTTCTTTTCCACTTTCCAATTGGAGATGATGTGTATACATATTCAAATTTAGACCATATGCTGACATGTTAGGCTTATATTTTTCTAGCCTTCTCCATTCACCACTGTAATATGATGAACCATAATATAGCATTAATCTCCTAGTGGTTTGTTCTAAATTATTTCTATGTTTGGATCCCACATGTGAATTTTGGACAGTAAAGAGGCCTATATTCGCTCCATGAATATTGGAGGGTCATATCATGTAGTCGTATCCCTAAAATTGAAACACCTCGTACACTCTAGCTAGTTGTTGATCACTAGGCCAAGCACAATATAGTCGACGATCAAATGTCTCTTTTTAAATTGATCTCAAACTCAGGGGCAAGCCATCATCTCCATCACATTCATTCTCATAGGGTATGTAGTCCACCTTCCCCTTGTCTTTAAGCAAATTATGCATCTTCACACTGGTTCTTGTTCTGTTTCTTGTTTTCGTCAATTCCTCATCTTTTGAGCCGGTATATTGGCACATATTTTTATTAGATGTATCATCTGATAAATGATCATTGCCCTGTAGGCTAGAAGTTGGTGATCCAGGAAATTTTAAACCAAGAACTTTGTCCTGCAAGTATCCATTAAGAAAAAATTATATATTTAAATAATATAAAACAATGTTTAAACGAAGTATACATGTTATTTATATCAAATTGGAAAATTCCTCACCAAAATTCCTATTGGATTTGAATTGATTGTAGGAGGCATACTACGGACTGGAAGCTCATCATATATGTAATGTCTTTGTATAATCACTCATTTGAATTGTTTCTTTCCACAACATATAAAACATCCACAAACAACAATTTTTTCAAAGTATTCATCCCATGTACTATAGTCCCGACCTACCTCTTCTTCAGTGCAATCATTTGTTGTGTCTGCAGTATCCATTGTCATATCCTCTTCCACCCACTATCATCTACGTGATTTAATGGTTTTAGGTCCACGTCCATGTACATTTCTTGTTCTTTTGCTAGTTGAGAGCTTAGGCTCTGCATTTTCTCCAATCTCCATCTAAAATAATCAACAACATGCATTAATTTATGTCAAGATTGGATAATACATTATAAATTTCAATAATACTATGAAAAAAGATGGGCGTATCACAAAATTCCATCAGATCATATTTTCCTAAGTTAAGTCAAAATTTGAGTACATGATGTCCCACTTCATTCGTTGTGTTCTCATTTGATATGACATGATTTGTTGCCATGCCGTCGTCTCACCCCTATAATACACAACATAGTAAATAATGTTTGGTACACCAATTATATCATTTCAATGAATATGCTATCCAACACAAAACCTCACTTTAGTCATATATTTGACATATTGATATCATGTTTTGGCTATCCTAATTTTCAAACTTTTCCCTTGATCATAGAATCACATTTAATCACCATTCCTATGCAATTTCAACCAATAAGTTTGACCTCAGAGGCCTCATCGACAAAAAAATGACTTTATCTCCTCTATGTTGTAGCATTTGTGAATTCATAAACACCTTCCTCCTTTGGTTGAGGTTGCTTTCTCTTCTTACCTCTATTGTATTTGCAGATTTTGTTGTCTCATCTATTTCCACCCACTTTCCTCTCAACGATTTGGTATTTCTACATTGTCCACGTCCTCTCTCCATGGCCTCCTCTGTGAATAAAAATTTCGCCATAGAGGCTTTCACCGAACTATCATTGAGAAGGAAAAAACAACTTGTGGGACCGTGGTAAAAACCACTCTACTGCACCGCGCTGATGAAGGAGTCGTGGGACATCGATGGTCACCGCACTACTGCACGCCAATGGTAGAATACTTGTGGGACTGTGGGAGTCACCGCAACATTTCTAGGAATAGAAGGAAGACTCATGTGTTGCCACATAATCTTTCACCGCACTATCACCGAGAAGGATGAAGCACCTTGCAGAACCGTGATAAAAACCGCTCTACCACACCGAGCTGATGAAGGAGCCACAGGACAATGGTGGTCACAAAAACAAGGCAGGAGTTGGAATTATTTCCAACACTATGGATCCTGTGATACACAACAATGAAAATAGTCACTATACAAAAATGATAGGCGCTAAATTAGGCACACTTGACCCTGCGTTACACATCCCAAACAAATTACATTTACGACCAAGAGTCAGAGCTAAAGTTGGCATTAACTAACATCGACTAAAGCGTCGACTAATGAATTAAAATAAAAAATTTAAAACTCTCCCGTGTGTAGGAAGAAATCAGATGACAAAAAAGGGGAAAATGTCACATGAAGGAAGAGAGCAGGGTGCTACCAACAACTCATGAGAAATTACTTTTAGTTTGCAACACGCCACGTGAAGGAAGAGTGCAGGGTACTACCAGCAACTGATGAGAAATTTGATTTAGTTTGTGACACCATAGGTAAGGTTACAATTTTTTTTCTTGGTTGAATTCGTGATTATTTACTACTCTTTGTATTGCATTTGAATTCGTGATTGTATTGCATTTGAATTCATGAATTCATGATTGTTTACTGGTCCGTGATTGTATTGCAGTTGAATTTGTGATTGTATTGCATTTGAATTCATGATTGTTTACCTCTAAATTATCCCATCATTATAAATTGTAAAACCTTTGAGAAACCAACAAAAAAATTTACCCTACCCATTTGAGCTTTGGCTCAAAATATTATAGCACGAAGCAAGGATGCCTCTGTATTCTTTTCCTAACCTGGGTATCAAGGAAATAGTGAACTCCTTGGAAAATCTAGGAACTGGGTTGGTCACTGCTGAGAAACTGCTGAAAATAAACACAGAAAATGCTTGGTTTTTCCCAGCCATGCCATAGTCATCGATGCCATGAAAAATCCATGCAAGATTGCATTATGAAAGAGTTTTCATGATAAGTATATCAACACTAAGCAAACTGAGTGAACATATTTTCCCTAGGTTATCAACACTAAGCAAACCCAACGAACATATTTTCCCACAAAACAAAACTTTCATACCACAAACTAGATGAAAACTTTCATACCTGACAATGTGTACTTCGTTTGCCTCTATAGGATAGACAAAAATAATTTACCCTAAGTCAGTTAAAAATGCCAAGCAATGGAGGGAAGCGAGCATTGTCAACAAAATCTGGCCACAATGAGGTAATTCATTGTCAATTTATAGATTTGTAAATGTTTCCATTGTTTCTTTAAATTTTACTTTTTAGTTTTTCATTTCTAAATTTAAAAGAAGAAATATAATTTAAAAATATATATATAGGGACATGAGACTAACAAAGATAAAGATGAATTGGCTTCCATATTGAGGGTAGAGGTAGTGATCAAATTGGTTAATGTGGACTGGACAACACTTGCTAGATACATAGAAAAACAATCTGGTAATGCCCCTCAAACATTGCAAACAAATCAATTGTGTCAAAGGGAATCAATTGATTCCCCAACCAGTCCTGAATTGAGCAAAAGATCCAAGAGGAAATCAGTGGCAATAAACTCTAAGAATGTGGAATAGGGAGCAAAGATTTCCACTCTTGGGACATAGAATTCTTCCACCACACCATGTTTTCAATCTTGCATTGGTAGCTACAATACAAAGATAAAATACGAGGTGGTTTCAAGGGAAGTCTGAATGACGGATGCTGGGAAAACGTTTGTGAATAGGTTGAAGGAATCATGCCTTCAACAGTTCAAAGACCATCTACATTTTCCATTCTCAAATATATCCATGCACCTGGAAAAAGCAGTTATCCATGACATGGAGAATGAATTTGGCATAGGATGGTTTGTAAAGAAGATAAAGCTATGAATGTCTCAAAACTGCAAGAGATTTCGGTGAAACCAAACAAAGAAGATAAAAAAAATCCCTCCTGAGCTAAGGCAAAAAAAAAAGGCCAACTGATGTAAGTGTGAAAGTATGGAAAGATCTTGTAAAAGCATATGAGAAGTTCGATGCACAAAGGAATTCCGGTGAAGAGAGTACGCAGGTATTTGAATTTTCTCATAAGATTATATCAAATTTATTAAACGATATTTAAATTTTATTTGTGCATAGTTAAATTGAATTAGTATATGTTTTAGGACAAGGCCTCCAAGGCTAGGCTTGAGAAACTTCGTGTCACACATCGCAGTGGCCAGAAAGGTTTACATGCCTTGATCTATACATTTGTAAGTATATTTAATAAGTTAAATGATTTTTTTTTAATTTCCTTGGAAAAAGTAAATGATTGCATATTAATCAGTTTAACTAGTCCATGTGCCATGTCTTGACAGGAGGAGAAATATGGCCACCATCCAAAGCAATTTGAAAATAGTATGTTACAAAACAAAAAGTGAAAAGATTTTGTAATCTGGATGGAGAACAAGGTATCAATAGTTGAGTTTTAATAACTTAGTTGGATATTCTTGTGTTGATATGTCAATTTGCATCTTTTGTGTTGAGTTGTTTATTGATGCATAGGGTGAGTAAATAGAGCACAAATCTTATGATTACAAGATGATTGTTTATGGGCATGAATAAATAGCAGAAGGATGTAGATGAACTCAATTCATCTGAATTTATGCCTCTTGGAAGGAATTCCTCTTGAATCTCTAATATCAGGTGCCCAAGACTTCCCTGTAGCTTTTACCTTTCGTTGTCGCCTTTCCTCTTCACTGTTAGACTCGTCTCCTTTTTCCTTATCTGCATTTCTGGCTTCAACTTCTAATTCATCCCATGTTTTACCTTCCTCCTCTTTAGAATCTTCTTCTTCTTCATCCTCCTCTGACTCCACAAGAGATTCATCTTCCGAACCTTCATCATCTAATTCTGATTCCTCTTCTACAATAGAGGGTTCATATCCTTGATCTAACTCTTCTTAATTATCAGAATCAAAATCACTAGCTTCCATATTCAAAAATTCCCAACCAACATCTTCAATAAATGTATCTGGATCATCAGTAATAGTCTTCAAAATTGGCTTCCAGTTCAAGTTCATTTTGCTTTCATAATACTTTATATCCATGGAGTTCAGCCATTCCTTGATGCCATCAAGCGGAGATTGAGGAATGTCGTACATGCAGAGTACATCTCGCTTGAAGTCTTTGAGAAAAATAGCCATATCAAATTCCTTTTTCCCAAGTCCTAATCTCTCAAGGTTAACAATCTCAATCTCACTAATAGCGATTACTATGAAAGGTGATTCCATCAACTCTACCAAATAGTTTACCATAGGAACAATAAAAGAAGAGGCTTTGAAAGGAACTCCATGAAAACCAAGCTCTCTAAATGGTACATCAAACTCTAGTTCAAAATCTTTTAGATGAGACTTCTCCCATAGCTCTCTTATTGGCTTGATAAATCCTTGAAACTCTGCATTGATATTATTTTTACTATCCCTCTCTTGTTGTTCTTCCTCAATTTCATCAAGATCATACATTGACCTTCTTGCCCCTCCTAAAGTTTGGACCACATCCATTACCTCCACATAAAACTAGACATCCTTGGTCTTCTTGATTCCCACGCCATGATATGGATATGCAAATGAAAATGAACCAAAGTAATCATCTCCTTCTTTACTGGTTGGATGAATGCATGCTTAATGTTTTGATACATAATATCAGCTCTCTCTTCTGCTCTCATGGTTGAATACCAAAATTAATTATGGTGGACCTCTAGAGTTCTAGTCATCTGAAATATTTCGAGCCAATTTTTTTATTTTTCAAATTACAAATTAGAAACAAATGCACCCGTTAAGGTTAGCAGCTAAACCCAAAACGTGCTGAAGCAACTCTAACCAGAATGTACACCAGGATCCCAATGTGGGCAAGGTGTGAGCATTGGTCAGAGGATCTAAATCAAATTGCTTATGCAGGAACTCTAACCAAGAATGGCGCCGATGATGGCGAGCATATGGTCAGAAGATCTTCTACACTAAGTGCTGAAAGGAACTCGACACCAAGTATGTGCTACCCAATCCAGTATGGAGTGAGGGGCGACCATATGGCGGAGTGTTACAGAGTACAATGCTTGAAAGAAATACTGAAAAGCTGAAAGTACTCAACACCCAGAATGTGCTTGCTAACCCAGAGTGGGAAAGTAGCTACCATAGGGCGGAGATGTATCTATTACAAAACAACTTCATAATGAAAGAGAGCATTACAAATCAGATTTGAAAATGACTGCCAGTACTACTATCAGTTTACAAAATGAGGATCATCCACCTGCCAATAGCTTAGGAATTCGAAAGATTAACAATACATCATAAAGAACTCTCCTTAGCTTGGATAGAGTGCCAAAACAATACAACTCTTCAATGATCAAGATTCTAATTCTGGTTTATCACAAATCTGCACTTTAAATTGAAAAACCAACAACCTATGAATTTACTCATATGCTCATAACTCTCTCATTTCTCACCCAAATGATCTCAAATCTGATGCAATAGACCCTCAAAATGATGGTGCCTAACTTAGTAATAAGAAATGGCATCTAAAAATGGTTATTAATTACTGACACGAATCCTAATGCACTCCAGAAAGTACGGCTTTCAAGGAATGACGGATTTGCATTATAAAATCATGAGCTTCGTATTAAAATCTGCAAATATTCATGAAAGGGCGCCCTTACCAATAAAATGCAATGACACAATACCCAGAATGAGATTATTTTTGTTTTCTGATTTACGAGTGAAACTACAGATTCAGCCTTGTTATCAGCAACTCCAGAAAATGACATAAAATGCAAGAAACTGAACTTCTAATGGCAAAACAACACTACAATGCAAACCTCACTACAACTCACTCAAAATAAGCAATCCTCTCCACTAGGTGCTATCTCTCAAGCACGAAGTTGAGCCAAGGCTAGGAGGCATTCATTCCTCGAAGCAATCCAGCAACCATTTTGGCAACATAACAATAGCATAGACAAAAGATTATCAAATGAGAACCCAAGGCTGTCTTTTATAAGCTTCTGTGGACCTTCCTGGAAACCCTAACTTCTTTTCCAAAGTCAAAACCCTAATCCCAAGAAATGGCGTCCTTTTCCAAGCATCTTTAATTTTGACTTCATTAAATTTCTCACTTAAATAAATGCGTCCTCCTTAAGGCTTAGTTTTGACTTGATAAATTCAATATAATTTTAATATAGGCTCAATGATGGCGCCACCCTTCAAGTCCACCTTTTAAAATAAGATTAAGTTATTTGACTAGGCCAAGGTGATAAAATAACATTTAAATTATAATGTTATTTTTAAGTGAAAGGAGTTCAACTCTCCAAAACTGCATTCTGAAGCCCGAAACTGAATACGCCACTTGAGAAAACTGAAGGGGAAAGTCAACTACCTGAGACCAACCTGTATACTACCAAAAATAGAATTTACTAAAAATAGTAAATTCCAGAAAATGCTCTGAATGCCGAAATGATCATACCACTGCGAAGCTCTCTGAAAACCCAGAAAGAATCCGTCGTCAGATCCACCAACTCCGAGCAAAGACATCCCCATAAATAGGAAACCCTAATTTTACCTTCCGACTAGCCTTCGGGTTTCCTGAAAAAGGCCAACGGTCACTGGAAATATTAGGTTTGAGAAGGGGTCATTACAGTCCGCCCTCCCCAAGATTGCTTGTCCTCAAGCAATCGCAAGCCAGGATGCTGCAAAATCTCATCACTTTCCCAAGTCGCATCCTCCATAGGCAGGTTCTTCCACTTCACCAGGTATTCTCTGATGGTTCTTTTCCTCAAAGAACGTTCTCTGAATTCAAGTATCTCCTCTGGAATTAGAACCAACTGTCCCTCTTCATCCAAAGGTGGCAACTGTGATGAAGCAACCACATTATGTCCAAGTGCCTTCTTGAGGCGAGACACGTGGAAGACGTTATGCACTCTGCTATCAGAAGGTAGCTCTAATTCATAAGCTACTGCCCCAACTTTTTTGATGACCCTGAATGGCCCATAGAAGCGAGGTTTGAGCTTCTCAGCTCCACTCTTCTTGAGAGTAGATTGTCTATAAGGTTGTAATCGAAGATAGACCATATCCCCAACCTCGAAAGAACGCTCGACACGCTTCTGATCAGCATACAACTTCTGCTGATTTTGTACAATCTGCAAATTATCCTTCAAGGATTTCATTATGTCTTGACTATGCTGCAACAAATCCTTGGCTAGGGGTGCTTTGCTGTCACCAAACACCAAATTTGCAAAACTAGGTGCTTCATACCCATAAAGTGCCAAGAAAGGAGACATCTTAATCGACATATGGAAGGACGAATTGTAGCAATACTCGCCTATATGCAGCCACTTGACCCAAGCTCTTTGTTGTTCTGACACATAGTTTCTCAAGTAGCCCTCCAACCACTTGTTCACTATTTCAGTTTGACCATCTGTTTGGGGATGGTAACTAGTGCTTGGAGTGAGCATAGTACCACTCATTCTGAAGATTTCTTGCCAAAAGGTACTTAGGAACTTGTTGTCCCTATCACTTACAATGTTCTTTGGCAACCCATGCAGCCTAAACACTTCTTGAAAAAATAGATCTGCCACTTGTGCTGCAGAGAAAGTGCTAGTAATGGCGAAGAAATGAGCAAATTTGGTTAGCCTATCCACCACTACATAAATACAATCCTTCCCTTGGGCCTTGGGCAACCCGGTGATGAAATCCATCGAGATACTTTCCCATTTTTAATTGGGAATAGGGAGTGGTTGCAGCAAACCGGCTGGTAATGTATGCTCATTCTTATTCACTTGACAAACCGGACACTCCTGAATGTAGCGTTGTACTTCACCTTTCAACCCTTTCCAAGAAAATTTTTCTCGGATCTGCCTATATGTCTTGAAAAAACCTTGGTGACCAGCAACTGGAATATCATGAAAAGTCAAAAGGATCTTCTTCTTCAGCTTAGAATCAACCTCCAGGAAGATTCTTCCCTTATAATGGATCAATCCCTCAATCACCTTGTACCTTTCATCCTGAAAAGTACCCTCAAGAATGCTGGTTGCAAACTGATTTTTGGCATAATCAGCAAGCAACATGTCTCTCCAATCTGCAGTAAGCTCACACAATGAGCTAAGATGAGGTCTTCTGGATAGAGCATCAGCCACAATATTATTTTTCCCTTTGAAATATTCAATGTCAAAGTCGTATGCTTGAAGCTTACTCACCCATTTCTGTTGCCTCTCATTTAGGTCCTTTTGGTGCATGAAATGCTTGAGGCTATTGTGGTCAGTCTTAACCACGAATTTGTTCCGCACCAAGTACTGCCTAAACTTGGCTAATGCATGCATAATGGCAAGCATTTCTTTGTCATAAATTGAATATGTTCTTTCCACACCCCTTAATTTTCTGCTCTCAAACACTATAGGGTGTTTGCCTTGCATCAGGACAGCCCCAACTCCTTCACCTGATGCATCACACTGCAGCTCGAATGGCTTGGAGAAATCCGGAATAGCTAAGACTGGACACGAGCTCATGATCTTTTTGAACTTGTCAAAAACAATTTGAGCCTTTTCTGACCAAACAAAGGCTCCCTTCTTGGTGAGATCAGTAAGAGGAGCAACATTCTGTGAATACCCCTTTACGAATCTCCGATAGAAACCACAAAGACCCATAAATCCTTTCAACTAAGTTAAATTCTCAGGTGGTGTCCAATCAACTACTGCTTTGATCTTTTCCGGATCCACCTTTACTCCCTCAGCACTGATTATGTGGCCAAGGTATAACAACTCCTCCATTCCAAATTCACATTTGGAAGCTTTTGCGAACAAACTCTCAGATTCCAAGATACTAAGCACTTCCTCCAAGTGCTTGAGATGATCTTCCCAAGTCTTACTGTAAATCAGAATGTCATCAAAAAATATCAACACAAACCTCCTTAACTGATTCTGAAAAACATGGTTCATGCAAGACTGAAAGGTAGCCGGAGCGTTAGTCAACCCAAATGGCATGACTAAGAATTCGAAATGGCCATAGTGACATCTGAAAGCTGTCTTCTCCACATCATATCCCCTCATTCGAATCTGATGGTAACCCAATCTCAAGTCGATCTTTGAGAAGAACTTGGCCCCATGTAACTCATCAATGAGCTCATCTATTCTGGGGATGGGGTATCGGTTTTTGATGGTGCTCTGATTCAGAGCACGATAGTCCACGCACATGCGCATGGTACCATCCTTCTTCTTCACCAGGACCACTGCAGATGCAAAGGGGCTCTTGCTTGGGCGAATGAAACCCATCTCCAAGAGTTCTTGAATATTCTTCTCGATTTCATCCTTTTGCCTCTTCGGGTACCGGTATGGAGTTGTAATCACCGGTTTAGCTCCTTCCTTGAGCTCAATGATATGTTCTGAACCCCGTTCAGGTGGTGGTCCAGAAGGCAAATCTGCAAAGACTTTGCTCTTCTTCATGAGTAGGGACTGAATATCAGGAGGTTGGTCATGTTTAGTCTCTACAGGACTATCAGGAAGGATCATGCATTCGGCAACCCACTCAGCTTGATCATGACGTATCAGCCTTGCCATTCTTTTGAATGACACAACCCGAGGGCCCCCATTAGACATTCCTCTGAGCACTATCTTCTTCCCATCAGACTGAAACTTCAGCTCCATAGTCTGCAAATTCAAGGAGATCTCCCGAAGAGAACGCAGCCATTGAATGCCTAGGACAGCATCAGTATCTCCAATGTGGACTACATAGAAGTCATCCTTGACTTCGTAATTTCCCAATTGCATGGTCATGTTCGAGATTTTCTTTGTGCATGTAATATGGAAACCATCGGCAACCATGACTTTGAACCCTTCAAACTCCTCAGTTTGCAGCCCCTTCTTTGCTACCACAACTTCATCAATGAAGTTATGTGTTGCTCTAGTGTCGATCAAGGCAACGATTCGCTGCCCTTTGACCATCCCTCGAACCTTGAATGATTTGTTTCTTTGGAAACTCGAAAGCTGAGCCAAGAATCCTCCACTTTCCTTCTCATCTCCGGACTCTTCTGGAGCTCCTTCTACTTCACTCTCCTCAAAATCAGATTGCTGGTCGGAAAAATCAGAACTACTTTCACCAGCAGAATAGTACTCAATCTGATTGAATTTAACTCCCTTAGGGCAAACATGATCCTGAGACCATTTTTCCCTGCACCGGAAACACAACCCTTTTCTTCTGAGCTCATTCAGGGTTTCAGGATCCAATCTGGTGACATGAGGATTATGATGTTTGAACTCCTTATGCTGAGGTCGCAAAGGAGGTCTATGCTGAGGTCTTTTCCCTTTATCCCTTTTCTGAAAGGGGGAGTTAGATTGAAACTTCGCCTTAGGAGCAGCCCACTCCATGTTTCTTGCCTTCTTCATGGCCTCTTGTAGGGTTGGTGGATCAAAGGCTTTAATTCAACCCTTGAGTGGTTCTGTCAAACCTTCACTGAAGAGGATCACCAGTCTTCTCTCCGTGATTCTAGTCACCATGACTGAGAGTCTCTGAAACTCAGCAATGTAGGCATCAACTGTGCCATACTATCTCAATTGTGCAAGCTCTCTGAAATGAATTTCAGGATCCTTCTTTTCAAATCTCTCGATGAGCCTAGTAGTGAACTCCTCATAAGTTGTGATAGACCGATGACCCAGAGTAATTAAGCCATGGTACCACCACTCATGCGCCACCCCATCAAGGTGTAGCGTAGCGAACTTGATCGCTTCTTCTTCTGCCATAGGTCTGAGAGCTAGATAGTTATCCAGCTTCTGAATCCAAGCTCGGGCTGAACTGGAATCACTCCCGTCAAAGTGTGGAAGTGTCACCTTGTTGACAGCTTGGTACAAGTCTCCTTGGTTTGATGGTCTTCTTTGATCATAGTGTCTTCCTTGTCCTTTGTTTTTCCTTTTATGATCCATGAAATCGTTATAGGACATATCCATCCTGATGTCGGCAGGTAGAGAATCATACTTTGCACGACCTAGTCTCAACTGCTCCACGAATGAAGCTTTCTCTTCAGGATCTGGCTGATTGTTTATAGGTGCCAAAAATTTAGGTTTGAATGGCCTGGAGGAAATGTAAGTGTTGTTTGACCCTGTCCGAGCCACATGCTCATCATGCTGGTTGGAAGCACTATGCTCCCCTCTCTGCCCTGAGTTGTTCTGTGGAGTGGTGTTCTGGCCCACTTTCCCCATCATGAGAGATACCATGTCCATCAAGGCATCCATCTTTCTTTCAAATCTCTTTCCTGGACTCATGGATCTTTCTCTCCCATCTCTCCCTTTCCCACTGTCATCTCTGTTGTTGGTAATCCTCTCGTTACCCCCAACTGACCTCTCACCTTCTACCATGTCTGTTTCCTGAGAAGACTCCAAATGAGCCCTCAAGGTTCCTGAAGCTGTTTGACCTTCTGGAGGTTGATAAAGCTGGAACTGTTTTCCAACCTTCTTGTCTTCTCTTGCAAAGTACCTCTTTTCTCTGTCACTCATAGACGGATTGTTCACAGGATGGCAAGATCTTGGCTCTGATACCACTGAAATATTCCGAGCCAATTTTTTTGTTTTTCAAATTACAAATTAGAAACAAATGCACCCGTTAAGGTTAGCAACTAAACCCAAAACGTGCTGAAGCAAATCTAACCAGAATGTACACCAGGATCCCGATGTGGGCAAGGTGTGAGCATTGGTCAGAGGATCTAAATCAAATTGCTTATGCAGGAACTCTAACCAAGAATGGCGCCGATGATGGCGAGCATATGGTCAGAGGATCTTCTACACTAAGTGCTGAAAGGAACTCGACACCAATTATGTGCTACCCAATCCAGTATGGAGTGAGGGGCGACCATATGGCGGAGTGTTACAGAGTACAATGCTTGAAAGAAATACTGAAAAGCTGAAAGTACTCAACACCCAGAATGTACTTGCTAACCCAGAGTGGGAAAGTAGCTACCATAGGGCGGAGATGTATCTATTACAAAACAACTTCATAATGAAAGAGAGCATTACAAATCAGATTTGAAAATGACTGCCAGTACTACTGTCAGTTTACAAAATGAGGATCATCCGCCTGCCAATAGCTTAGGAATTCGAAAGATTAACAATACATCATAAAGAACTCTCCTTAGCTTGGATAGAGTGCCAAAACAATACAACTCTTCAATGATCAAGATTCTAATTCTGGTTTATCACAAATCTGCACTTTAAATTGAAAAACCAGCAACCTATGAATTTACTCATATGCTCATAACTCTCTCATTTCTCACCCAAATGATCTCAAATCTGATGTAATAGACCCTCAAAATGATGGCGCCTAACTTAGTAATAAGAAATGGCATCTAAAAATGGTTATTAATTACTGACACGAATCCTAATGCACTCCAGAAAGTACGGCTTTCAAGGAATGACGGATTTGCATTATAAAATCATGAGCTTCGTATTAAAATCTGCAAATATTCATGAAAGGGCGCCCTTACCAATAAAATGCAATGACACAATACCCAGAATGAGATTATTTTTGTTTTCTGATTTACGAGTGAAACTACAGATTCAACCTTGTTATCAGCAACTCTAGAAAATGACATAAAATGCAAGAAACTGAACTTCTAATGGCAAAACAACACTACAATGCAAACCTCACTACAACTCACTCAAAATAAGCAATCCTCTCCACTAGGTGCTATCTCTCAAGCACGAAGTCGAGCCAAGGCTAGGAGGCATTCATTCCTCGAAGCAATCCAGCAACCATTTTGGCAGCATAACAATAGCATAGACAAAAGATTATCAAATGAGAACCCAAGGCTGTCTTTTATAAGCTTCTGTGGACCTTCCTGGAAACCCTAACTTCTTTTTCAAAGTCAAAACCCTAATCCCAAGAAATGGCGTCCTTTTCCAAGCATCTTTAATTTTGACTTCATTAAATTTCTCACTTAAATAAATGCGTCCTCCTTAAGGCTTAGTTTTGACTTGATAAATTCAATATAATTTTAATATAGGCTCAATGATGGCGCCACCCTTCAAGTCCACCTTTTAAAATAACATTAAGTTATTTGACTAGGCCAAGGTGATAAAATAACATTTAAATTATAATGTTATTTTTAAGTGAAATGAGTTCAACTCTCCAAAACTGCATTCTGAAGCCCGAAACTGAATACGCCACTTGAGACAACTGAAGGGGAAAGTCAACTACCTGAGACCAACCTGTATACTACCAAAAATAGAATTTACTAAAAATAGTAAATTCCAGAAAATGCTCTGAATACCGAAATGATCATACCACTGCGAAGCTCTCTGAAAACCCAGAAAGAATCCGCCGTCAGATCCACCAACTCTGAGCAAAGACATCCCCATAAATAGGAAACCCTAATTTTACCTTCCGACTAGCCTTCGGGTTTCCTGAAAAAGGCCAACGGTCACTGGAAATATCAGGTTTGAGAAGGGGTCATTACATCATCTTTCTTCCTCTTCCATAAAATGCTAGCCTGATCCACAAGTCTGCCAGCCTAATTGCCTTTATTTTTGAAAGTTGAAGTTTCTCCCGAGTCACTAGTGTAGCTCTCTCTGTCTTTTCAAACTCTTTCATTGTTGGTGTAATTAAATGTGTTGTACCTTGTCTTAGGTCATAATTACACCTTAGTTAATTTTACTTAGGGACCACATAGGAGGTAGTCGGAGCTTTTCCACCTTTGGTGAACTTATCATGTTATTATTTTATCACTTCCACCTTTCGTGAACATATCATGTGATTACCTCTCCACCTTTTGTGGGTGATCCACCATTTGTGGTGGTTATCACATTATCATTTTTTCACTTTAAGTGGAGTGATAGCTTTTCATAGTTGTGTCATGTCATACGATTACGACACTTGTAATAATTTTATGTGCTCCTATGTACTCACCTTGGTTATATAACCAAGGGGTCTCTCATTGGAAAATATTCAATCTCATATCTTTGAATCATATTGATGAGAATACAGTTTATTCTTGTCACATTATTCTTTTTTTTTGTGTTTTCTATTTGGTTTCAAGATCTTGGCAGCCATAGCCAATTCTAACATGGTATCAGAGCGGGTTGGGTGCCATTGGAGAGCCTTTTTTTTAAGAGAGATACCAAATTTGGGGAGGTTCTATTTTTGGCTCTTTGTTGCAGGTTCATATTAGAGCTCACTGGTGCAAATCTGAGCTCACCATTGTGTCCAGGAGACTCGATAAAGTCGGATTTGACTTTTGTTTCACTCAATTTGATCACCATTTGCATTTTTGGCAAACAAGGGTTTGTTGTAAGCCATTTTTTTGGAGCTGTCATCACTTTTGCTTCAAAATCTAACTTTCACTCATTTGCAGGAAAAACGATTTCTGGGTTCTGTAGCTAGGGTTGAATCCTAAACTAGGTATCTTTTAGATTTTGCAAATCTTGCACAAATCTAGAGAAAATTGTTGTACAAAAAGTGGCATGCGTCATTTTTCTCTTGGCTGAAGGCTAAAAAAAATCATTTTCTCATCTTCTGCTTGTTGGATCAAAAAATGATTTATGGGTTTTGTTTTTAGCTTCAAAATATTTCTGGGTTTCTATTTTTGTTTAGAAATAGTGAGTAGATTTGTCAGAAATCAAATCAAAAATTAAAAAATTTGCTAGAAAACCCGGTCCCTGTAGGCTAAATTTAGTTTTTTTGAAAAATTCACAACTTTTGGCTACAGTGTCCATTTTTGGCAAACAAAATATCAACAAAAACTGAATTTTGAGCTCTTCTCAGTGGTGTAGACCATTTTTTCATATTTTGTCATCTACACAAATTTGAGGTTATTTTTCATCATGGAGGTAGATGTGAACATTCATCAATGCATGCACTATTTCCTTTTTTGTGTACATTAGATTTGCATTTTCTCTACACTTCGTTTCAGTTTTAGATCATTTGTCAATCAACTATTGCTTCATAGATTCCAGAGTTGTGCCAGTTTGTGAGTTTTCCAATGTTCCTTGGCATCGGGTTTGTTGTTGCTTTATCATGATTCCACCTCGAGTCAATAAGTGACTCACATATGGTTTCAATAGCAAACAAAAGTATCTTTCCTTGCTTGCCAGATTGAGGATTCCAATGTTACTCCACAGTGTACTTTCAGTGTTTCTCTTGCAACAGGTTATCTCATTGAGGGGGGCTACCTTGTCTCTCTTCTACTTCTCTCTTATGGGGGGTCTTTTTCCTCACATGGGGTTTTGGTCTTCTCATGCATCATTGAGAGCATTTCATTTATTGTATTTCATCTCTCTTTTGGGGAGGAGTTTTGTCCCACTAGGTTTTCTCTTTTTCTTTGTTTATGAGAGATTGCATTGCATTTGTACATGGGTACCTAACATGGCCTCGTTGCCAAGACCCATCTTGCATTGTTGCTTTTGTGTACAGTCTCCCTAAGTTGCACTTAAGGGGGGTGCTGGTGTAATTAAATGTGTTGTACCTTGTCCTAAGTCATAATTACACCTTAGTTAAGTTTACTTAGGGACCACATAGGAGGTAGTTGGAGCTTTTCCACCTTTAGTGGACTTATCATGTTATTACTTTATCACTTCCACCTTTCGTGGACATATCATGTGATTACCTCTCCACCTTTTGTGGGTGATCCACCATTTGTGGTGGTTATCACATTATCTTTTTTCCACTTTAGGTGGAGTGATAGCTTTTCATAGTTGTCTCATGTCATAAGATTACGACACTTGTCATAATCTTATGTGCTCCTATGTACTCACGTTGGCTATATAACCAAGGGGTCTCTCATTCTAAAATATTCAATCGCATATCTTTGAATCATATTGATGAGAATATAGTTTATTCTTGTCACATTATTCTCTCTTCTTTGTGTTTTCCATTTGGTCTCAAGATCTTAGCAGCCATAGCCAATTCTAACACATTGCTACAGAAAATTAGTGCCTAATTGATTAAAAATCTCAATCTCACTAATAGTGATTACTAAGAAAGGTAATTCCACCAACTCTACCAAATAGTTTACCGTAGGAACAATAAAAGTAGAGGCTTTGAAAGGAACTCCATGAAAACCAATCTCTCTAAATGGTACATCAAACTCTAGTTCAAAATCTTTTAGATGAGGTTGCTCCCATAACTCTCTTACTCACTTGAAAAATCCTTGAAAATCTACATTGATTTTATTTTTCCTGTCCCTCTCTTGTTTTTCTTCCTCAATTTCATCAGGATTATACATTGACCTTCTTGCCCCTCCTAAAGTTTGGACCACATCCATTACCTCCACATAAAATTGGACATCCTTGGTCTTCTTGGTTCCCACACCATGGTATGGTTATGCAAATGAAAATGAAGCAAAGTAATCATCTTTCTTCCTCTTCCATGAAAATCAAGCTCTCTAAATGGTATATCAAACTCTAGTTCAAAATATTTTAGATGAGGTTTCTCACATAGCTCTCTTACTCACTTGACAAATCCTTGAAACTCTACATTGATTTTATTTTTCCTGTCCCTCTTGTTGTTCTTCCTCAATTTCATTAGGATCATACATTGACCTTCTTGCCCCTCCTAAAGTTTGGACCACATCCATTACCTCCACATAAAACTGGACATCCTTGATCTTCTTGATTCCCACGCCATGATATGGCTATGCAAATGAAAATGAGGCAAAGTAATCATCTTTCTTACTCTTCCATGAAAACCAAGCTCTCTAAATGGTATATCAAACTCTAGTTCGAAATATTTTAGATGAGGTTTCTCCCATAGCTCTCTTACTCACTTGACAAATCCTTGAAACTCTACATTGATTTTATTTTTCTTGTCCCTCTTGTTGTTCTTCCTCAATTTCATCAGGATCATACATTGAACTTCTTGCCCCTCCTAAAGTTTGGACCACATCCATTACCTCCACATAAAATTGTACATCCTTGGTCTTCTTGGTTCCCATGCCATGGTATGGTTATGCAAATTAAAATGAAGCAAAGTAATCATATTTCTTCCTCTTCCATGAAATCCAAGCTCTCTAAATGCTATATCAAACTATAGTTCAAAATATTTTAGATGAGGCTACTCCCATATCTCTCTTACTCGCTTGAAAAATCCTTGAAACTCTACATTAATTTTGTTTTTCTTATCCCTCTCTTGTTGTTCTTCCTCAATTTCATTAGGATCATACATTGACCTTCTTTCCCCTCCTAAATTTTGGATCACATCCATTACCTCAGCATAAAACTGGACATCCTTGGTCTTCTTGGCTCCCATGCCATGATATGGTTATGCAAATGAAAATGAAGCAAAGTAATCATCTTTCTTCCTCTTCCATTAAAACCAAGCTCTCTAAATGCTATATCAAACTCTAGTTCAAAATATTTTAGATGAGGTTGCTCCCATAGCTCTCTTACTCACTTGACAAATCCTTAAAAATCTGCATTGATTTTATTTTTCCTGTCCCTCTCTTGTTGTCCTTCCTTAATTTCATCAGGATCATACATTGACCTTCTTGCCCCTCCTAAAGTTTGGACTACATCCATTACCTCCACATAAAACTGGACATCCTTGGTCTTCTTGGTTCCCATGCCATGGTAAGGTTATGCAAATGAAAATGAAGCAAAGTAATCATCTCCTTCTCCGTTGGCTAGAAGAATGCATGCTTAATGTTTTGATATATGATATTAGCTCTCTTCTACTCTCATGGTTGAATACCGAAATCCATTATGGTGGGCCTCTAGAGTTTTAGACATCTTTCTTCCTCTTCCACCAAATTTTGGCTTGACCCACACGTCTGTCAGCCTAATTGGCTTTGTTTTTGAAAGCTGAAGTTTCTCCTGAGTCACCAATGTAGCTCTCTCTGCCTTTTCAGACTCTTTCATTGCTACAGATCATCTCTGGGATTTAATCATTTGTACCACATGGTTGATGTGCTTTGAATCCTTGCATATAAAGGAAATTTCCTTAACATAAATACTACTAGGGAATTTCAATGTTGCCATTGTAGTTTGCATTAAAGTCGATACCTGCAACATTGAAAATTATCCTTATATAAGAATTCCCTCCATCTTGTTAATTGGCCTATAACACTCTTGATGGTGGCTACATGAAATCTGATTTTGATTCCTCTTCTATATCAGAGGGTTCATATCCTTGATCTAACTCTTCTGAATTATCAAAATTAGAATCACTAGCTTCCATATTCAAAAATTCCCAGCCAACATCTTCAATAAATTTATCTAGATCATCAGTAATAGTCTTCAAAATTGGTTGCCAGGTCAAGTTCATTTTGCTTTCATAATACTTTATATCCATGGAGTTCATCCATTCCTTGATGCCATCAAGTGAAGATTAAGGAATGGCGTACATGCGGAGTACATCCTGCTTGAAGTCTTTGAAAACAATAGCCATATCAAATGCATGTTGCCCAAGTCCTACTCTCTCAAGGTTAACAATCTCAATCTCACTAATAGCGATTACTAAGAAAGGTAATTCCACCAACTCTACCAAACAGTTTACCATAGGAATAATAAAAGAAGAGGCTTTGAAAGGAACTTCATGAAAACCAAGCTCTCTAAATGGTATATCAAATTCTAGTTCAAAATATTTTAGATGAGGCTACTCCCATAGCTCTCTTATTTGCTTGACAAATCCTTGAAACTCTTTATTGATTTTATTTTTCTTGTCCCTCTCTTGTTGTTCTTCTGCAATTTCATCAGGATCATACATTGACCTTCTTGTCCCTCCTAAAGTTTGGACCACATCTATTACCTCCACATAAAACTGGACATCCCTCGTATTCTTGGTTCCCACGCCATGACATGGTTATGCAAATAAAAATGAAGCAAAGTAATCATCTCCTTCTCCGTTGGCTGGAAGAATGCATGCTTAATATTTTGATACATGATATCAGCTCTCTCTTCAGCTCTCATGGTTGAATACTGAAATCCAGTATGGTGGGCCTCTAGAGTTCCAGTCATCTTTCTTCCTCTTCCATCAAATGCTAGCCTGATCCACACGTCTGCTAGCCTAATTGGCTTTGTTTTTTGAAAGCTGAAGTTTCTCCTGAGTCACCAATGTAGCTCTCTTTGCCTTTTCAAACTCTTTCATTTCTACAGATCATCTCTAGGATTTAATCATTTGTACCACATGGTTGATGTGCTTTGAATCCTTGCATCTAAAGGAAATTTCCTTAACATAAATACTGCTAGAGATTTAATAATTTTCAGACTCTTTCATTGCTACATATCATCTTTGGGATTTAATCATTTGTACCACATGGTTGATGTACTTTGAATCCTTGCATCTAAAGGAAATTTCCTTAACATAAATACTACTAGGGATTTAATTTTCAATGTTTCTAGCCTAATTGGCTTTATTTTTGAAAGTTGAAGTTTCTCCTGACTCACCAATATTAGCTATAACTTTTTTGAAATTTTATTATGGTATGTGCACTTTGATATGATGTAATATGATTATGGTTTTGTTTCATATGTTGTAATATTAGATATGTAACACAAAAATAAATTATTGCATGAAATAAATAATAACTTTTCATTCTAAATGTTTTTTTTGCAGAACACGGGTCTTGCAGAAGATCAAGATGATCCTCAACATGATATAGATCTACAAAATATTAGTTATGTCGGTACAAATCACATGGCAGAGGATGATGATGATGCTAATACGGAAGACAATGAGGCTAATGACAATGATGGTGATGACGATGACGTTGACGATAGACGATGACGACGACGACGACGACGAGGATGATGATGATGATGATGATGATGATGATGATGATGATGCTGATGATGATGATCACAATGGTGATGATGATGACGAGATAGTTGGTGGTAGTAACTAGTGACATTCATGATCATATAGAATGCATCATGGATCATTATTGATATATCGTTATGGTGACTCTTTTCATGGTTACTATCATATGTATCATTTTCATGGCCTACAATACTATATTATTGAGTTGTATCATATTGACATGTATCATTTTCACTATATCATTTGGACATGTATCATCTTGAATTGTATCAGTTTGAGTTACACAAATTATTAATTTTATTTATATCATTTGTACATGTATCATTTTCACTTATGTCGATTGTTGGACATGTATCATTTTGACATGTTTTTGGTGTACTGTCATATTTGACTTTCACTTGTTTTAGTTATATATGATGATGATCTTATCAGTATTGACTTGTCAATTTATATATATTAAAAGTGGTCGATAATTTTTGGATGGATATTTATTATGTATGATGATTTTAATTTACTGCTCAGGATGAATGTTGTCAAATTCAATTAAATTATAGATATTTGACTCACTTGTTTTAATTATAGATGATGATCATGTTACAATAATAGTTCAAGTCGTGATGAAAGGTAAAATTAATGCTTGGCACCTCCTGAACGTAATTGAACAAATCAAAGAATTGTTAAGCTCTTTTGGTGGGTAATGACACTGAACAATAGATGTAATTTTTTAATCTTTACAAGCAATACAATTTTTTTGTGTTATTGACCCAAAAAATAAAATTATCTTGTTTTTTAATTATATGAGTTAAATAATTAAATTACTTACTCTATAATCATATGAGTTATTTAAGAGGCACGATATATTTTACTTATTAAATTAATAAATGGAAGCAAAACAAGAAGGATTTTTAGAAGCAACAATGGAAGCCAAACTAGAAGCAAACCAGAAGAAATTTTGGAAGCAAAATTGGAAGCAAAATTGGAAGCAAACCTGGAAGAAAAAATGGAAGCAAAACTGGAAGCAAACTTGGAAGCAAAACTGGAAGCAAAATTGGAAGAAAACATGGAAGCAAAATCGGAAGAAAAATTGGAAGCAAAATCGGAAGCAAAACTGGAAGCAAAACTGGAAGCAAAATTGGAAGCAAAATTGGAAGAAAAATCAGAAGAAAAAGTGGAAGCAAAATTGGAAGCAAACTTGGAACCAAACCTAGAAGCAAAACTAGAAGCAAAAATGGGAGTAGACATAGAAGTAAAACCAGAAGCCAAATTGGGCGCCAATTTAGGCGTGATTTTCGACGTTAATTTTGATGCTATTCTAGTTGTGATAGAGGCGTTATTTTCAGTGATATTTACCAACGCCATTTTAGGTGTTAACGGGGGTGTTGTGATTTCTTGGCGCTAACCACGATGAAACTTCTGACAAAAACTTCGGCGCCAAAGTTAGCATCGAGAAGACCATGCCTGTTTGCACTGAGTTTAGTGCCAGCCAGATCGCCCATTTCGTGAACTAAAATACACTAAAATTCGATGCTATTTTAGGCACTATTTTCCTGTTCTACTGTACTGGTGGCTCAATCAAAGGATTAATAAACACCTACACCCTCTTTGGGTGAGGATCGTTCACGCACACATCAGGAGCTAGAAGAAAGACTAAGGCTGAAAGAACTAAAGTCGAGAGGATGGAAGAGGAGGACACAACAAAAGGTGTGAAAGCAGGAATTGCTAACTCCTCTTCCTTCTTCTGCAAGGTGGCCTGCTCAACGTACAAAGCCTTCCTTTGGCACTTGTACTCACATGCAAGGAGATTTCTACAACTTTGGGAGCTAGAGGCCGCAACTTGAGAAGGGACAAAAATACTTCTATTCGACCATCAGATTATCCATCATGGTTGTTTCTGATAGAGGGAGAGACTCTTGGATGGGAAAAAGAGGAGGGGATGGAGAGGATGATGAAACAACAATAGGGGAGCAGGCTCAAGCGCCTCAGTGGCTAGCTTCTTCCCATTTACTACCTTGGAGATAGGAGTAGTAGGAGGTCATAGAGTTTGAGACATCGAAGAACCTCCATGAGGACCCTTCCCCTTATCATACAAAATAGGCTAAGGCACCGTAGGTAAGACAAGAAGTTTGAACGTTGGATGCTTTGAGTTTCACCAAGCGGGCACCATCAGACTCTCCAGCAAGCGCATAGGAGCGGAAGACAATGGCATCGCAATAGGGCGAGAGGAAGAGAAAGGCAATAGGCCGAGAGTAAGTGAAAGGCATACCAGTTAAGGAAGAAGAAGAAGGGCCTTGAGCACGGTTCTCCTCTTCCCTTTTTTGAGACAAGGTAGCCTCATTGTCTACCTTCAAACAATTCCAATGCAAGATGGCATAATGAGAAGGAGGGTATCTCACCTTAGATGTTATGCCCCCACTGTTGTACTTCACATAAGTTCGGTACAAGAGATCCATCCTAGGAGGAAGAAAACCTATAGGGGCAGGCCAAAAGTGATCTAGTGAGTATCCCCCATGCATAATCGATGGTTTATAACTCGTGTTGTGGAATACATGCACTAAACCCTCATGGGAAAAATTCAGGCACTTATGCACTACCGAGGGAACTAAATTCATAGTAACCAACCTGGGGATGCCTAGTTTCAACTTGAACAATTCGGAGCTCGGGATGATGTCAAAGAGTGCATTTATGGTTCTAGGCCCAACTAGGACTAATAAGGTGATGCAATCGATGGGAGGAACAAAAATTCCACCGTGTGTATGAATAATGCTCCTAGATTCGTCATATCCATCCTTGTGTAAGAAATTAATTAGCATGATCTCCTCTATAATGACATTCACCTGACATGTAGGGTCAACGAGAACACCTATTACGATGTTTCCATTGATACATATAGGGACATATAAGGGAGATGGTTCTTTGTTGGATTTCATCGGTGAATCCCACAAGGTGAAATTTATGGCAAGAGATCCTCTCACAGGTTGCATAGATGGGATGGGAAGATGTAAGAAGGAGGCCATTTATACATACACTAAAAAAAAAATTCACAGAAGCCCCCAAGGGTTTTACAGTTAGACACTAACGCACTAAATTTTTTGTTTCGTAATGCCTAGGGAACCTTCCAGCTATGCCACTAGGGGTTGTAGGTTGGGTTGCAACGCTCAACACCTTGCAAAAATCACACCCACAACACTCCTAGGATAGGAGTAAAGGGTCTTTTAGCACTACCAAATGGAACCAAAATGGTTCACGTTGGGTTGAGCAAAATGTAGAGGAGGGGGACCAACCACACCAAGGTTCTAGGTCATGGAGAGTTGAGAGAAAAAGGCTTCCCTATTCTACCTCAAGTTGGACAAGTGTTTGATGCTAGGGATAGAGAATGAAGAGCACTCTTAGTGCTTCTACCACTTTTCTAATCTGAGAGTTTTAGTGGGGCTAAATGAGCATGTTTTTGGAACCCAAACTATACCTCAGACAACTCTCTACTAGAGGACAACAACGTAGATTAGGGATGACAACATGATGCATTGGCATCTCACAAGTGCGTTGGCATTTGTACAGACAAATAGTGGAAGAGAATAATCAAAAGTGTAAGAAATTGACTGACAACTTAGTGGTTGAGGTTTAAGGTGATAACTAAAATGATAAATGAAAAAATAGCTGAAATAACAAGAAAGATGATATAGAAGTGACAAGAACAAAAGTGGTGAATATTTAACTCATGAAAAGTCTAGTTCATTAGCAAGCTCCACATGAACGAGTACCTACACACAAAAGAGCAAGGAAAAATGTTGGGGTTCTTTTGGGGCTTGCTGCAATCAAACCCTTGTTTTGGTGTTTCCACCTTTGTGGACAACCAGATAGATAAAGGAGTAGAAATTCGATAAAGAAACTATGCTAGAAAGGAAATGAATCCAAGCACTATGTGAGACACTATGCTACTCAAATCCAACAACAACATAAAATTAAATAAATGATTCCATCCTCGACCAAAGGCACTCAAGGCCAATGAGAGAGGAATGCAAGTCTACAACTATGGCAAAGTCGATGTGACCATAATGACGCTGAAAGCAGTCTCACAAAATACCAAGTTGCAACTTTTGTGGTAGATTTGAAGAATGTTGTGATTGTTGAAAGGGTTGATAGTGCAACTAGTAGCTTGAAGTTGTAAGGATGTGGAGTAAGAATGCCAAGAATGTGAAGCTAAATTGAATTAGTGTATTGAGGATTGAATGAAGATGAAAGAGACATTTTAGAATGAATTGGGAGGGAAAGAGTCATTCAAAGGTCAGCAGGAAAGCGTAGGGGTGTTACGCTTCGTCGCCAATGGAGAACGTAACACCTCTGTAGATTCCAAAGGCAGGAATCATGTTAGGATGGTAGTATGTTGCATGGACGTCCATGCACCGTGCATGCATCCCTGACATAAATTCCCTCACCAACACTAGAAACAAGCGCCAAGTGGATGGAGTTCAGAATGAGGACATGGAATTACATGGTTGGATTTGATTTTTCTAAGGTGAAGGAGGTAAAAGGGGAATTTGAAAGGGGGTGAACATTCACTCCTATACAACAATCTTTTCAAATGAATTAGAAAGAGACAAGATACTATAAGTGATAGATTGGAAATTTTAATCCTCATACCTATTCCTAAAAAGGTGGGAAAGGAATTTCAATTTGTTGAATTTTACTACATGAAATGGACCCACATGGATCTATCTTTACAACCTTCCTTATGAGTACTGGTTGAAAATTTGTTTAACAAGAATTGGAGATGCATTTGGGTAGACATTGTAGGTGGACTTAAGGGAAATTGAATATCTAATTTATGCTAGAATTCTAATACTTTCAATTAAAGATATCCCTGGGAAAATTCGTCTAGTCTCTAGAGAAAGGGAATGGTTTCAAAATATCAAAATAGAAACTCCCAAATTCTACTATTATTAATGTTAGGGAAAGCGGTGCAAAGAGAAGGAGAAATTAGTTGTTTTGATCTCCACCAAAAATGATTGGATGGTTCGAAAATGAAGAACACAAAGGTTTTGATCAAATATCGAAGAAATACAATATGGGTCTAGCTATACTGGATTCAAGAAGAATTTGTCAATCCACAAAATTAGACCCAATAACGAAATTGGGAAGGAAAACCAATAAACAAAAAAGATAAAAAGAGGCCATGAATGGAGAACAACCCTCAATAAGATCCTACATGAGATCTAAGGGAGTTAATTCCCCCCTTTAAGGGTGATGAAGATTCCCACTTGGAACATTAGGGGCCTAAATGCCCCTACCAAGAGGTGACTGGTTAAATGCCAGTTGGAGTGTCAAAACACAAATCTCATACTTATGCAAGAAACAAAAATTGAAGGTAAGGAAACTATTGCTTTCATTAGTTATTGCAAAGGTTGGACAGGCTCTTTTGAAGATGCAATTGATGCTATTGGTGGATTGGGGATTCTATGGTGTCTAGGGAGGCTCAAGGTGGACATTGTAAGTACATAACTACATTAGATGAAACTCCAAGTAAAAAATCTTCAAACAATTTCAATCTATGAAAATTATAATTTTTATGGCCTGATCAAAATGAAAGAGAAAAAAATAGTCTATGAGATGGCGGTGAATGTATTAGGAATTGATAAATTAATAATAGGGGGTGATTTTAATGCTATCATGGATTTAAAATAAAAATGGGAGGGTCTCAAAATTTATCAAGCCCAAAAGGATTTTGTGAGATTTGTAGAAGCAAATAATTTGATTGATATTAAATCCTCTAATGGAATATACACATGGAACAATAGGAGAAAAGGTTTCACTAACATAGCTGAGAGGCTAGATAGATTCCTAGTGTGTGGCAATTGGTTGCAAGTTAATCTTCTCCTAAAGTCTTCAATATGGCCAATTGCAATATCTAATTTTTTCCTAGTTGATCTTTCCATAAATGAAGAATCAAAACCTGCATAAGGTAAATTCAGGTTTGAGAAGATGTGGTTGAGATCAGCAAATTTTCTTGACTTGATGTGATAATGGTGGGTGGAGCTTCTCAAGGTAAATGGTTCAAATATGTTCATATTTCAAAATAAATTACAAAGGATGAAAGAAAAATTAAGTGGAATCACACCTCATTCAAAAAAAATTGAAGAAAAGGAACACCTTGAATCTGAACTTGTTGCTCTTGGCGAAGTCATTTTCAAGAAAGTCATGTCAAGCATAGAGTTCAAAAAATAAAAATCTTTGATGACAAAATACAACATGATATCACCTAAAGAGGAATGCTACTGGAGGGAAAAGTCAAGAGATACATGGTTGGAGGAAGGGGATCAAAATATGAAATTATTTCATAACTCAATAAAAGTAAAATGAAGATGGCATTAGATCACCCAAATTACTGATAGTGACAACATCTTTATCACAGGAGAAAAATAAATTCAAAATGTTGGTGTCAAATTTTTTGAGTCATTATTAGGGGGTCTAGGTGAGGCTGAGACTATCCATTTTGATATCATTGTAGACATTGGTACTAAAGTCTTGACAAAGGATAATGTTATGTTGTATAATAGAGTTACAAAAGAGGAGGTAAGGTCTGTATTATTTCATATGCATCCTGATAAGGCACCAAGTCTAAACAGGTTTAATTCCCTTTTATACCAGACTTGTTGGGATTTTATGGGTCAAGAGATCTATGAAGTAGTGGAAGAATCAAGAAAGAAAATAACCATGCTCATGGATTTAAGTAATACAAACATTGTTTTAATTCCCAAAAATGAGAACTACAATTCATTTGTGGATTACATACCCATAGCATTATGTAACTTGATATATAAAATAATTTTAAAAGTCATGGCTAATCAGTTGAAGAATATTCTCCCTCACATCATCTCACAAGTGTAGAATGGATTTGTTTTGAGGAGGAACATCTCATATGGTATCATTGTTGCCCATGAAGTACTTCAAACTTTAAGGAAATAAAAAAAGGGCATGTTGGTGAAACTAGATATGAGCAAGGTGTATGATAAGGTACAGTGGCATTTTCTATTGAAACTATGAGGAAATTTGGCTTTGGCAAAAAATGGCTAAAATGGATTTTTAGTTGTATCTTGACACCAAGATACTCAGTGGTGGTGAATGGCTCTCCATGTGGTTTTTTTAGTGTTGCAAAAGGTTTGCGTCAAGGGGATCCCCTCTCACCTTTTTTGTATGTCATAATGGAAGAAGCATTGAGTTGACATATCTCAAAGCAAAAATAGGGTGGATTATGGAAGGGCATTGAAATTTCTCAATATATTCCAACAATTTCACATCAACTCTTTGTTGATGATACCATCATATACGAAAGCCCTTCTATGGAGGAAGTAGAGGGAATATAATTTGCAATACGAAAATTATATTCACAAGCAAGACAACAAGTAAATGTAAACAAGTCAAATGTCTATTTCATCAATGTTTCTACAAGCCTGCAACAAAGGATCACAAATTCATTGGGATATATTATGGGCTAACTTCTAACCAGGTACCTAGGAATTCCCCTATTCTCGGGGCTTGTCAAGTCTAATTTATGAGAGAATATGATCAACAAATGCAACACAAGGATAAAGTGTTGGAAGGGTCAAAGGTTAACCTTGGCTAGCCATGTGACAATGTGAAAATATGTGTTGGCATCTATTCCTATATATATGTTATCTTACCTTGATGCCCCTAACAAAGCACTCGGGAGGCTCACGAGTATATAGAGGAAGTTCTTGTGGGAAAGATCCCATGAGAAGAAGTGCATACCTGTGCTAGCATGGGAAGCAATATTATTTACAAAAGACCAAAGTGGGGCAGGTGTTAAGGATCTAAGGATCCAAAATAGAGTGTTAGGTGCAAAAATTTCTTGGAGGTTGTTCAAAAATCATGATGCTCTTTGGTGCAAGATTTTGAAAGTGAAATACATGGATTCACTAGTGTTAGGATTAGGTGTTGTACACCTTGCATAATGCTTATAAAGGTTAATTTATTATTATGTGTGTGGTGTACCTAGGGGTACCTAGATGGGTGTGCATCACTAGGAGTTATAATGTTGGGGCCACTTTATGTTGCATGTAACATTGGGACTTAATTGTAAAATGTAATTATTTAATATTGGGGAATAATAAAATATAATAAAGTACCCAATATTAAATGTGGGATCACATGATTTTGTAAGTTCATGGTTTTGGCACATAGTTTATGTAATTCCACTTGGTGGTTTTGTGGGAGCTTATTTCTATAAAAGCAACCAAAGGGTAGTTGTCTAAGGTTGGAGAGTTTGTTGCAGGTTAGTAGGTTGAGCTTGTGCATGTGTGAGGGTTTGAAGCATGGAATGGGATGTGTGGATTCATGCTTGGTCACATGGAATGCATGGATAGCTTGTGCTTCAAAAGTGTTCATGGAGTCTCTGAAGATGTATTGTAATGGGTTTTCATTGTTGAATAATACATGGAGTGTGGATGCTTTTGGAGGTTGGGTTTTTTCCTCTTGAGGGTTTTCCCAGGGTATATCTTGTGTCATCTTTGATGGGTATGTTGTCTATTATTTTGCATGTGGATTTTGAGTACTTATTTGCATTTTTATCTCTTTTGGGTTATGTGGAAATTGTCATTAGAAGGCAGCAAGTTTCCTTACAACTAGAGCTTGAGAGAATCCTCACAATGGCCAATCTGCAAAAGGGCTCAACAATTTGGAATTTTGTTCTGAGATGTAGGAATCTCATCACTAAACATCTAACATGGCATATAAGGGATGGAAGGAAGGCTTCCTTTTGGGAAGCATCATGGAATGACTATCCCCCCAAATGAAATTCCTGACATGGCGGAGGTGATTTCCACAACTAAAGCAACATATAGGGAGAATCTGAGAAATTATTTAAATGTATGGTATGCCAATGGTAGATGGGAGTGTTCATGGAAGAGTTTTGACTTCCTACATAGCCAATCAAAATCCATTTTAATGGAGGATCTTGTTAAAATATGTGTCTTCATTTTTTATGAAGTTGATTATATAGTGTGGTGTGCAGCGAAGTTGGGGGATTACATGGCTAACATCGGCTATAAATTGATCAAAAAGAAGAATTATTTGTTCTCTTGGCCAAAACAATTGTGTTCCAAGGGAAGAATTTTCTCCCAAAGGTGGGAACCTTCACCTCGACAACACTTCATGAGTGAATCCTTACTGGTGAAAGGATAAACCAAATTGATATTTATGGTCCCCATTGGTGTGTACTATGTAAGAAAAGTAATGAGTATTTTCACCATCTATTCATCCAATGTGAAGTGGCCCAGTTATGTTGGTCAAATTTTTGTGCTAAACGTGAATGGTAGGTCCCTTTACCAAACAATCTAAAGGAGATTTTTGATTCATAGCCATGATTATACAAAGGTTTAGTATATGAGGGCCTTTGGTGTGAAACTCCAATGATGATCATATGATAGATTTGGAAGGAGAGAAATGAAAGGATATTTAAAGAGAAATCAATGCACATAAAAGGACTTCTTTTCAAAATTGAGGCAGGTATAAGCGAACATTTGAATGGACAATTAAAGAAGCAAAAATATAAGTTCTCGACTTGGGATTATTGAATGGGGAAGAATTGGAAATTGCTTAATTCACCCAAAGGATGCCTCTTTAAAAACAAAATCCCCTGAGGTAAGCCCAAATAGGAACTCCCCTTGAAGGGCAGATTAAAATTTAATTTTGATGGGGCCTCGAGGGGTGATCCGCCCCCTTAGGGGCAAGCTTCGTGGTCAAAATTTTCCATGATCATTTGTTTGGGCTACCTCGATTAAATTTCCTTGGGGGACAAATAATGAGGATGAATGTGTTGTGTTATTGGAAGGTCTTAAACTTTTCTCAGAAAAATAATTCCATAATCTTTATATCGAAGGGGTTTTAGAAATTGTTATAAAGGCAATGGGTGCAAAAGTGCTTTGAGTTGGAAATTGAGAATTTGGGTAGAAAGGATTAATATTTTGCAAATTAACATAAGAGATTGATGAGGTATAAATAAACTCATCATTTTGACAATCTAAATACCCTTCTTTGTTCTTGCTAACCACCTCATCCATGTCAATGTGTTTATTTTTAAGAGCAATAATTGTCTACTTTTTATAAAATGATGTACAAATCTTTATTTCTCAAATCGATTGAAATTAGCTAACTAATGTTGATCTAATGGTATAGAATTTAAGTCATTGTACAAGACTTATGCACAATCGATGAATGGAGTAGACTTCAAGTGGTTGAAGTTAGAGTGCCAGAAGTTTGGGTGCCAAAAATTTAGGTGTGCATAGTGGAAGACTTTTTAAAGCATTTTGTTTGTTTTTTGTTTAAGACTTTATGGCTCCACTCCGAGCCTTTATTATGTTTTATGTTATGAACATTAGTTAGTTGGTCAGTTGTAATTTTATTAAAAGACTTTTTCAATAGTGATCTTCCACCATCTGAAATTTAGGATTTTGTTAGAAGTATAGTATATATATGCAACCACCAAAAACTATGCATGCTATTATAATATGCTTTGAATACTGTTCAACTATGTTCTTCATGCTACACTTTTATGATATGAATAAATAAATATTGCCAGTCTTATTTTGAATCAATTGTTCTAAGAAATCAAAGTACCATGGGTGGATTTATTTTGAAGATGAAAAAGTACATGTGATTTGAGCTAATTGTAGGAACGCTCGGGAGCTATCCACTCGAGGGATCTCATAGAGTAGATAAGTATTTTTCTTGTTAATGTTGTTATCTCCATTCTATACATGTTAAATTTAGATGAATGATATTTTGTGTCGAGCTTTGTCATGTGTTCCTTCAGGTTGTAGTTTTGAGTTTACAATCTTAGATTTTATTTTACTTTGAAATTATGGAGCACCCACTCCTGTTGTTAGTTAGTATTTAGTTGTTAGTCGTTATTTATCTTCATTTAAATTTTACAGTTTAACTGCAAGTGTTAATTCTTAGGTAATTTACATGCTTTCTAGAATAGGAATTTGAATGTTTTCTAGTTTAACAATAACATGCTTTCTAGTTTAGATAATTTCATGATTTCTAGTTTAATTCTTGTTTTTTAAAAATTCAGAAAATCTTGTTAGGAGAGAGATGGCCAAAATGTCCCTATTGCATACAACCTTTGAACACTACCTAGTTGACATAACTGATATATTTTTAACTAAAGTGTTAGGAACTAATGACATCCTATCACTTTTTGGCGCTATTGTCGGGGATCATTCCTTTTCTAGTGTTAATAGGAGACTACTTGGATACATCTTTTAGGAAAAAATAGTTGCCAGGCTTCTTTTTCTGCATGGTCAAGAAATGAGGTCTACATGGAGGATTCATACCAAAAACCCACCCAATTGTAGTTCCAACCATAAACAGGGAGGTAGAAGTATCAACTGAAGAACTTATTGATGAATTGATTGGGCATGATCAACCTGATACCTCCCAACATACCCCAGAAACTCAGCCATTAGAGCAAACCTTTGAAGAAGAAATTATTCCTATCGACATCATGGCTGATAACAACAATGATAACCCTTTCAACTAAAGGAGAAGAAATCAAATAGATTTTGATAACCCAAGAGGGGGAGCACAAACATTTACCTATCCTATTTCTCTCAACGAAAATGATGATACACCCATGAAAAACATTTCACCATCCATCTTACCAACCTTCAGAGGCTTATCCTCTGAAGGCCCTGACCAGTTCCTTTTTAAGTTTAAATTTTTGTGTCAGACGTATGACTACAAAATGATAACCCAAAACTAAAACTCTCCCCCTCTACTCTGAAGGAGGTTGCAATGCGTTGGTTCATGGGATTAGCTTTAGGGTCAATATCCACTTGAAACGATATGGAGTTTTTCATTTTGGAAAAGTGCCAAAGTTACTGTAGAGTCAATGGTAGGAAACAGGAGTTTTTCAAACCAAGGAAAAATGAAGATGAAAGCCTAGAAGATTACCTGGATAGGTTTATCTTCTTATCTAAATGATGTGGCAAAGAAGCCATAAATCTAGAAATTTTGAAGACCATATTTCTCAAAGGACTTGATGAAGATGCTAGGAGAAGTTTAGATTTAATGGGAAAAGGAGATGTGTCACAACTTGGACCTGATGATATTGATTAGTTATGCTAGAATTTCTCCCATACTCAAGGAAGAATTTGTAAATCTACTCTTTTTAGAGGTTCCAATGAAATAGGTAAACTGTGTGAGTAAATAAAAAATCCCAAAACTAACATTCTTGTTTAGTTAAATACCACGTTGGATGGAATATAGGAAAAAAAATGTAATCATGAGACCTTGTCCATCTATTGTCCTAGGTATCAAAATAAGAATCTTTGAAGAGAATTTCCTTTGGACGAAACTGATGTTTTCCAAGTTTATGAGAAGAGTCATGCCATTGACCAATGTGAGATCCTAAATGCAATCAAGAATTCCAAGAAAAGGACATCTCATGTTGAGAAGGAGGTCAAATTTGTGAATCAAAGACTTGGAGGGAATTTCTCTTATGACCAAAATTCAAATCCCACGTGGTGACCCCCAAATAATTGGAATAAGAATCAGTGGGCAACACCTTGGCCTCAAGAACCCACCTAATTGGGTACCTTACCCTTGGGGACTACTTGAATGGGCGAACCAATCCTAGGGAAACCCCCAATGGCCAAACTAGACTCAACAACAATGGTATCCTCAAAATCTTGTGCCTCAATGGAATCAAACTCAAAATCAATTTTATAATGGGCTAAGGAGAATGCCTAATCCACAACATAACGTTTTACCAGCTCCTCAGAACCCTCAAAAAAATGAGTAGGTCAACCAACCACAACTTCTAGCACAACCTGTTCCTAATCCAAAGAATAATTGTCAAAACACCCCAGTGTACTCGACAGAACAAAAAAATGTGACTAGAATTAATGCTATCCATTGTGGAAAGCTGTAGTTGAGGTCATGAAAAAGACTCCCATAGCCTACCATAGTTGAGATCCTGGATGAACCAAATGAAGAACCTACTGAAAGGACTAAGATACCTTCTATACCTTCAGAGAAAAACCTAGCGAGTAATCAAGATAAGCCTCCTCCACAATCCTCATCTAAAACTCTCGAGTCAAGAAGAGGATGGCCGACCTTTTAAAGAAGGTTTCCACCTTGAAAAAGAAAACAAAAGTTCCTTTTCTCAAGCATCTCAAAGCACCCGCCTTGAATAACCCTCTGAAAATGACCATATCCACTGAAATTACACTAATATAATAAATTAAGCAACTTCAAATAAAGGTTCCTTTGTTATAATAAATTAAAGAAATTCTTGAACTAAACCAACTAATTAAATAGTTGTGCATCAAAACACCGAGAAGGAAACTGAAATGAATTAACACTGTGCACATAAATGGATATCTAGATGACCTTTTGGCTGGAAAAACCTCAGCCCCAAAATATGATGACCCAAGCAGTCCACTTATAATAGTGACAATCAACGAGGTAGCAATACCTAATTCACTTGTGGACTTAGGAGCAACCATTAATGTCATGACAATGGATGTTATCGAAAAATTAGGACTCGTTGATTTGTTTCCCACAACTACTATATTGTAAATGGTGAATCAATTCGTATATATTCCTAAAGGTGTCCTAGAAAATTTTCTTGTTAAGGTTGACGATTGGGAATATCCAATCGAATTCCAAATAATCTAGTCCCTTACACCAAAGGACAATTATCCAATAATATTAGGTAGACAGTGGTTAGCTACAGTTGTAGCCAAGATTGACTACATAGTAGGAGGAATGACCATTTCACATGGTCCCAATAGAAAACACTTATTCCTATATCCTCCCACTCAGTTGTTGAACATAACCAAGTTTGGGTTAATGAACCAGATGGCACCAAAAAATAAGAGAATCTAGCCTCACTTGCTATGGTAGACATTAAGCAACATGGTGAAGAATTGGAAGATGAACTAGAAAACAATATGCAAAATATGACTATAGACTCAAGTGATGAAGAAACTTTAGAAGTGGACAATATTTTAGGGCATCCAATCAACATTGATCACGCCGAATATGATTACACCAACTTCATAGGGTTACCTTGTCCTCTAACTAATATCATTCTGAAAATGGATCACTTCTTCGAAGATATTTCCAGACTCCACATAACTATACCACATAGTTTTCCTCTCAACACCTTAACCATAGAAGTTCATACTGTCACCTCCAACCACTCGGTAGTCAAAACCATCATGTTACTACTAGGAAAAACTTTACATATCAACAGGTGGTTAAAAAAATCAAAAGAGCTCAAATTGTTTGATGTTTTGGTAAATAGATCTAAAGATTTTGCTTGGGATTATACAAACATGAGAGGAATACACCCAAGTGTTTATACCCATCACATCTATACTAAATATGTTATACCTGTTTGTCAACCACAACGAAGACTCAACCCTACTCTCAAAGACATTGTTAAAACAAAAATTGAGAAAGTCCTGCAAGTATGATTCATTTATCCCATCTCTGACAGCAAATGGGTTTCACCTTTTTTAGTTGTTCCAAAGAAAAATTCGAAGTGGAGAGTGTGTGTCAATTATAGGTAACTCAACAAAGCTACCCATAGCAATTACTTCCCTTTACCTTTTGTAGACCAAGTCTTGGACAATTTAGCTAGAAGGAAGTATTTATCATTCTTGGACAGATTTAGTGGATATAACCAAATATAAGTAGTAGTAGAAGACTAGGACAAGATAACTTTTACTTTCCCTGGGGAACATTCACATATCATGTCCTTCCCTTTGGTATTTGTAATGCTCCTTCTTCATTTCAAAGAGTTATCCTGGCCATATTCGCTTTAAAGCTAGTGAATGGCTATGTGGAAGTCTACATGGACGAATTCACAGTGTATGGTTCCACTTTTGATGAAGGAATTCAAAATTTGGACAAGGTATTAAAATGATGTGAAGACCATCATCTATCCCTGAGTCACAAAAAATGTCTAATAATGGTAGAACAAGGGATAGTGTTGGGACACCACATTTCTGCTGAGGGAATAAAACTGAATCCTAAGAAAATTGAGGTAATACAATAAATAGAGACTCTGAAGAACTAAAATAACATCAAAAGTGTCTTAGGACATGTTGGATACTACTGGAGATTCATAAAATATTTTAGCAAGATTGCAGGCCCTATGTTTTCACTCCTCCAAAAGGATATAGATTTTTCCTAGACAATAGAATATCAAACATTATTTAAGACCATTAAGGAGAAAATCATCTCTGCTCCTATCTTACGTGGACCTAATTGGAACCTTCCATTCCATATTTATTTTGATGCTTCCAATGATGCTATTGGAGCATTTTTAGGTCAAGAAGATGAGAATGGAGGGAAATATGCCATCTATTTCATTAGTAAGAATTTGACTCCTATTGAACGAAACTACACCACTACGGATAAATAATTCTTAGTTGTGGTGAATGCAATCAATAAATTTTGACATTACATCACAGGTTACAAAGTGACTGTGTTCATAGACCATTCAGCTATCAAGTACCTAATGAATAAACTTGTAGTAAGTGGAAGAATAATCAGGTGGTTATTAATTCTAGAAGAATTCAATGTGACCATCATTGATAAACTTGGGAAGTTCAGCGTAGTTTCGGATTTCTTATCCTGAATCAAACAAGACAATGGATATTGTGCTCCTGTGCAAGATGCATTCCCAAATGCAAATCTATTTTCCATCTCCATTAAAACCTCGTGGTTTGCTAACATCACCAACTATTTGGCTACTTTAGAGTTTCCACCATCCTTTACATCAAAACAAAAGAAGTGCCATGTTCGAGAAAGTGCTCGGTTCAAATGGATTAATGAAATGCTATTTCAATGTGGTCCTGATATGATTTTATGATGTTATGTCAGGTTAGATGAAACATACAACATCCTTAGATTTTGCCATGATGACCCCTCTAGAGGCCATTACTCTGCCAAGAGAACGTCTCATAAAATCTTGGGTACAAGATATTACTAGCCCTCTATGCATAAAGATGTGAAAAACTATGTTCGCTAATGTGATGAATGCCAACGAGTACAAAGACCCACTACATCGAATGAAATGCCTCTCCAACCGCAAGTAGTCTTTGAACCATTTGAAAAGTGGGGATTGGATTTTATCGGTCCTATAGACCCCTCTTCACAAGGCAAATAATACATTTTGGTCTGTATTAACTATCTTACTAAGTGGGCAGAAGTCCAAGCCTTAAGAGTCGCTAGGGAAGAACAAGTAGCTAACTTCCTATATAATAGGATTTTTCTCAGATTTGGAGCCCCTAAAACAATTGTCACAGACCGAGGACCCCAGTTTATGTCCAAATTTTTGCTAGCTTTTATTGATCATTTCCAGGTAAGCCATAAAAAGTCGTCACCCTATCACCCGCAAGAAAATAGTCAAGTAGAAATCACCAACAGGGAACTTAAGAACATCTTAACAAAAACAGTTTCATCGGGGAGAAGAGACTAGGCTAGGAAATTACTTGAAGTTGTTTGGGCCTATAATACAACTTGGAAATCAACCACTGGTTTTACTCCTTACGAGTTAGTTTTTGGGAAGAAACCTCTCCTACCTATTGAATTCAAAATCTTAGAACAACAATGTAGTTAGGCTTAGACCTCAAACGAGCCTAGGTTGAGAGAGTCTTACAGATTAGTGAATTGGATGAACTCTGATTAGAAGCTATCCACCAAATTGAGCTAGTTCAACAACAATGAAAGGCCTGACATGACAAACACATAAAAGAAAGAGAGTTCCATAATGGGGATTGGGCATTGTTATTTTATTCCCGATATAAAGATCACCAAGGGAAACTAAGGACTCATTGGTTGGGGCCATATGAAATTTTTGAAGTATTTCCAAATGGAGCAGTGCAACTCAAACCTATTGATGGTGACACTCGAACCCTCTTATTCAATGATCATCGATTACAAATATACCACATACCTTTCAACAAAGAGGAATTTACAAGAATGGTAGAAATTCAAGGAGAAATCCAATGCACTAACTCTACTACGGTAGATCCAATGTAGTCTTCAGTTTACTATTGAGTCTTTGTTAAAAATAAATAAAACAAAACAAAAATTGCATGTGTATGTACTCATAATCACTTTAGGGCATTTTTATTGTATCTTTAATCTTTGGACTTAGCTAAATTTTGTTTTTGCCTTGTAGGACTTTATTTTTAATGAAACACAAATTCTAGCACATCTTGCACTGATGCTATGGAACTTGTTTTTTTGATGAGTTGCATTCCTTGGTTTGTTCCTATAGTCTGACACATCACTCAACAATGCTTTGGAACATGTTAAGTCCGATGTGCTTCATACTATTTTGTTGTTCCTTCCTACATTTCGGTTGCATCTTTCAGCGACACTCCAAAATTTTATCGTTTGTTCCCGCATTTCGGCAGCATCTTTTGGCAATGCTCCATAATTTTGTCATTTGTTCCCGCACTCCAGCAACATCTTTCGATGATGCTCTGAAACTTTTTTCCCGCATTCCGACAACACATTTCGACAATGATCCAAAAATTTCTTCCTGCATTCTAGTGACATCGTTCAGTGATGCTCCAGAACTTTGTTCCCACATTTCGACTACATCTTTCGGTGATGCTCCTGCATTCCGATGACATATTTTGGTGATGCTCCAAAACTTTGTTTTTGCATTCCGATGGAATCTTTTGGTGATGCGCTGGAACTTTGTTCTTGCATTCCGGTGGCATCTACCAACGATGTTCCAAAATTTTGTTACTTCACTTTGGTTGTACCTTTCAGCGATGCTTTAGAACTTTACTTCTTCATCCAGACCACATCTTCTAGTAATGCTCTGGAACTTTTTTTCTTCATCTCGACCGCATCTTCCAATGATGCTCCAACAATTTTGTTCTTCTATCCCGACTGCATCTTTCAACAATTCTCCGAAATATTTGTACATTTTCCTTCCTCTCCAAATGCTCTGACAGTTCCAGCGACATACACATGATCATCATTAAATTTTTCCATCACCTCCAAAATTCACGCCCTACACTGCCATCTCTTTCCATAATAAATCAAAATTATTGTGACCACTTTTCATCATAATAATTGCAACATTTATTAGCCATCCCATCTTCATCCATAATAAATTTGTTACAACCCTTCACCATCACATCCAATGATGTTATTACGCCAGCAAAGGTAAGCGACTTTCAAATCGATGATGGGACTTAAGGTATTTATAAATTTTATTTTAAGTAGGTAAATTATTGTGAATAAAAATAAATAAATTGGAACATTCCACCACCCTTTCCAAACTTGGTAAATTGTGTGGATTGTACATTCACTTAAGGTGCGGTAGTTCATGCACTCTTTCCCATACAAATTAATAATGAAAATAGAACAAAGCTAAATGCAACAATTAATTCATGTCCCATCAACAGTGTCAAGGTACGAGTGGTTAAAAGGTTGCATTTCCTTAAAATCTGCATAACAGTCTTGTTTAAACATTTTTCACCTTTTGAGTGCCACGACATTTAGCAAATACTAATTAGAATAGGGGATAATAGATAGCATGTGTGGAGATAAGAAGAAATCAGAACCAACCTCTCCACATAAGTTGTTGGCATTGGATAATATTTCAGAACTGTTTCAAAAGATAGGGTGGCTTGAGTTTATGAAGAATTTTGAAGGGCATAACGAGCAGTTGGTCAAAGAATTTATAGAAAACTTCTTAGATGGATAGTCGATAGTGCATGGAAAGAAATTCAAGGTAATCCCTCGAATCATTTCTCATTTATCTAGCATTAGAAATGAGGGTACAAATTTATCAAAAACTAAAAATATTTCTTATCAAAGAATGGTAGAACTTTTTAGTAGGGTGGGGAAACCTCATCCTCTGTTAGTTGTAAATACCCAGGGGGAAATAAAGGGTTTCAAAATGTCTATTCCAGAGACGTTGAGAATGGTGGTTTCCTAGATAATCAAATATTTTCACATGTGAAGGGCAATATTCCATAATAGTTGGTCCCCCATTTCGGTTACTGTCTCATTTGCGCCATGTGCTAAAAAGCCCGAATTCAGAATTAACCTTCCTTTCTTAGTGATTCTATTTTCAATATGATTGAAAGGTTTAAAATTGGGTCAGGACCATTGAATCATGGCCTCATTCATTTAATTTGTAAATATCATTTCTTGAAGAAAGGAAAAATAAAATAAAAATGGTAGAAATTTCTTCAAAAAATTTGAGAACCCTAAGCCCAAAAAACATTTGGAGGAAGGTGAGCCATCTGATCTAGCAGCTCCAAATTTGAAAGCACCTTCTCTTGAACCTCAAAATTCTGAAAGAGCTCTTGATGATGAGGCACTGAAAAATCCAATAAAGCCTTCAGATCCTAAGGAAAGATCGAGTCCAAAAAATGTATCAGAGGCTTTGAAAAACAAGGAAATATGGACCTAGAAAATTCGAAAGATGAGAATGCTCGTCCCCATAAAAAGGGAAGGGGGTCTAAAATAGAAGTGCACATACCCTCCCCTTTGAGAAGAAGCAAACAATTGGCTTCTAAGATAGTTGTGCTGCAACTTGTGATCAACCGCACATTCCTAAAAAGAAGCAACAGGATAGGAAACCCCATGAAATTGTAGCACAATCATGTGAAAATGTGGCCCAACCATGTGTAGAAAAAACCCAGTTAGGTGAATCTGGAAAGGAAGATGTCTCATTTGAGACAAGAAAAGAAGAAATAAAAGAACAACTACCCAATTATGTACTTATCAAGGATGAGCCGGTGGAATCATTTTCTCCTTTCCACCAGCCAATGGAAACACAGGGAGGTGATATGATCCACCTAAGTAAAAAATTGTCTTCCTCAATTTCCAGTGATGCAAAACCAGACCCACTAGAGGTACATAATGAAGAAAATGTGATTGATGATAATGTAGAAGTTTCCATTTCTCCTCTATGCTCTAATGTACAAATTGAAAGTTTTGATAACATAAAAACAAAATTAGGTGAGTTGAAAACATAAATTGTTTAGTTAATATTTAGCCTACAGAAAAATGAAGAACAAATAAATTAGCAACAATAGGAAATAGGCATATAAACTGAACTTTTAAAGAAAAGAGATCAAGAAATCACAACCTTGAAGGCTCAATTGGAGCAAAAAGATAAAATTATTGGAGAATTGTAGTTTCGAGTGCAAGAAAGTAATGAGAAAGGTAAACAGTATTTGGAAAGTTTGTCTGAAAAAGATAAATAAATTTAAGGTTTAATTGATAATCTAGTGCAATTTGTCCAAGCATTTGTAGAAAAAAAAAAGAAAAAAAGATGAACTCAATGCAGCTTTCAGAAAAACTGTTGAATGAGAACAAAATTTGCAAGAAATCAAGATGAACCCAAGAATGGAATCGAAAGAAGTAAAAACTGAGCCAACCAAAATGGAATGGTTTCAAGTCCACATTCCCCCAATGTTGAATAAATGGATGGAAATATGCTATTTCTTAAGACAAGTAGGGGCAAAAAATGCCAAACTTAAGCATGAAATAGTAATATTGAAAGAATCCTATGATAAAATCTATTAGGCTAAAACGGATGCATGCCAAATTGGAGAATTATTTCTAGCCTATAGAAAACCATCCAAATTATATTCCATGTTTTTAAATAAAAAATTGTTAAGATGGAAGCTTTTGAGGATTTCTTGTAAATTACCCCATGATCCATATGATGAACAGTTCATAAAAGAATTTAAAGGGCAACCCTTGTTCAACAAAATTTGTTGTATGAATTTTTCGTACATATTTTTTTTTAGAAAAACACACTGATTTCTTTGTCAACTTTTTTGTTGGGGAGGTACAATTGATAGCCTTCATGTCCATTATGTAGAATCATATTCATTGGTAGGAGATAGCCAAAGAATATTTGCAAGTAGAAAGAACTGTGGGACTTCAAATGAGATATCCCAATTGAAAACCTTTGCCTTCAAAGCCCAATTCTAAGGGATTAAAAGCTACGAAAATGTAAAGAACAAGTATGATGACAATCTCTGGATTTGTTTTGAGAATTTCAAAGTTCATGGGTCACAATTGATAGAAAGGGCATGGAGTGCATGTGAGGAGTGGTACACTCCCCTACCTATGTATCTTAAAAGGAGGGAGGTGACCTCACCCACTTATCTAAGGTGGTCCTACAAAAGGGCTCAAGTATTGGCAAAAATATTACAACAAATTAAAACTAAGTGGATTGGGATGCAGTAAAAACCCCCGTTGCTCCTTCAACCACCTCCTACAATTTTTGTCACAACAGAGCAAGGTCCTATAGAATTACATGCATGGAATATGAGGGTTAAGTTTAACAAGGGTTTTCTTAAAAATCCTGATCATTGGGATGAGGAAGTAGGGGACATTTATGATCTTAGTTCTAAATATGATGAACTAAATAGGAAAAGAGAGGCAGAGAGGCAGAGGACTCATCACAGAGTAGGAGGACCTGCTCAGACTTAGGAAGGGGAGAGTGATGAGGTGTAAATAACCTCATGGTTTTTACAACTAGTTAAATGCCCTTGTTTGTTCTTGCTAACCACCTTAGCCATGCTAATGAGTTTATTTTTAGGAGCAATAATTTTCTACTTTTTACAAAATGATGTATAAATCTTTATTTCTCAAATCGATTGAAATTAGCTAACTAATGTTGATCTAACGATATAGACTTTAAGTCATTGTACAAGACTTATGCACGACTGATGAATGGAGTAGACTTCAAGCAATTGAAGTTAGAGCATCATAAGTTTGGGCGCCAGAAATTTAGGTGTACATAGTGGAAGAATTTTTAAAGCATTCTATTTGTTTTCTATTTAAGACTTTACGACTCCACTGTGAGCCTTTATTATGTTTTATGTTACGAACATCAGTTAGTTCATCAATTGTAATTTTGTTAAAATAATTTTTCAATGGTGATCTTCCACCATCTAAAATTTAGGATTTTATTAGCAGTATAGTATATATATGTAACCACCAAAAATAATGCATGTTGTTATGATATGCTTTGAATATTGTTCGGCTATGTTCTCTATGTTACACTTTTATGATATGAATAAATAAATATTGCCTCTTATTCTGAATCAATTGTTCTAACTAATGCAAGTACCATGGATGGATTTATTTTGACGATGCAAAAGTAAGTGTGATTTGAGCTAATCATAGGAACGCCCGAGAGCTAGCCACTCGAGGGATCTCATAGAGTAGATAATTATTTTTCTTGTTAATATTTTTATCTCCATTTTGTACATGTTAAATTTAGTTGAATGCTATTTTGTGTCGTGTCATGTGTTCTCACAGGTTGTAGTTTTGAGTTTACAATCTTAGATTTTTGTTTACTTTGAAATTTTAGAGCACCGACTCCTTTTGTTAATTACCAGTTGTTTTTATTTTCAATTAGTAGTTAGTTGTTAGATGTTAGTTATCTTCATTTAAATTTTACAGTTTAATTACAAGTGTTAATTCTTAGGTAATTTACATGCTTTCTAGAATATGAATCTGAATGTTTTCTAGTTTAACAATTCCGTGCTTTCTAGTCTAGACAATTTCATGCTTTCTAGTTTTAATTCCCATTTTTAAAAAAATTCAGAAAATCTTGCTAAGAGAGAGATGGCCAAAATTTCCCCTATTGCATACAACCTTTGAACACTACACGATCAAAATTTCCCCTATTGCGATCAACCTTTGAACCCATGCATTTTGGGAGGCGAACATGGTGGGAAATCTTTTATTAAATCATGGCATCGATCAAACTAAGCGTACGATTTGTTCTGAAGAGCCTAGCAAGAGGGCAGGCCTTGAATTGACAATAAGGAATGATGCACAATGGATTTAATGTACAAAAAAAAATTTCACCTTGTAATGGATGGATGTGAGCTACTCCACATCCATAACTTGTTTTTTGAGGGGATTCCATATCCCACAATGGTTTTGAATGTATCCACATGTAGATTCTATGATTTCTCATAGGCCATTCTATGGGACAACCAAAAGAAGGTAAATATGGAGAATAATGCAATTTCTTCATAGAAAAATGAAGATCCAAAACATGGTTTGTAGGTGCTTTTCACAGGATTCTACCAACCAAGAAGAGGAAGTTGAGGTTCAAGTGGAGGATGTTGTCACCCAAGTGGAGAGGCTCTTTAAGTCCAAAACCAAGGAGATAAATAAATTCATAATGCAGGTGATTGGTGAGTAAAGTCTTAGCTTCAAACATATTCATGATGACATTTTGATTGGAATTTTCCTTGCAAATATTGTGCACATAACAGGTAGGAAATGATAGGTAAGTTGATAGCACATTACTTAAAAGATAACTTTGTAAATGAGGCTATAAGAGCTATTTTAAATTTTGATAAAAACCTAGATCATGACATTGTCTGTGACATTTGTGATGTTGAGAAAGAAAGGAAAAATAAGAAACTAAAGGTTGTTTTAAATCTCTATAGGACATGCTTTTATATGAAGGATCTACAACCCTTTTTGGAGTATGCTTTTGTAAGAAGGATTTGCAACCCTTTTTGGAGTACATGTCAAAAATAATAAATCTATTTTCAATGGAGGGGAAATTGATAAGTTGACTGAATTGGCCATAGGCCTGATCACTTGGTATACAAAAAAAATGATTAAGAAGTGGTTCCTATGGAAGTATCTATGTAATCTTTTTGAATTTCAATGATTACCCTCTCTAGTAACAATTTGCCCAAAAAAAATCTGTGGAGAAAAAATCAAAGAAAAATAATGTTTATTTTTGTGATGTCCCATAGACCTCACTTTTTTGATAACAAAATATTCAAGAACTTCATTGATTTGTAGCCTTAAAGGTGAATTCGGTGTAAACCCTAATTTTACAATCGATCACAAAAATTAATCCAATAAACATTTAATAAATACTGTAGCTTAGTAGGTGTTGGATCACACTTTGCAAAAAAATAGAAATTATCTAATTTGCAATCTTGTTACTAAATTTGGGGAAAACCCTAATTTCATAATAAATCATTTAGTTCTTCTCGAAATGACCCCAAATATGGATTATAGAAGTATAAATATATACTATTAGCAAATCCTCTATAGATCAACAAAAACTATTGATTTGTATCAATGGGAGTGAATTAGGTGAAAATCCTAATTCTATAACAATTCCTTTAATTTTGCTTCAATTTCCATCAAAGATTTACTATATAACTTTCAATGTAATATCAATAAATCCTTTAGAAATTAGGAATTTTTTTTCCAAAATAAGAAAGATATTCACTTCCCAAAATGACCTTCAAAAATGAAAAAAAAATCTTGCCTTCATAGTGTCAAGATTGTTCTATATGATATCACTTGTAATGGAATATATTACACAATAGAATAATATAATAAGAAATATGTTCCAAATACTTGATAATAATATGTCACTTTGATGGGGAAACCTTCTAATCCACTTTGAGGGGGATACCTCCAATATTCTTCAATAAAAACACAATATTCCACATGGTGATAATAACGATATACTAACTCTTATTATAACACCCCTCTGTTTTGCTCTTATGTTAGATTATGATGCTTTATTATTTTATCATTTCTTATAGAGCGACATGGACTATGTGTGTGATGAGATGTACTTTCCTTGATGTTATACTTGACATGCTTTGATTAAGAATAATGTTGGTTTATTATAACATGATTATTTCTCATGAGTTTTATTAATGATGGAAGTGTCAATTTGGTGATACTGTATTGGTGAAGGAGATGAGATTGCATCACTCGCTTGCGAGCACCTACGATTCCGCGATTTCCTCTTCATGGTGTGTTTTATGATGATTTTATATACATGTACTATTGATGCCTTGGATACAGGTTTGTAGGTACATGGCATCAACTCCACCTGGCTTCACAAGTTTGAGTGTGTCGACCCAATCGTATGTTGATTGGGAGATAGTAGCTAGGTTACTTGTGTCAGGTCTACACCCTAGCCACAATGTGTCGTCAGTCTTTGTTCGGTGTGTCTTTGTTTGCCTTGTTTATTGTTATTTATTTATGCAAGGTTTATTTTATGGAAATTAATGTTAAATTAATGCTTTAAATGATTTTAGTATGTATTTAACTAAATTTAAATATTATTGTTGGAATCTTTTATTTAATTTAATTAATTAAATTTAATTTATTTAGTAAATCAATTTAATCCTTGGGATTAAATTTATTTAGTAAATCAATTTAATCCTTGGGATTAAATTTATTTTATTAAGTAAATAAATTAATTGATTAAATTATTTATTAAGAAAATGAATTAATTGACTTAAATTTAATTAGAAATTTAAATTGTGATTTGAAATTATTAAAAAATGCAAAAAGACTTTGAGAAAGTATTTGAGGGTTGTTAAAAGATATTTGTTAATTGCCAGCAAGTTGGAGTTAATTAATTAGTTTGTTGGGAAATTAATTCCCGGAGAGAATGTTGGCTTTGGCTTCTTCACGGCAAAGGGAGGATATTTTTGGTAGGTTGAAAATTTGGGAGGAGGATTTTTGCTTGCTGTGAAAAATTGGAATGGGATTTTGGATTATAAGGAAATTGTGAACAGTTTGCATTTTAAAGATTTGTTTGGGATAGAGTGTTGTGGGGTTGGATTCAATGCTATGCTCGATAATTTGGATTGTTTGGAAGAAGTTGTGAAAGCTTTGTTGGAAGCTTTGGAAAAGTCTCGGCATCAAAAACTCCAATTATTCCAGAAGCTTTGTTGAAACAGGTTCCATTCTTATGTTATTGTTTTAGTTTAAATTTTTAAATTGAATTGTATTATTGTTGAAAATATTGTTGTGTTGGATCTGTAGTGAAAATCTTTATTTTATTTAAGAAAATAAAAATGTAAGGCTTATGTGATTGTCGTGAAGAAATATAGTGCCTGTGTAGGAATTCTTGTACAGTGAAATTATAAAATAAGATTTGAGAATACTTTATGGATTTACTAGTTAAAATCAATGGGAGAAAAACCAGAGGAAAACAATATGTGAATTAGGAGTTTATTTTTATTTTTAAAAACCTCTGTGTAAATTTAGAGAAATGTGATTTTGGTAATCTTCTGGGGTTTTTAGGGAATTTGCATAAATTTCCCTGTAGTATTTTGTTAAATTTTGTTCTCTGTAAGATTGTAAAAATTATGAAGTTTGTGTAAATTTTCTGTTAGAAATAAAAATTATGTGTGGAATTTGGGAAATTGAGGAAATTGTTTATCCAATTGAATATTTTTGCCTGAAAATGATCTTCCTCAGAAGTTTTTCCCCAATTTAATTTACTATTTGAAATTCAATAAATATATATACATTATATATGTATATATGTGAATGTATATATATATTATTCATATATACATCCATATATATATTTAAATAGTGATGAAGTATTTTTATATTGTTCAAGTTTTAGTAAAATCATCGTACGACGACTTGAGGAGAGTTTGTTTTGATTAAATCTGCATGTATTTGGGGGAGGTGGGTGAAATACCACCGCCGCACCCCCCTAAGGGAGGTGGACGGTGGTGTTTCCACTGCCCTTCCCATGTAATGGGTGCGGTGGACTCACCACAGTCTACCCCCAATATAATAGGATGCGGATGTGGTAAGCCAGTCGATCCCCCCTCCTCATATCATATGCGCATAACTTTATTTTTTAGAACTTGCATTTTTTAATGGAGTTTAGTCCACTTGTCAATAAATTCGATTTCGAATTTCGGACTCTGTGTTTTATTAAATATAATATATTTTATTATAAATATATATATATATGTGTATATATATATACTTTATATATATTATTGATTTAGTTTTAAATGAAGAGATAATTATTATTAATTGAAAGTTACTATATAGATATATTTAAGGAATATAAAATATGTATATTTTTTTCAATTGTAATTTAAAAAAAGAGGTTGCATGCATATTTACTCAAATAGGGAAACTAGGTGAGTTAAGCCCTTGGGGAAATTATATTGTTTTTAAAAGTAATTGATGAATTATTTACTATAAATTTAGTATTTCCCTGCTTTGTTCTAAAGAGGCATTGAATTATTTAAATTAATTATTTTATTAGGACAATTGTTATTTTTACTGTGAAATCAATATGGAAGGGAAATGGATTTAGTATATCCAAATATTAGATTCAATTCACGTTTTGATTGCCCTTAAGTAATTATTTCTGCTAATTCAATTTGGGAAATGGGTTATAGTGTTAGTCAAGAATTTGTAAATCTTCTAGAAAGGTTTTTAGACGATGGGGGTTGTTGTAATGTTTTCTCAACCCGAATTAATTCCTTTGGGTAATGTGGTTGTCGTCTTCAGTGTGTTACCCAGTTTCCACAAATGGGGATTTTTTATCCCTCCTTTGGATGAAGTGGTTTGGTTAATTGTTTTCTCCTTAGTTTGGAGTGGGTATGTTTTGTGTTGATAGTAGGAGTGTAGTTCTAGATGGGGGTCAGGATCTAGAAAGATCTAACGGGTAACTCATGCACCTTTGTGGATGCACATCTCCTAGGTCAGCAGTATATGGTTCACTGGTGTATTTGGTCGTTTAACTCAAGTAGCATTGTATCCTTGAGTTAGTGTTGTTCGTATGGTGGTTTCATTTAGTTTTGTGTCAGCCTGTGTCTAGAGGTAGTAAGTTGGTCTTGTATCCTTGTTACTGTCTCCTAGTATGAGGGGTGGGCCTTCGAGTACCACTTTGTTGGGAGGAACGTGTGCCCTACGTTGTTGGATCCCCCTTGATCTTCAGTTCGTGATGGCGAGGTCTTCCAGTGGAGAGATTGTGGTGGTTCCAGTGATTATGTTCCATGTTTTTGATGTATTTTATTTCAGATGGTATTTGTAATTATTTCACTCCTCAGTTGTATTTGAGGAGGGATCTTGTAACTTGTAATAGTTAGGTATGAACTACTCATTCTAGGAATGAGTATTGTAATCTTACTTGTAAAGTAATGTAATTTGGAATTTGTTATATCATATTCTTTTTGTTGGTATATTTAATGCTTTGTTTGTATGTGCATTTAAATGTATGATTTATAATTTAATTAGAAGCTTTATAAGAGTAATGTATGCGTTATAGTTATTAGAAGTAATCTTTGTCGCGTACCTTAGAGGTTGTTGTGGTAGGGATGTGCATCTTTCTTGTTATTAATGCACTTTTAAGAAAAAAATTGTACGCTTCCGCATTGAGTTGCAACTTCCTTTAGGGTTACGTGATGGGGTGTTACACTTATATATATATAATTAAGCCTTGGTTGTCACTTAGGCCAACTTATATTCATAATAATAATGCCTAGGATGACCTAAAGCCTATATAACATTATAATAATGTTTATGTAACTTATTTAAGAGTTAAGAACCAAGCCACAAGTTGAATACTCAATCCAATACACACTGTAAGGTTAGGGACATAGCAAATCACAAGTGATTGAAGCAAAAAAAAGAGATCTTACTCTTGACAACAAATAAATTTCATAATTGTTTAATCAAATTTTGATAAATGACTCAAAAAACTTTATGTGAAATAAATTTGTAAACAATTAAAGAATTTGGCTAATTTAACCTTACAAAGCAACCAAAGTTAGTTCTATTCTAAAAATAATTGTGCCCAATACTTTTGAAAGAATTATGAACATAACATGACTAAAATGTGTCACATAAGAAACTTATATTACACTCTAATCCAAACCACATAAAATAAAAGTTCATGAAACCAAAATATTGATCATTTTCTTATATACTAAGGAACTTTGTACTTCTTATATCGAGATTGAAATTGAGTAAAAAGAAATGTACAACCTTTAAATACAAAACATAGACTTATAGAATCTTTTTCTAGCCATAAAAAATCACTTTAAGTTTATGGCAGTCTAAATAAATCTCTACTAAAACCTACAAATATAATATGCCCTTTTTTTAACCATTTTGGTTTTGATTTATTTCCATTTATGTGATCTATGTTGTCCATTGAGATAGTCAGCTACTCCCTTTCCAAATAAATTTAATGCCAAGTCCTTGAAGGTCCTTGAACATCATTTGATTTAAGGGTTGATTCATGATCTAAGAGTCCTCCCATAATTTAATCTTGGATCCATTCCTCGGCTTACATCTTATACGTCCCTTTAACAACTACTTTGTTTTGAGGATATTGTTTTAGATTAAAGACCCATGAGGGTGTTTAGTATTGGAAATTCTCTTGATAAATTGAATGTTATTTAAATATTTTTCTTTCATGATAGCACACCAATCCTTTTGATTCTACAATAGGTCTCATCCAACCTTAGATAATAGAGCTTTATTGGTAGATTGCACTTTATTGATTACCAATACTCCATAGACTTTATGAAGGAAATTTGTGTCCTAGTTGATTAGATCCATCTTTTTCTTTTCCTTTGTACTAGACCAGAGGAAGTTCCTTTGTATTCTCTCCATTTTTTTAGCATATATCTAAGAATTTTGAATAAAGAAAGGAAACAAATAGGTATACCTTGAAGAGTAGTGAAAAGTTGTAGTTTAATCAAACAACTTAAGAGTGTACCTTTCCATCCAAAAAATTTTCTTTGCATCCTTTTCAACACATATAATGAGGTCTTATGATGATTTTTTTGAGAAAGAGGTGTGTGAACAATGACACATATTTGTATAAAGAAACACGAATTTATATTTCAAAGTTTTTTCCATAGTAATGTAAATTTATACTTATGTTGTCAATTCATTATGTCTAATAGGTTGTATTTTAGTTGAAGTTGTCATACAATTTAGCTAGAGGGTACACAGGGTTGTATGGTAAATTTTAAGTGAAAGAATCAGTACATTATGCGTGTTCTCAAATGGAATGTTATGATTTGCAGACTTCTTAATTTTCTACCCTTGTGAAGGATAGGGCCACTTCCAGTTGGAAGGTGTGTTGGGGACCACTATTTTGTGGTTGGAGGAAAAGAACTTTGATGATGATCTCTCATTTACAGTTGTGTCATAACCCCTCAATACCTTGATAATTATTTTGCATGACCCCTAGCCCTAATGTAACTTGGAATAGGGGTGGAATTTCAAATTTAATTATGTAGACATATATATGTGGTTGTGTGTGTTAATTGTGAACCTTGACATTAACATTATTGAATGTGAATGTTGATCTTATTATGTTATTTTAATTTAATGCATTAAATGTTGGTTTAACATGAGCTAATGATTTGGTTGTTGGATTTGTGTGAGATTGGTCATTGGATGCAGGTACCAGGGTGTAAAGTGAGATAGGTTTTGTGGTTCTATTGGATGAGAGATATAAAATCAGTATGTCATTCTAGTGTTGAACTTTCGTGTATTTTTTTATCAACGCGAGGTTCATTCAACCTATAAACTTAGACATATATTAATTGCCATAATTTATTCATCCCAATTAGGAAGAGCCATCAAGTAAACCTAAATTATTCTAATTAATTGACATTGCTTAAATTGTTAAATTTATTACAAGTCTATGAATGAATAAGCAAATTAGAAAAATAAATAAGTTAAATAAGTAAATAATAAATAATAAACTATAAAGTGAATATCTATGAAATATTAAATAAAAAAAATTTAAAACAATGAATAATTAAACACTCACAATGTATATTAAACATAAGTGGAAGGGAACTGAATAAATCATTCCATCAAACAAAATAAAGCAAAGAAATTCAAAGAGAAAAAGGTCTGAGAAAATGCGTTCACGGGAGGAAGGAGAATGATGGAAGGAAGTAGCTTGGCATGGGTGAAGAAGGAAGGTAGGGAAAGGACATCAGGGCCATTAAGAGGCATGTGACTCTTGGAACTTGAGAAAAATGGTAGGAAGTAACTTGATTGGCACACCATGGAAAATTTTGTCAATCTCTTCTTTAAAACGATTGGCAATGTCTCATTTTGAGGAGGAGAATTTGGGAGACAAGAGAAAATGAAAGAGGGCATGGTTGATTTCAAAGGGCATGGACAGGATTTGAGAAGAGGAGATTTTTGAAATGGTGACTAGAGAATCCTCCATTTCAACACATTATACTAGACATTTCAAGTCAGGTGTTAAGTCTCTTTCTTTTACACAGTTGTTTTCTTATGTTGAAACCCTGATGAAATGCTATTTTTATTTTGGAATCTCTTTCTTTTAAAATTTTAGGAATGAATTTGTGGTCTCATAAACCAATAGCTTGCAACGTACTCAAATAGTAGGGGACTTCACTTGCAATGTTAGTTAATGGTCACTTTTATATTTCCAACCACCTCAAGCTTTTCAATCACAACCATATTTTGTGAACTATACCCTCTCAAATATTAAATCTCTTTACTAAATCATTTATATGGTACTAAAAACCCATCAAATATTTTATTAATAAATTTTTTGATGGTCATACACATATAGTTACCATAACTAATATACTTTGTATATATGTTACTCTATGTGCAATAAAATTTCTCCAACAAGCATATGAGCTTGTAGCCTACAATCTATACTACACTTATAACATTTCAGTCAATTATTGTCACTACTACGCAACTTGAGATGTCCTCTTGTCACAAATGAATTAAGACAACATCTTTGGAAAGATTATAATGATACCCCATACCTTTTAATCTTTCTAGGAAGAAACTTAGGTTATCATCAACATTATTAAGCTCTATCATTTTGAGGAGATATTTAAGTGTGATTATGGTTAAACCATACAAGAAATGTTGAGTAAGACACATGAATTATTTCACTATTTAGGTGTGAGCAAGAGGTTAAGAAAACTAATAATAAAGTGAGAAGAATATATAATTAACTGATCTTGTTGACACACTAAATGTTGCCTTTAAACAAGTGTCAATACATGTCATAGTTATAATTATAACAAAAGAATTATTAATATCTTGTTCCAATATACATAGACTTGGGAAATTTAATACTACTAGATTTATGCATACTTTAGAGTTACTATTATTTACTAGCCTCATATGTTGAAATAATTTCTCATCTAACAACCATAATTGTTGGAGTGTTGACAATAAGCAATGGTTCAGTTATGACTGTTCATTTGAGTAGGACTTTAATAGTTTCCAATTAAGTTTCAGTCTGTTGGGTTGTTTAGATCCATAGGAATTTTTCAAACTTCCTTGAATCAATACTCAATAATTATCTTTGTTGAATAACACAGTAAATCACTCTTGAATAATGTTTCCTTTAGACTTTAATGGATTGATTTTCCTTATCAATAGTGTTGGTCAGAATTTTGATACAAAGAATAAAGTATCTCATTCCTTTATTGACTTGGTGGACCAATTTTCTTAAATAATGGTGTTGGTCAATATTTTTATAAATAAAACAAAAATATACTAGATTTTGGCTCTATGCAATATCTTCTTAATACCTCTTGCTCTACTGGCTAATAGGATATCCATCCATACAAATTTCTATAGTTGTTATGATCATTTGATTGATAGGGTAGTCCTTCTCATTTAAATGAATACTCCTATTGTTTTATGGGAATGCATTCCTTACAAGTCCATGTCTTAAACTATTCCTGAAGGATAAAATGAAATAGGGTATCCTCAACTATCCTAAGATGAAGAGTTACCTTACCTTATACTATAATGTGTCTAAGAGTGTGTATTTCTCTTAAATGAAATAACTAGTAGTGCTACATATGACTATAACTAAGATGGGGACCTATTGAACCTATGTTGGATCCTACTTCCAGTCTAGTGCTAAGCATGAGCTAGGGAATAGTACTATGCTCAAGATGGATGGTAGTCTAGGAGCAGTACTACGCTTGGGATGGACAATAAACTAGGGGTAGTACTATGCTTGAGATGGACAATTTTCTAGGGGCAGTACTATGTTTGGGATGGGTAATAGTCTAGGGGTAGTATTATGCTTGATACATACAAGAGTCTAGAAGTAGTACTATGCTTGAGATTGTCAATAGTCTAGGAGCATTCTATGCCAACGATGGATACCTTTGGTTGCTTAGTCGATAAATGAACAACAAGAAAGTGGCTTCCCAACCAGCTCAAGTAGATATAACTAACTCCCTACATAATCATATAACTGTTGAAAAAGATACTATAAGCTTACCATAGCTAGGTGCACCTTGGGAAAGGGTCACTATAGAGACAACATGCACTCAACTTAAGTCTCATTCCAGCCCACCTAATCCGCTTGGAGGGGTGGATAGGATTTGAATCTTTGGTTGGGATAATTTTTCACCCCACCACAACCAGAACAAGAAGGGACATGGAGATATCATGAATCCCAATCATGAAGGTATGTGCAACTCAGTTAGCAAAATTATTTATTGATTAATGCAAAAAGTTTGTATTAGTGGTATATGTAATTGAAATGATTATAAAATTCTATAAGCTGAACTCAATTGTTGTTGTTTTATATGATTCTAAATTTCTATGTGATCCTTCTTGCAATGATGTTGAAAAAGAATTATGCAAAAATTCTTCCTTTCATTGGGGTAGTTGTTACATAGGTATCAAAACTTAGAACTTGACACTAGGACCTAGGTTCTCTCTCTTTCATTTCACTAATATGACTATTTGGTATTGACAGTCATGGGTCATGGGAAGAAAGGAAAAGGGAAGAATGTCTTGGGAAAACAACATCCTCAACCAAAGAAACTAGAAGGATCCAAAGCCCATGTTACCCTAGGGCCAAACATAGCAACCAAAACAATATCTGACACTGAGCCATTAGCTGTAATGATCAAGAAAATAAAACTCCAAAAGGTAATTGGATTGGATAAACCTAACAAGGATCATGAACCACCAAATAAATTCCCTTATCCAACCCCTAAACCCAAGCCCTTAGTTGTTTGGGAATTCCTTTTTGGTTGTGGATGCAATGCTCCTATTCTCACTAAGGAAGCGATTGTGGAGTATAATTGTGTCCATGTTGCTATGTCTATAAATGTGGGAACCTTTGATGGGTAAGAACCTGAAGAGGAGTAGACTCCTACTTGTGACCAAAGTTATGTACAAGATGATGAACTAGTACTAAATAAACATCATCTCACTTTTTGTAAATGATGCTAACTATTTATGACAAATATGAGGATATATATATAGCTGTGTGTGTGTGTGTTATAAATAATGTGTTATGGTGAATATGAGAAATGGGAATGAAATTTTTAAGTGTTGTAAATCATAGGATGCATATGAATTTCTCCATGATTCTAAATTTGATATGACAAGATTTAAAATAAAATAACAAAGACACTCAAATAAAACTCTCTTTATCTCACAGAATCAATTTCATACAATGAAGAGAAATTTAAGGAGGGGAAAGAGCCCTATCCTTGCTGAAATGTTATGTGCAAGTAGGGGTGCATTGTCTCCACCTCCTATCATACCTGAAGAATCACAGGCTAAATTGAATGAACTTTGTGCAAAGATAGCATCATAGGAGTGAAATATTGAGGATCTAACAAGGCAAAAGGAGTAAGGAACTAATCACGACACTAGCAAAGGAACTAATCACAAAACTCGCATAGGAACTAAAGAGTCAGATAAGGAGTGCAATGTGAATATAATTTAGGAACATGAGAGAAGCTCTAGAATTCCCACCTATGATCACTCTCAATCAAAGTCGCAATGAGGAGTGGGAAAAGACACACTAATTTGAGAATCGAAGAAAATGCAAGCCCCTAAGTTTGACAGGACTGGGGTTGGGGATTCCATTGAAGCATAGTTCATAGAAATGAACAAGTATTTTGGGTTGATGGAATTAAGTGCCAATACTAAGGCTAGGACCACCATTTATCAGCTAGAAGGAGAAGCCTCGCTATGGTGGAAACATTTGGAAAAAGTAAAAAATAATGATATCAATCAACTAACTCGAGACAAGTTCACCATTAAATTTCACAAGGAGTACCTGTCTTCTCATCATTGAGACCAAAAGATGACCCAATTCAATTCACTGCACCAAGGGGGAATGTTGGTAGCCGAATACAAGTCCAAATTTATGAGCTTACTCCATCATGTGCCATATATGAAAGAAGAAGAGGATCAGGTGAACAAGTTTATCTAGGGATTGAATAAGAATATTTTATATGCAACCAAGCTCACTCAACCTAAAAGCTTAAACCAGGTTGTGAAGGTAGCTTTGGTCATTGAAGAAAAGCATAAGAGCAAGTAGGAATACAAACAAAAGCCTCCTTCCTCCAACTACTCAGATAACAAATAGAGGGGTAATAAAGAAGCTAAATCTAAAAGGAAAGACTTCTCGACAAATTAAGAGGGGCTGAAACTATAGGGAGAACCATGGGTCAGAAGATCAAAAAGATAGAGGAGACAAGAGAAAAAAATCATCTAGGAAAGCGGTACAAGGTGATTCCAAGAGAGGTAAGGAAGACCAAAAAGGACCAATGAATGGATTTTGGATGTACGAAGGTGATCATTATGTGAGCGAGTGTCCCAAGAATCCAAACAAAATCACCAAACCCACTGCCATAATTTATGCAGCAGTGGATAATCGTCAAGTGGATCAACAAGCCCCATTGATAGAACTTCAAGGTACACTTGTCAGCCAACCTGTTTCAATTTTGGTAGATTTAGGAGCCAAGAATAGTTTTATTTCCACCCATGTTATTCAAAAATGCAAAATTGATCATAAGAGTCTTAGTAGAGAGGAGATTTGGGTCAAGTAAGAAACAAAAGATTAAATCTTGTTTGTAAGGAGCTAATATTGACCTAGGGATTATAAGGACCGAGGTGGATCTATTGGTCACTTCATTGGGGTCCTATGATTAATCCTTGGGATGGATTGGTTCCAAAAGCACCAAGCTGAGTTAGATTGCTACAACAAGAAGATCGAATGTCTAGATGGCTCTATATGCAACCAAGCTCACTCAACCTAAAAGCTTAAACCAGGTTGTGAAGGTAGCTTTGGTCATTGAAGAAAAGCATAAGAGAAAGTAGGAATACAAACAAAAGCCTCCTTCCTCGAACTACTCAGATAACAAATAGAGGGGTAATCAAGAAGTTAAATATAAAGGAAAGACTTCTCGAAAGATTAAGAGGGGCTGAAACTATAGGGAGAACCATGGGTCAGAAGGTCAAAAAGATAGAGGAGACAAGAGAAAAAAATCAATTAGGAAAGCGGTACAAGGTGATTCCAAGAGAGGCAAGGAAGACCGAAAAGGACCAAAGAATGGATGTTGGACGTACAAAGGTGATCATTATGTGAGTGAGTGTCCCAAGAATCCAAACAAAATCACCAAACCCACTGCCATAATTTATGTAACAATGGATAATCATCAAGTGGATCAACAAGACCCATTGATAGAACTTCAAGGTACACTTGTCAGCCAACCTGTTTCTATTTTGCTAGATTTAGGAGCCAAGAATAGTTTTATTTCCTCCCATGTTATTCAAAAATGCAAAATTGATCATAAGAGTCTTTGTAGAGAGGAGATTTGGGTTGGGTAAGAAACAAAAGATTAAATATTGTATGTAAGGCGCTAACATTGACCTAGGGATTATAAGGACCAAGGTGTATCTATCGGTCACTTCATTGGGGTCCTACGATTTAATCCTTGGGATGGGATTGGTTCCAAAAGCACCAAGTTGAGTAAGATTGCTACAACAAGAAGATTGAATGTCTAGATGGGCAAGGGAGGTCGGTGGTTCTTCAAGGAATTAGGAGGCCAATAGTGGTAAGAATGATCTCAACCATGAAAGTCAAGAGGGCAGTGAGAAAGGGGAGAAAAATTTATCTAGTAAAGGTAGAAGAGGATAATTATGGTCCCACACCTAGCATTGAAGACCATCCCATTCTCCAAGAGTATCATGATGTCTTTCCAAAAGAATTGCCAGAATTGCCTCCTAAGTGACAGATGGAATTCACAATAGATCTAGTTCTAGGGGATAAGCCTATCTCAAAAGCCCCTATAGAATGAACACTACTGAATTACAAGAGCTTAAGATGCAATTGCAAGATCTAATGGAGAAAGGATTGATACAACCTAGTGTGTCCCCTTGGGGAGCTCCAGTGTTATTCATTAAGAAGGACAAAAATTTGAGGTTGTGCATAGATTACCAGATGTTGAATAAGGTAACCATTCAAAATAGATATCCTATACCTAGAATTGATGACTTTTTTAATCAAATGAAAGGAGCTGCTATCTTCTCCAAAAGAGATTTAAGATCAGGTTATCACCAATTAAGAATCAGGGAAGAAGATATTCCAAAGACACCTTTTAGAACTAGGTATGACCATTATGAATTCTTAGTGGTGCCTTTTGGCCTAAAAAATGCCCCCTTTTCTTTCATGAGTCTCATGAACCATGTTTTCCATGACTACTTGGAGAAATTTGTGTTAGTATTTCTAGATGACATTCTAATTTACTCTAAGAATTTGCAAGAACATGAGGAACATTTGAGAATAGTTTTGCAAAGGTTGAGAGATCATAAATTATATGGGAAATTGTCCAAGTGTTCTTTCTTTCAGCCTAAAGTGCACTATCTTGGACATATTATATCGACCTAAGGAATAACAGTGGATCTAACCAAGATACAAGAAATTTTAGAATGGTTTATTCCTAAAAATATGAACAAAGTAAGGAGCTTCATGGGATTGGTAGCATATTATCGATGGTTCATAGAGAAATTATCCAAAATAGCTAACCCCATAACCTCCCTTCAACGAAAGGGAAAAAAGTTTGAATGGAAAGAAAGATGTGACATTGCTTTTCAAAAATTGAAGGAAGCTCTTACCACTGCACCAATCTTGCAAGTGCTTGATCCAGAAAGAAAATTTGTAGTTTGGACAAATGCTTCATTAGACGGGTTAGGTGGAGTACTAATGCAAAATAGATTAGTGATTGCCTTCAAGTCTAGGAAATTGAAGGATCACAAACTCAACTATCCTACCCATGCCTTGGAGTTGGAGGCAATCGTGCATGCCCTAAAGGTATGGAAACACTATTTGGTATGGTAGAAAGGATCTTCAGGTTGAACACTGATCATAAGGGAATCCAATATTTGTTCACCCTACTTGATTTGAATGCATGTCAAACAAGGTGGTTGGAATTCTTAAGCAACTATGAGATAAATATCTCATATGTTAAGGGAAAAGAAAACCATGTCGTAGATGCCTTAAGTTGAAGGGCTAAACTAGCTACAATATTACAACTAAAGTTTGAATTGCTAGAAAAGATCAAGAAAATGCAGGAACACGATCCCTTTTGTTAGCAAATGAAGTTAGAAGTGCAACGAGGGATTAATCTAGATGAGTACCATGTGGTAAATGATGGAATCCTCCATTATTTGAACCAAATTTTTGTACCAGAAGAGGGAGGTTTAAGATTGAAAATTCTTGCAATAGGCTATAATGTGCCTTATCAAGCACAACATGGGGTGAATAAAATGTATGCAGACCTTAAATCTCATTACTTTTGGCTAGGAATGAAAAAGGAAATAGCTTGTTATGTCACCAAATGGCTTGAATGTCAGCGAGTTAAGGCAGAAAAATGTCATCCTGCGAGAACACTATGTTCTCATGATATACCACAACATAAGTGGTCGATAATTTCCATGGATTTTGTGACAGGATTGCCTAAAAATTATCATCAACACAATAGTATTTTAGTGGTGGTTGATAAACTAACCAAGGTAGCACACTTCATACTAGGAAATGTGAAGGATGATGCCCCACTCTTGGCTAAAAGATTAATAAATAAAGTCATTAGATTGCATGGGATGCCCAAGGTAATCATTTATGATAGATATAAGTAGTTTACTTCTAGGTTTTGGACCTCACTTATGACCATATTAGGAACCAAACTCAATTTTAGTACTGCTTACCACCTTGAAACAAATGATCAAACTGAAAGAGTTAACCAGGTTATGGAAGATATGCTTAGAATGTATGCCATGGATCAACCCACTAAGTGGGAGGAGTATCTGCCGATAGTAGAATTTGCATATAATAATTCATACCAATCTTCCATCCAAATGGCTCCATTCGAAGCATTGTATGGTAGGAAGTGCAAAACACCTAGAGGTTGGGATAGTTTAGAAAATAAAGTAACTATTGGGCTAGAATTTCTTCAAGAATATGACACCCAAGTGAAAATTATAAGAGAAAGACTGAAGGAGGCTTCAGATTTTCAAAAAAGTTATGCTAATGCCAAGCAGACACCGAGGGAATTTTTAGTAGGAGACAAGGTGTTCCTACGTTTTAGACTGCATAAAATCTCAATAAAGTTTGGCAAGACTGCTAAACTAGCTCCACAATACATAGGGCCTTTCGAGATACTTGAGAAAAAATTATGTGTAGCTTATCGACTAGCTCTTCTACCATCTCTCTCTCACATTCACAATGTATTCCATGTATCCAAGTGCTTAAGAAATATATTGTTGACCCCTCACATGTAATTTATTGGCAAGCACTATAGGTGGAATATGTTGGATATATCCACCTCGAACCGCTCACAATCATAGATAGGCATAACCTACGATTGTACAATAAAACTATCCAACAAGCTAAGGTCCTATGGGACCAATATGGGGAACAAGGAGCTACTTGGAAAGATGAAAATATAATAAAACTAGAATATCCATACTTGCTTAATTAAGTCAAGCCAACTTAATCCTAAGGGGGGAAGTATGTCATAACCCCTCGATACCTTGATAATTATTTTGCATGACCCCTAGCCTCAGTGTAATTTAAACGAGGGGTGGAATTTCAGATTTAATTATGTGCAAATATATATATATGTGGGTGTGTATGTTAATTATGAACCTTGACGTTAACATTATTGAATGCAAATGTTGATTTTATTATGTTATTTTAATTTAATGCATTAAATTTTGGTTTAACATGGACTAATGATTTGGTTGTTGGACTTGTGTGAGGTTTGTGGTTGGATGCAGGTATTGAGGTGCAAAGTGAGGTGGATTTTGTGGTTCCATTGGATGAGAGATAGACTATCAGTATGTCATTGTAGTGTTGACCTTGCCTATACTTTTTTTCAACCTGAGGTTCATTCAACCTAGGACCTTAGACATATATTAATTGCCATAGTTTATTCATCCTAGCCAGGCAAAGCCATCAAGTCAACTTAAATTATTCTAGTTAATTGACATTGCTTAAATTGATAAATTTATTAAAGGTCTATGAATGAATAAACAAATTAGAAAAATAAATACATAAATAAGTTAAATAAGTAAATAATAAATAATAAACTATAAAGTAAATAACTATGAAATATTAAATAAAAATAATTTAAAACAATGAATAATTAAACACTCACCATGTATATTAAACATAAGTGGAAGGGCATTGAATAAATCATTCCATCGAACCATTTGAATAAAGAAAGAAATAAATCATTTCATCAAACAAAATAAAGCAAAGCAAATGAAAGAGAAAAAGGTATGAGAAAATGTGTTCATGGGAGGAAGGAGAACGATGGAAGGATAGTCGACATTGAAGGAGGAAAAACCTTACTAACCCTCGACCAAGGAGGGGAAGTAGCTTGGCATGGGTGAAGAAGAAAGCCAAGGCAGGGAAATGAAAGCCATTAAAAGGCATGTGACTCCTGCAACTAGAGAAAAATGGCAAGAAGTAACTTGATTGGCACACCATAGAAAACTTTGTCCATCTCTTCTTTAAAAAGGTTGGCAATGTCTCATTTTTAGGAGGAGAATTTGGGAGAAAAGAGAAGAAGAAAGAGGGCATGGTTGATTTCAAAGGGCATGGACATGATTTGAGAAGAGGATATTTGTGTAGTGACATCTAGGGCATCCTCCATTTCAACACCTTATATTGGAAATTTCAACTTAGTTGTTTAGTCTCTTTCTTTCATGTAGTTATTTTCTTATGCTAAAACCTTGATGAAATGCTATTTTGATTTTGGAATCTCTTTTTTAAAAAATTCTGTGAATGAATTTGTGGTCTCATAAACCAATAGCTTGCAACGTACTCGAATAGTACGGTACTTCACTTGCACTATTAGTTAATGGGTGTTTTTATATTTCCAACACCCTTGAAATTTTCAACCACAACCATTTTTTGTGAACTATACCCTCTCAAATATTAAATCTCTTTGCCAAATCATTTACATGATACTAAAAACCATCAAATATTTTATTAATAAACATTTTGATGGTCATATACATATGGTTACCATAATCAATATACTTTGTATACATGTTACTTTATGTGCAAGAATTTTTTTGCAACAAGTATATGCATTTGTAGCCTACAATCTATACTGAACTTATAACATTTTAATCAATGATTGTCACTACTAGGGAACCTAAGATGTCCTCTTGTCACAAACTCTTAGATGATGAAAATAGCATACCAAGTATATTTTTTAGAAAAGCTTTCTTGTCTTGTATTGATAGATTTGTATAGTTCTTCCACCTCTTCTTGAAGGTGATGGCATCTAAGATGACATCTTTGGAAAGCTTATAATGATCCCCCATACCTTTTAATCTTTCTAGGAAGCAACTTAGGTTACCATTAGCATTATTAAGCTCTATCATTTTGAGGAGATATTTAAGTGTGACTATGGTTACCATACAAGAAACGTTGAGTAAGACACATGAATTATTTCACTATTTAGGTGTGAGCAGGAGGTTAAGAAAACAAATAATAAAGTGAGAAGAATATATAGTTAGCTGAGCTTGCTAACTCACTAAATGTTTCCTTTAAACATGTGTTAATACATGTCACAATTATAAGTATAAGAGAAGAATTATAAATATCTTGCTGGTATACGTAGATTTGGGAAATTTATTACTAAGTTATTTATGCATACTTTAGATTTACTATCATTTATTAGCCTCATATGTTGAAATAATTGCTCATCTAACAATCATAGGTGCTGGAGTGTTGATAGTAAGCATTGGTTTAGTTGTGACTATTTGTTTGAGTAGGACTTTAATAGTTTCCAATTAAGTTTTAGTCTATTGGGTCGTTTAGATCCATAAAAAATTGTCAAAATTCCTTGAATCAATACTCAGTAATTATCTTTGTTGAATAACGTGCAATAAATCACTCTTGAATAATGTTTCCTTTAGACTTTAATGGACTGTTTTTCCTTATCAATAGTGCTAGTCAAAATTTTGATATAAAGAATAAAGTATATCATTCCTTTATTGACTTGGCGGATTGTTCTTCTTAAATAATGGTGTTGGTCCAAATTTGTATGAATAAAATACAAATATGCTAGATTTTGGATCTATGTAATATCTATTCAATACCTCTTACTCTATTGGTTGATAGGATAGCCATCCATACAAATGTCTATAGTTGTTATGATCAACTGATTGATAGGGTAGTCCTTCTCATTTAAATGAATACTTCTGATGTTTTATGAGAATGCAGTCCTTACAAGTCCATATTTTAAACTATTTCTGAAGGATAGAATGAAATAGGGTATCCTCCACAACTATCTTAGGATGAACAGTTACCTTACCTTCTACTGTAAGGTGTCTAAGAGTATGTATTGCTCTTAAATGAAATAACTAGTAGTGCCACATAGGGTTGTAACTAAGATGAGGACCTACTAAAACTATGTTGGATCCTACTTCCAGTCAAATGCTAAGCATGAGCTAGGGAATAATACTATGCTTGAGATGGATGGTAGTCTAGGAGCAGTACTATGCTTGGGATGAACAATAGACTAGGGGTAGTACTATGCTTGAGATAGACAATAGTCTAGGGGCAGTACTATACTCGAGATGGATGATAGTCTAGGGACATTACTATGCTCAGGATGGACAATAGTCTAGGGGCAGTACTATCCTTGAGACAAACAAGAGTCTAGAAGCAGAACTATGCTTGAGATGGTTAATAATCTAGGAGAATTCTACACCAATGATGGATAACTTTGGTTACTTAGCCGACAAATGGACAACAAGAAAGTGGATTCCCAACCAGCTCAAGTAGATATAACTAACTCCCTACACAATCATATAACTATTGAAAAAAATATTATAAGCCTACCATAGCTGGGTGCACCTTGGGTAAAGGGTCACTAGGGAGACAACCTGCACTAAGCTTAAGGGTTTGAATGACACACACTCTCTCTCACCACATGCCACCTAATCCGCTTGGAGGGGTGGATAGGGTTTGAATCCACTTTGGTTGGGATCATTTTGCACTCGACCACAACCAAAACAGGCAATGACATGGATATATCATGAATCACAATCATGAAGGTATGTGCAACTTGAAATTAGCAACATTATTTATTGATTAATGCAACAAGTTTGTATTAGTGGTATATGCAATTGACATGATGATAAAATGCTATAAGTTGAACTCAACTATTGTTTTATATGATTCTATCTTTCTATGTGATCCTTCTTGCAATGATGTTGAAAAAAAAAATTATGCAAAAATTATTCCTTTCGTTGGGGTAGTTGTTACAAGGTGAAGATCACTGAAGACTTGATCATGAAGAAACTCTATTGTGTTGCCATATATACTTGAAAGGATGTAAAGTTTATGTTTTTAAATGTATATACTTGATTGATAGAAATACCTATGTACATGACAATTGATTTGTACTCGAACTTAAACATGAGATGAGTTTACTAAAAGGAAAACATTCCTTATTGAGTTTATAATGACACATACTTGTTAATGTGTATAGTTGTTATTAAATTATTATTTTTGAACATGTCTTTATTCATAATATTTTTAAAAATGTATAAATTTGATAGAATCTTTATTTAATGAATGACATTTCATTACAATGTAGCAATTACATGGAATATCAAAGGACCTCCATTTTTTTATAAATGTGAATTGACCTCTTATTTATCTACAACCAAAGTTTGGAGGTGCGATTCATCACGCAACTTGCCAAATTAGCATGTCTAGTGAGAATTGTCCTAAAATTGACTTTTTAAAGATTCACCAAAACTTAATCATGATATCCCTAGAAGTTGAACAAAAAAATCATGTTTTGTTATAACAATATCATCTTCTTATTTAAAATATAACTTGTATGCAACCTAAATGACCTAAATACCTTTTGTTAACCACAAATCTTGTTATCTCTAACCTTTATATCCAACACAAATGGACCAATAGTTAAATACAAAAAAACTTTTTGTTGTTATAAAAACAACACATTATTATTTAAAATATAACTTATATTCAACTTTAAATGAACATAAACTTTTTGACAATCTTTCACATTTCATGAAAAAATACAAATTATTTCTTGTGCTCATATTTTATATTTGTGATAGGACAAATTATTAATACAAATTACTCCAATGCATATAACTAGCCACCCCAATAGTTGTACATGTAAGAATAGTAATTTTTCACTATGACAACACTTATAGTGGATAGTTATGATATTTTATATGAAATAAAAAACATTTATTTCACTTGTTAATGAATGTATTTATGTTTTCTTATATAACATTCATGGATTATTATGTGTTCAAGTATGGGTCCATCTTAACCAATATTTAGTTATTTTTTATTTACATCAACTATTGACAATATATAGTATAAATATATATCTTATAACCACACGTACCATACAAACAATTGGACCCCGCTCAACCATTGGCTCCTCTCCCCTAGCTTGTCATAGCTTGAACACTTGTGTTCATCTATTGAATTTGAGGATGAAAACCCTTTGCTTTTAGTGATGTGACGTTAAAACCCCTTTGGTTTATTGATGCAATTTCATCCAAAATTTTACAATTGTACTAAACATTGTAATTTGAACAACTTTTTTGAAAGGGTAAATGTTTTTGAACCAGAACTAGCTATCAATCAATGAGATCACAAACATGAGACTTCATCCAACATAAATACTCAACAATAACAACTGCACATTAAACTATCACAATACACCAATAAATTAATTTCTAACTCATGTGTGAATGTTTTTATTATTATTATTTTTTATTGGAGTAAGAGAAAAAAAAAACAAATTACATCAGTATAGCTGTTATAGAACAACAACCATAAACCAACATAGAACCAACATTGCTGTTATAGGACAACAACAACCCAAAGCCATCAACAGATTGTTGTAAAACAACAAAAGAATTAAGGATTACACCTCTACAAACTGTTAAAAAACAACATCACAATATGATTACAAAATAAACCTGAGAGAGCCTTGTTTTCTGGTAAAAGCAACATCAAAAGTACATGATTACAAGGGAGTTTAAACAAAATGCAAACAACAGATAAACTGCTGCAAGAAACTACGCTAAAGAAAACTCCAACGAAGTAGCTGCAGGAAGCTATTATGATGCAAATTGTGACAGCCAAAATCTCCAATGAAGCAGCTCAACAAAACCTGAAGCCTGCTTGCAATTAACTCTTTGCCTCAAGATCATTGAGCTGCTTTTGAAGAACATCCAATATCTTTTGGAAATCGGAACAAACTTGAAGAGTAGAGCAGAGGACCTGGATCTGTAGAGAGAAATCAACACATATAATAATTGATTCAACTTGTAAGGAGAGAAAGGATCGAGAGAGAGCCGCCGAACATCTAAATCTCCAAATGTGTTTAAGAACGATGTGTATGAAAGTCTGAGTCAAAATGTTATGGGATGAGGAAAGACCAAGAAGAGCAGTTCTCCAAGACCACGTCTGGGAAAAAAGCATCGAGAAGTTGGAGAAGAAAAAGTTCCAGATCTTTTGAGCATGGGGACAAAACCAAAATGCATGTTTGATAGTCTCTTTTTGGGAGCAGAAAGGGCAAGTTGGAGTAGGAGAGATGAAAGAGAGTCGATCACCAATAGGGATTTTAATGTGGAGAACTTTCCAGGCAACCAACTGGGCTTGAGCATCAGCTTTAGACTTCCAGATTAGGGAGCTTAAATTGTTCCACTTTGATTGACTGAGGTTGCAATACCATTTGCGGTTAAGCCTGCAAGATAAGGGAATGGAAGGGAGGAGTTGTTTATAAATAAGTCTTAGAGGAAAATTACGAAGGCTATGATTGCTATGCCATTTCCAATCATTAAGGAAATTGTCATGACATGGTGTAGACAAGAGCTGCAACAACTCAGGCTTAACTAAATGTTTGATTTTTTGAATAGGAGTCTTACAAGAATGGGGAAGTCCAAATTGAGATTTAAGCTGCTGCCAGGTTTTCCACTCGAACTTCAAAGGGTCCCACAAATCACTGAAAACTCGAATGCTTTTTTTAAAGAGAAGTCTGCCCTTGAAATTTTTGATAATAGCTAAAGGATTGTTGCCTTGCTGGACCAAACGGTTCCACCAAATGGAAGAGGAGGCGAAACTCAAACCATGTCTCAAGTTTTGATCATACCAAGTTAATTTTTTGGATGTCATTTGCCACGCTTTCCAAATGGAATTAAAGGGGACAGAACCATGAGTTTTAAAGTAAGGGGCAAATTTTTTTTTATCTTTCCAACTGACCAAGTCCCAGGAGCATCCTGCAGTGGCAGTTTGAATGCGGTGACGTGCACAAGAAATTTCCAAGGTGCATCACCATCCAAGGCTCTCACAATCCATTTTGTTATGAGGCAAATGCCCTAAGTATGTGGGTCTATAATTCCTAGTCCTCCTCTCTCTTTTGGCTGAATGCAGTGAGTCCATGAAGTCACAGGCAAACTTTTTTTATTACCCCATTTAGCCCAAAGAAAGTTTCTGATACACTGTGCAACTGGTTGTAACAGGCTTTAGAGGGCAGCCAACATGAAGAGAAGTAGACATGACTGGCCAAAAGAATTTTGTTAGCTACTTGGATTCTACCAGCCATAGAGAAGAACTTGTTTGTCCAATTCAATAGTTTTTTTTTAACTTTTTGTAGAAACGAGGACCACATCTCTTTAAGGGAGACTCCAAGACCAAAGGAGATACCAAGATATCTCGTTATACTGCCATGTGTAACTTCATGCCATTCACTAGGGATCCAAGGTGGTCGAGGGTTGTAACATGTTTTTATTATTTATATCATCCATTACTAAATTAAAGCCATGGTAGTGATATCTAAAGCTTTGATCTTCGGCCTAAAGGGTGCAAATAATTGTTGATGATTTCTTGTGCAAGGAAGATAGGGTATACAGAGGAAAGCAAAGAAAATTGAAACAAACCGTTGGTAGAGCATCATATCCAAGTCGGGGAGAAGTGATGGCTGTAGAAGATCAGCAGAAAAAAATTCACGGAACCTATGAGATCTATCGATGATGGGCAATAGCAGCTCATAAGTTTTTTTAACCGAATATTCTAGACTCCTACTGTCGAGACCTCATTCTCTGCCAAATAATTTTTTAATTTGATGGAATCCGCGAAGGGGACGGAACCTGTCTTCCTAACTGGAGAGAAGAGGGAGATGGGTTTTAGAGACCCCGTCTTTGATACCAGACCCGCTATAGTTTTCGTTATTCAGATGGAGCGGTAAAGAATGCAATAAAATACTTTACAACTATGTGGTAGTGGAAATTAGACGCAGGTAAACTCTCAAGTAGCATCGATAATTCATTTCCAACCTATTGCAAATCGACGGTGAGGAAGATGGTCTCTTGCTTTGTGAGAGTCGAAATTCGCACAGAAGCCAGTAGTGTCTTTCCCTATTACAGGAGATGAATTTTGTTGTCCCCTTTCAATGACCTAATGACCTGCTTCCATGGTCTAGAGCAGAGGTTTTGGGTTTTAATGGAGCAGGTGGAGAAAATTCAAACTCTGGTCGTTGAAGGAGAGGTGTAGGGGGAACTGAGAGAATTCGATTTTTCTGCTTACAAGAAGCCCTTTTTCTCTCCCCTGCAAAACAAAGAGCAGGCGGCCAGGACATGCAGAGTTGCGAAAATGCTAATGCGAGGAAAGGTTGATGGAGTCTTCAAGCCCAAGATCGTTGAAAGTGGATAGTCCGGCAGTGGTATTCGTCTTGGCCTTCAGGATCAAGATGTCTTTGCCGATTTTTTTCGTGTTCAGCTTCTTTTGACTTTTTGTTAAATGTTTCCCCTTTTATGCCTTATTAGATGGGAATAGCCTGTTATGGTCAGTAAGTAGTTCAATGTTTGGCTTTGTATTTCAAATATGGATGAATTAGGACTATGTTCATGTTTTGTTATGGGCCAGGTCAAGGCAAGATTTTGAATGTATGTAATTGTTATTATCAAATGTTAATACAGAGGGAAAAGGGATCCACTTCCCTCTTTTACGTATTTAAACTTTTAAAAAATGCATTTAATATAAATTTCATTATATATTTATTTTCCAATTAATTGGCACCTATTCTTGGTACTTTGACATCATCCAAAATCATTTTCCAGAATCATAGAACTCCGTATAAACTTTAATTCTTGGTCCATTAGTGAGAATGCTCCGCTCACAAAGAGCTCAAGGATCAATTCTTACCTAATGCAGGCAAGATACCATGGCTAGACAAAGAAAAAAGTTGAAACCTCCACGATGATTCAAAATTCAAAATATATCAATCTTATTAATTTTTTTACAAATAAGTTACATAGTGCTCAGGCAAACTACACAATTTGGTAAAGAGAAGAACAATGTACTACAAGGTCTATGAATTATTTGCCATGATATAAGAAAATTCATGAAGTGTGGCGAACGTTTAAAGTACAATCTTTTCTTGAATGCATTGTGGCGCACTTTAGAAGGAAACGCATTAATGATTTCAAATCTTGTGAGAAGACTTGACTAGAAACTGTAACTGATGGAGTGAAAATCCAGTGCAGCAGAGGATTTAAAACCCGGTAAAGAGGTGTGACGCCTGCAGGCTGATGCTACACTCTCCTGCATGCTTTCTGGTCCACACACTATAACGCCCACGGTTTTTCCATCCATTTTCATGCCAAATTTTTCAATAATGTCTTCCAATGATATGCCAATCACAAAGAAGAATTATAAGTATTTGGATCAAGTAAACTGCCAGAATGTTTTAGTTCAACACAAAGCCATATAAAACACTGGATACAAAAAAAGTTTTAAACATCTAGAGTACTAAAAACTTGAGAGCATGTAAGGTTTTGCACTTTTCTGACATTTTTTAGATAATATAAACAAAAACAAATTATGCATTTCATGAATTCTATGGAGGTTATTGCTAGACCCAAGTAAGCCCAGTATAAAATTTCCGAATTGCCCCTACTCCAAATATCTACACATCCATATGCTTTGCTTAGTTATAAATGGTGAGAAGACAATGGGAGTGGCATCCTTCCATGATTTCACACCAGATCTATAAGGGACTGAAGTTAGTTTGATTGTATTATGTATAGGAAATGGAATTACCTTGAAGATTAGGTCGTTGATGATAATGGATACTACATCCACTTAAAATGGTGTTGATTTGCTTCTCCCCGACACTGGTACTAGTCTGCATCTCATACATTTCCTCTGTCGACTCATGGACTTTCTTGGTTTGATCTCTTTTCCAGACCATATAAACTAAGCCTCCAAAGATCACAATACCCAAACTCATGCAAAGAAATGTTATAAGTCCTCTGGCCCACCATGGGAACACAATGTAAGTGTTGTAATCCAATGGGTATATATAGAAGTGATTTAGCAGGATGGTCAATATGAGATATCCTACCAATGCAGAAGCAATTATTGCTGCCTGCCATAAAGTATTGTTTGTGCTTGTTATAGAAGACACAGAACCCATACATCCATCTGCCTCCTTGGAGATTTTTACTTCTTTGATGTGGTCATTGTTAAAAAATATTTCAGTAGGTGAAGTCATTCCCTCCATCTCTAATTTTCCCATTTCAGTATCTGGGCTTTCTGCCCGAGTTACATATGCTTGCACCTCTAATTTCAACAGCTCAGAATAATTTGGACAGATAGTTGAGGGAGATATTAGATTTAAGATGCAGAGTTCTTCGGTTTTTTTGACTGAGTATACAAGTAGGACTTCCCTGGGAACATGGTTTCCATTGTTAATGTTATGCTGGTTTAATGTTTCTGATAAAATGCTCAGTAGTGGGGCTATTCCGCTCCCTCCACCAATCAGTATCAATGCTTCATACCTGCAGACACAAACATATACAAAATTAGGTCTTTTACATTTTATGTTGGATGAAAAAAGAGTATTTTCAACATATTTATCTTTAATTTTGTGATGGTCCCTGGCCAAGTTCTTCTATCCCCAATTGAATACCTAATTATAGGAGTTATCAAGGATTTCTAATTTCTCAGCAGTTTTTGGGCATATGTTATGTCTTGTTTATGTTATGAGGCCATTGAAATTAAATGCATGGATTAGGTTGGTAAATGCCCAAACATATGCACTATATAAAATATGCTGCAGCTTACACTTGCACACCACATATCCCTAACTGTCTTTACTGTATAACATTTGAAATTGAACAGATAAATTGATACCTTAAGAAGTCACTGGAAGCTGGACCATAAGGACCTTCAATAGCTGCTTGAAGATGCAAAGTTCTCTCTGTAGAGCTTATACATGCCATGAAGTTGTCAAGCTTTTTGGTCCATCCTTGTTGGCACTTGATAAGTATAGACAATCGATCAGAGTCAATGCTTGAAGTAGAAACAATGCTGAAAGGGTGCCATTCCGAACGTGATATAAAAGGGAGGTTCAAAAGAATAACACTCATAGGGTTGTACACCAGACCTGCATGCATAGCAGTTGCTTAGTTGAAGAGTGTCTTGCCTCATTTACATTGTATGTACTTAATTTGTGTTGCCATTGTAGACTTGCTCATCTTCCCATGTTCAGATGTATATGGATAACAAGGTGTTGTGTAAATAAGGCAATTTACAAAATAGGAAGTTTTAGATATCTAAGTGAATTAGCTACATTCAATACATGATATTGCTATCAGGATTCAACTGTGTAGTTTTTCGGGTCAAACTCATTGACCCATGGTTCATGAGTAGTGGTTCGCAAGAACCCATCTCTCATGATAATGAATGGTCCACTTAGCACTCATTGCATCTAGGTGATGCTCACAGAGGTGAAGCACTGGGCCTAAGTTTTACATTCAATACCTTTTCTGGCTAATAATCTCTGTATACAAAGGTTGGTTGTAATCCTAATAAAATGATAATCTTATCCCTTGACAAGCTCTAGTATCTTGTCATTAGCAAATGAAATGCTAAAATATGGCTGAGAATTACATTTATTGGCAGATCAAAACTTTGAACTGAACAAAATCAGAAACTTCCTAACCATCCCCTGGTCTCCAAAAGATCTGAAAACATTTGAAGATCGAATGTGAAACTCTACATTGTTCCCTAGAGAATTGGACAATTCTGTAATGACAGTTAATGCAGAACAAAAATATAAAGAAGAGAAATAATCTCAAAATCCTTAAAAAACCTGAAAAGTTGAAAATTCCAATCTCTACTTGAAATTTATTTTATCAGACATACTAATACTCTGATACCTTTTCAAAAATTTCTATAAATGTCTTATGTCAGTATGAACCTGCTATGGAATATCATGAAAATGGTTGCTAAAAGATAAACGATCAGCTAACTCCTTCTGAGCCTCAAAGAGGAATACAATATCTTCAAATATGCTTAAACGTTAGAGTTAGAATAACAAAGTTCTATGCAGACGAGAGTCTGGTATAAATGCAAGCAACTCAATTCATTGAAACGCAGAATGATGGATGCTTTACTTTCCAGTGTGTGAGCCCTACAAAGTGATTTGATTCATGAATACATGACTCAAAAGTGTTTATGCAAGGAAAATATGAATTGACAGAGAAGTTGTTCTATTTGTGTCTTTTCCACTCAAAGTCCACCTGCTTGCATGTGTACATAAATAAATTGAGTTTGGGAATAAGGCATTAATACTTACTTGGATGCTTTGCAATAACCAGTTGCACTATGTTTGAAGGCAGTTTTCTGGCAGATATAACATGTACAGTTTTTTGTGACTGGAGGAACCGGAGGTAACGATCAAGAAGAAAAAGGAAAATTCCAGGTAGCGCAAGAGAGAATACCATGTCTCCAACGTGCAGTGCAAAGAAGACAATGAATACCAAATACAGGTGGTGAGTGTAGTAAAATACTTCAAAGAAACGTTGTCTGATGGGTTTTAGTGACGTCAACCAAATTATCAGGCCTGCCAACAAAGCAATCTCTCCAGCTATATTTGAATATCCTATTTTTGTCCAGGATAACAACTGCACATCAGAAGAAACCTTTGTTACCAATTTTTTCTTAGTGCTATGTTTAGAATTAATTAGTAAACACTTAAATTGGACATGAAACAAATGTGATGTTGAGTGTTCTCTTGATGAAGTCAGCATCACATTTTGATTTGAGCAGTTCTTGTATTACAGGATAAATGTTTGGCTGTGTATCTATGTGCACAATTATTCAAAAACTAGAACTTTAATATTTCTATGCATATTCATTGTGGTTGTTTTTGGAAGAATTATGTATGGGCATGTATAGATTGCTATTAAGGCATTCCTATTCAATCTGGAAGTGATGCAAGGATGCAATTGGAATATCAAGAAAGTAATGTGGATCTAGGTAAAAGATATCCATAGGATGAAAGTATATCTCTCTTGTCATTTTGTACCAGGATGTTTTGTTCCTTTACCATTTTTAAAGTGTTTGTGAAGATTCTAATTAGACTTTTCCACATTTCCTATCATCTGACTGATAGCCAAAGAAAAATTGTCAAGATATTGCATACGCAATAAGCATATAGCAAACAATGGGACAGATTCCTCCACGCCACCCAACATAGCAACTTTCTAGCCCTAAATGAGGTTTGCTATAGTTTTTTCACCCACCCTTACACCTCATGAGCACTTAGTTTCATTCTCTATGCTGTCCACCAATCATAAATTGAAGCAAGATAGTGTCATAGCCTTTGCGGAGTATCTTATGCCTCTATGTTCTAATATCCAAGGAGATTTTTCTTTCTTAAGAAATACGTGAAATAAAGGTTCTACAAGTTAAAAAATGAGTCACACAAATTCCAAGTTATCAAAGCAATATTTCTTGATTTGGATAACTGAACCTTTGAAAACCAACATCTTCACAAGTTGAAACCTGATAGATGTGGTCATTGTACCATCCTGCAAGCTATTGGACCTAATGCTCTTGTGCTTGGACCTGCTGGAGCCCACTACAATTGGAGGTAGAAGTGCTGTTTATGTATCTGTGAGACTCAATTCAAGATTTTCATTGTTTGATCTGTACAGATATTCTGCTAGATACCAGGAATAATAAGATGAGGCAGAAATACACTATCAAATAGGTATATTGCTGCATGTATTAACAAGTAAATTAGATCTTATTGCCCTGTTTGGAGACAGCTCCAAGACCTGCAATCACATGGAATGACAAAACAATAGGTAATGTTTGTTTGCCTTTTAAGTTTTTAATTTATTACATTCGTCATGTGTTGCAATACAATTTGTATGCATCAAGTTTTTGAATTCATAGTGGCAAGTCAATTTATAACCCCACACACAGATAGCACTTACAATTTGTAATTCCTAAATTAGATTCCTTCTGGCTAGCAAAGGTGGTTCAGACAAGATGAACCTATAATGAGCAACTCTTTCTTGTGCATGATACATTTGTTGCTAGTGACAATGCATCTTAGTCTTAATTGTCATACGATATTGTGTCAAATACATTAATATCAATTTCTATAACAAATTCATCTCCTCCACACAACGGCCTTTGTCTTTCAATCTATTTATAAATTTTGGCAATTCATAGCTCAATGATTTTGGTTATAATTTTCGGATGATGTTACATGTACCATTTCCTTTACATATATATGGTCATAGGGAATAATTCATGCCAATCTTCATAGCTCGTATTCATGATCTTGAACCTTTTGGTGGTTCAAGAGGAATTAAGTGTTTGAAGTTCATGGGCTAAGAAAGAATGTGTTTAGTAAACTTACCCAAAGCTATACTTTAGGATGACTTGTTTTTCTCCCTATTTTGGGGAAGCAGGGGACAGGATAACGTGTCTCCAGCCTTTGTGATGCATCCCCATGTAACAATGCTCTATAAGGATAAATGATGATCTCCGTTTTGGTTTAAAAAGTGTTTCCTTCTTTGCGTCACAATATTAATGTACATTAAGACTATTCTTACTAGTTTTATCTGTAATTGCTAATTTTATGTATGGTACCTAGACTCAGCTCCTATTCAACAATACAAGCTGAGTCTAAGGTTGAACAAGTCCAAATGGCTCAGGAAGCGAAAATAGGTAGGAAAGGTCCCTGAGAGACTTATTAAGTTTAAAGATTAAACACAACCAATGACATATAAATGCATAAAACGTTATTTATTCATTTTTTTATATTGCTTTTCTAGTATGTCAGCCCACAGAGAGGGAAGAGAGTTTAAACTAAAAAACAGACTCAGACTTCACATAGCAGACTTGTTTTTGATGTATTTTTTCCTGATTTACATTTTGCTATTCAATACATATTTTGACAAAATTTTGTGTTTATTTTGATGTATTAAATTGAAAAGAATAATTTTAGTGATCTTCCAAGTCCTTTGTCAAGTCTGGGATGAAATCAATTAGATTTGACTCTTTGTCTTGTCCAGAATCTGCATACTAAATTTTATGATAAATGGAATCTTGTCGTTCTTCATTTCTATAGTAATGCTCGTTAATATATTTGATAATGCTTCATGGAATTAGACATAAGAAGCATGCAAACGCTATTGGACACATCTTAGATAAAGAGGCATGTTTGGAAAGCAAGTCTTACATGTCAGCCATACTGACTACCATGTATAAGATTTTGGCATATAGCAGAAAACACCAGAACTATAAAAACCTGCCTTTTGCATTTCTATCTTTTGAGGACATTTCTAATCAATAAGAAATCTTTTTTAAATATTGGAAAGTTTGATCCTCATATCTAACAAGAATCACAAGATACAACATTTTGATAAAATCCCTTGTAAAAGATAACCGATACACTACAAAAGTAGTTGACTGTGCAGCATGTTAAACCATATATATAGGTGATATGTTAAGTACCTTGCCAGGAAGTTCATGTGTGGCTCCCCATATCAATAAATAGCACACCCCATGAGCTGTAAAGATCACCATTGTCACATGAGCTATCCAAATGTGATACTTCACTGAAAGTTCAAATGAAGTGTTGAGAAGTTGCAACAGGACAGATCCACGAGTAACTGGGAAGAAGAGGAAAGCCAGACATAGGGTTCCAACTAATCCAAGACGAGCAGAAATAATAGCACACTGTATTTCCCACCTGCAAAGATATTATGTGAGCTAAAATAAATTTCTGTTTATAAAGCCTACAGAAGTTGCAATTACAACAACTAAGTTGAGCTTAACATCTTAAAATATATGAGCTGCAGATAGAAATGGACATTAATGAATCCGTGATATTTTCAAAATTACATTCCCTGTCAAAAAGGGATACAAATTGATGCAGAGATACATAATGTTCTATGGTTGCAAATAGGAAGCAATTACATAAATAAAAGAGAAACTTCCATTTAAAAGGAGAAACCTTCCATTAGCACCTAGGCCCTAGCATCATAATTTTCTAGGACTATTCATATTCAGTGCCAAAATTCAATTTCCCTTAAGAATAAATACTTTGAATCTTCTGGATTCTGCTAATAACAATACACTAATTGAAGCTTTTGAAATTTGAATTCTTAACATTAAAAGCTTACGACTGCTAGTAGTAACAGTTTACTTATGATATTAGCAATTGTTAACATTTATAGTATATAGAAGAAATTGCTTATATATTAAGACAAAAAAAGTTTGAATATCATCACAGAAGCAGCAGTCTCAAGCTCATTATCATAACATTAAAAATAAAATTCTCCTTGCCATTTGCTGCAGAACTTGCATCTGTGTCCACAAAAGGACTAGTCACCAGGGCAAGCAAAGGGCTTCAGAAATTAATCTTCCAAAAATGTTTTGCTACTGTGCTTTGCACACGTATGAATAACCATGATCCTTAGCTTCAATATAGGAGATGACTAGGAGCTGCATTTTCCATAGAAAATGAATTTTGACTGACTTAAATGTTAAGCATATAGAATTTAACGCAATTTATTCTTGTACATTAGAAATGACATATTGGACAATTTTGTAATGGCATTGCTATTGTCAAGCTCTTCATTCTAAAGGCATATCCCTAAAATGTCAAATTAGCATGTTCTTCAGCTTTCGTTTCTAATTCATGATAGATGGAGTACTGGGATAAGCACAAATTGTGGAATGAAAAGAACCCATATGTTATTCTGTTGATAAAACTGTATATCACTAATAAGCTGTCAATTGCTAAAAAAAACAGTAGAATAAAGCAATAAAGCAGTAAAGATTCATACCTGATCTTTTGCTAGGCAATACTTGCAAAAGCAATCTATTCTTGGGGACTAGTGCACCGTTTTCAGTCCATTAAAAAACAGATAGGACAGCACAAATTTAAACGACAGCAGCCCATCCATATGGATTCAGTAGATTGAGGTTGTTTGTATATTTTTGAGGCACAATAGCTGAGCTTTGATCAAACATCCAGATTGAAAAATTATATGGTGTAGCTAAGGAGCACACAGGATGGTGAAATGCTGGGGTTCAAAAAGTGTTAGATTCCTCATCTATGCACAAAAGAAATGCAATTGAATAAAAGTGGATTGTTTTATTTTCCAGTTGTGATGGTACATCTTACACAGAATTTGTAGCATAACTGGTTCATACCCGTGAAATTCCTATTTTTACAAAAGCTGCCTAGTATGCTCATACTTCATATACTTGTTATGCTCATATCTTGACATCGAACTGTGTAAGATAGTGTTCATGGTGCACCTGTTAATTACTCCTTACTACTTTTATGCTTTAAAATTCTTATGTGCTGGTCCAAACTTAAAATATTGACATGTTAGCATTATGTCTCATTGGCTGGCAGTCAACTACTAATTTGGTTGTGCTTGTTGGTTGAAATAATGAGGAATGAGATCATAAAATTCCATCAAAAGAACAAATAGACTTGTCAACCAAAGAATAACCTTGCTAAGTGGAGAAATGGTTAAATTTGAAGGCCATAGATTATTGTGATGGGCTAGTTTACATGCTCATGCTTATTCGATTTTAAGCTAAACTATTTCATTATAATGTCCATTCCATTTATGAATGCATTTGATGCATAGATGTTAATGGAGATTAAAATTTTCTTTGAGGCTTACTTTGCATTACACAGACAAGCAAGAGGTTCTCCATTTAGAAACTGCAACATTAGCCAATTCATTATTCATGAATAAAAGTAAATATAATGGAATTCTATTAGGTCCTGAGATAATTACTATACCAGTTATTGTGGCTATGTGAAACACTTTGCATGAATTATTTTTCACTTAACCTATATAACCTTCTGATTTTAAAAAAATTTACCCCTTCATGTTTCCACCTCATGATGAAGTTTTGGAGCAAACTGGGCCTTGCTGTTCTGGATATGAAGTATATTTTCATATGAAAGGCATTGTAGATTCTCCTGTGTAACATGCTTAAAGCTAGCTTCAATTCTGAGATTTTCAATCCAGTTGTTTGACCAAAGTTCAGCTATTGTGCTTAAATATATACTGAGATTTCATGTTGTGCTCTCCTTTTTTTGCTTTGTCATGGACTGTAAAATGTCAGATATACCCTGCAGTTAACGAATTTGTGAATTTGCCTACAAAATTGGTTCTTGTATGAAGGACACGAGTTAGCCTGTTGATCATTACTGCTTAAGGATAGATTCAGGAAACCATATTATGCCTAGAGTGAGAACTTCAGAAAAGATACCGACCCTTTGGAAACTGGTGCAAGAGAAGAGATGCTAGATCTTCTTCTCTTGATGGGAATAGATCTCTCAATGATGACAATTTAGCTAAAATTTTCAGTATTTGATAAAGTAATATAAAATGATGCTTCCAAACGCCAACCCCTCTTTTCCATCACACAAACAAAAGAGGAAAAGGAAAAAGGTAAGGAACTAGAATGTGAGTATCATTTCATGGGGTTACCAGCAATTTAAACAAATTTATGGATTTGCGTTAGAGTTATTACATATTTATATAATTGAATCCTACCTTAAACTAACAAGGATTCAAGCAAATAGAGTGAATTGGCATGAAATAAAAATGAATTTACACAACCAATGATTGGATAATAATTTTGTGCTGAGGCAATATCCTCAACAGATCGCTGTAGATATGAAACATAAATAGAAGAATGCAATGTTAACGATCACTTAGAAGTTACATTCTCCTGGAGTTCTTCACTAGAGTCTGGCTCTCATTCACTTTGATCTAACCTATTCATTCAAGTTTGTTTCATTTGTCTTCTTAATGTTGTTGTAGCTCCCTGCTAAACTCAATTGTGTTCTATAGAGGGAACGGTGTTGCATTGTGCAACTTCAGTAAGAGTCTCCCTTCCCTCAAGATTGCATTTATGATTTAACTTATAACCCCTGAACATTTAGAATTGAGAATTCCATTCACCATTCATTGTACATGTAAATCAACGGCAACATGGGTTAGGGAATGTATAGCTCAACCTTAGAAGACTCTATATGTTCTAGTATTAAGGAAATTCAAAGATGACGTCTATCAAGTTACTTTTGCTTCAAGTTTTTTTTCAGTCAATCATTTCAATCATTAGTTACTACCACGAGTTTAAAACATTATAGGGAGTAATTTCCCCAAAGCAAGGAAGCACATAGGATATCATATTGGTGAACCTTGAAAGACCTCTAAAGGTGAACGTGAAGTGCAAGCAATTTTGATGGTTAAGAGTGTTACAAGACTCGCCCAAACTCGGCACGTACTCGCGAGTCCCGAGGCGGGTGACCCTAAACGAGTCCCAGAGACTCGGCTGCCGAGTACTCGCCGAGACTCGCCGGACTCGCCGAGTCTCGTGCCCCAAACTCGGCCATTTTGATTAAATTTTTTTTAAAAAAATTGCATTCTTTTTTTTTCAAATTTTTTAAATAAATGGTGTGCGCCATGAAGGTTTGTGTGGTTTTGAAGGTCTTCATTTGGGCTTGGTGGCGGGGGCTCCGCCCCTCGACCCCGCCCTGTATCGCGACAGGGAGCGCGCCCAGGGCGCTGCCCCGGGACCCTGCGAGGGGCGCTGCCCCTCGACCCCGCTGGGGGCGCTGCCCCTTGACCCCGTTGGGGCGTTTCCCCCAAACCCTCATCAAACTATAGGTCTAAGCATGTTATAGGCCAATGATGAATCATGATCATAAAAACCTACAAAATACATATCCCCTGTTGCAAATCTTTGCATCTTTCACAGTCAAAGCCATAATCAAGGATTATCTTGTTTCAAAATTCATACATTAGACAACAAAACATGCAGTCTTGAAGGCTTCAATAAAATTTTAATAATAAAATCCTCACTTGAATATACACACCAATCATTGAGACACAAGCAAATATCATGGCTACATCATCATCTAGGACCTAACTTAGACACTAGCGCATGACTTGTCATGATATTGGGATGAGTAATGCAAGCTCTTCTGAGCCATAGACTTATTTTTTTAGTTTTGATATTTGTTTTGATGCCATGGATTTCATATTCCATGAGTTTTGTATACATTTGACAATATTTATATATCTGAATGTGTTATTTCCTTCAGCTAAAATTTGCGTTTATACTTATGTGATCGATATATGTTTGTGTATAGGATCATAGTAGTTTCTATTTCATGATGTTATTGTGTATTTGAGGTTTATTCACTAAAGGGTGCATGAAACAAGCTTTAAATCCTTAAAAATCTCTAAATTTCAAGGGTTTTTCTATTTGCCGAGTCTTGGGCGAGTCTAGGCTCCGAGTCCGAGTCTGAGTCAAAAATCGGCTTGCCGAGTCCGAGGCGAGTCCGAGTCTTGTAACTATGGTTAAGACTCTTATATTATAGATTTTGAGCTTCCACAGTCCACATGGTATTTGAACAAAGCTTCTGGTGTGAGTGTTTTCAAATCACTATCTTCATTCACCCTATCATCTATCACCAATTCTTCATCCTAATGATGGATCACAGAGGTTGATCCAAATGTTGATAAAAAAATTCTCACATTGGTTATTCAAGAACTTTGTTCAAACCCTGCATTCAGAGTTACACCAATTTATTCACGTTACTCCAAATGCTCAACCTGTGGAATCTTATTGCATTGGATGAACAAAACATATCAGCCTTTCCCTTCTATAGCCAATCCCAAAAACTGTCAATGGAACAATTGGTTGGATTTTCATTTGGTAAAGATCACCATTGTGCATTACAAGGAATCATTGCAGGAGAATATTACTCCCATTTTATTTGAAGGGCACATTTTAATTTTTTTACTGAAGGGATGATCTACTAGGGCTAAGCAATACAATGATGATTTCTAAGAGCTAGAGTAAATGAATTGGAATGAAGGAAACAGAGAAGGGGGGGAAAATACTAGGTAGACATCTCATTGGTATAACTCATAAGCCTTTTGCTTTTGATAGGTAGGCATTTATTTTGGAAAAAGAGACAAGGTCCGGTGCATTCCCTAGTTTGAAATATTTACCTTTGCATAGGCAAATGGTGCATGAAGCAATACAATTCTCTTTGGAATCAAGAAGAAAATTGCTGGCTTTATTGTTCTGCTACATGGTCAGTGACTCAGTTGTTCTCTCATTTGGAGTTTAGTATGGTAATCTAATTATTTGATGTGTTTATACACGTCTGAATGGGTTTCAGATTAGCCAGCCATTTTAGTTTTTGACAGAACTAGCAACCTTGCCTCCAACAAGGTATCCGATATCTAAACTAGTAATATAATCACAACAATATAGTAAAGGCAGTATATATTTTAGGATCTAGAGCCAAAACTCAACTAACATTCAATATTTTTATATTTCTGTCAAGACCTTATTCAAATTATTGTAATCAAGAATTTTTTGTAAAATTGCTAGGTTTTCCATTTCTGACAAGTATTTATCAACTTTAGAGATTCAGTATTTGATGTAAAGCAACTAGATTAGTTACTTACAATTTGACCCCTGGTGGCACCACACTTTGATTAACTCCATCCAGACCAGTGACAATATAAAAGTATAAGCTCCACACCAGTAAACCTAGAAAGATGATAAGAATAACAAGTTCACCACCAGTAACAGTTCCAAGAGGTCCTCCTGTGATGATTGGATATGTCCATAGGCTCACTGCCCGTTTCTTGCTTTTTGGCCTGAAATAGAAATCATTGGCACTTTTTATGCCTCTATGAAGTAAACTGTAAAACAATTATGAATAATTAATAAAAATATATCAAACAGATTCTTGAATTGATTCTTTCTACCATTCTATCATTTAGTGCAGGACGAGTAACTGCAGCCAATGATCTTTTATTGTGTTCAATTAATCAGATAGTTCAATGAAACGATTTCCATGTAAGAGTCTTCTAAAAAGAATGTTTATATTCCTTGATATATTCATGTACCAGGTTTAATTAAATCACTGATTGAATGAGTTTGTAAGCTTGCTTGTGTGGCAATGCATAATATATCTTGTAAGAAATCTTTCGCCAATATTCCCAAACCCAAGATTAGATTGAGATTACCTTTATTTCTCTTGATTCAGCTGTTTAAAATCTAACAAAAAGGAATGTTTAGAGCTTTAAGAGCTTGGTTGAAATCTTACTTAATAGTTTGCTGGTTTCTGGATATGTGGAGGTAGATGGACCCCAAAATAGCAACCAAAAATATAGGAGCTGAAAGCAGAATGTTGATTGAACCTGTATAAACAAAAATAGTAAATAATCTTCTTAACCAATAATGCATGATAGTTGTTTGTAATTTCCAGCAGTTGGATAATACAGCATATTACTGTTACTTGTTATGCTTATTTGAAGTAGCGTAAAAACTGGGAAGCTCAAGTAGAAAAGTAAACCTATAACATGAAGAAGGTCAAGTTAAAAAGTAAACTTATAACATGATGAAGGTGGTTAAAGCACTTGAGTCATCCAACATAAACAAAGCCCTGATACAGATGCCGCTTGTCCTATATGGTTATTCTATGGGAATTTAACAAGTAACAACCGTGAAGCAAAACCTCCTGCTGCCAACTACTATGTTTCAACCAAAGAATAGCAGCCTGTAATTCTGACTGAACTTGTATCTTCTTAGTCCTACAAAGTAAACCTGAAGATTGTTTGGCTAGTTAAAACAAATATATGAGATGGTAATCTCTCTGGCTATCACCTAAGGGGGTTCGACCAGCAGTTACTATCATAGTGCCTAGGTCTAATGAAGGGGTGTTTTTCCTCATGCAAAAAAAACATGTAAGGTGTTTTCCTTATGCTGCTCTAAGCTGAATATCAATTAATTTCCATTTTACTCTGAAGCTCTTACACTTCACAGCTAATTAGTCTGAGAAAGAACTCAAGTGTAATTCTACAGATTATCACTGGAATATTTTTGTAAGTTATGGAGCTCACAGAATTCCATGGAAAGAGACGTTTTTATTCTGAGAAGCCATATAAATTAACATCAGCATTGTCATCAGTAGCAACCGCATAATATTGGGGTCATTAGTCCACCAATATTTGAATCACCCAATGAACAAAGCTAAACAAAAGTAACAAACCCATACAAGAACTTGAAGAGAACATAGGGTGGGTTTGGGTCTATAATATATTACATGGGTGTGCTTAGGCATTGCCATAAGTGGAAAGTGGCCTTGTTCCATTCTAATTGACATTATTATTAAAGAGAATAAATCAGTTAGTTTCTCTTCGAGACATATTAACATAGAAGTAGAACCTCCCACACCAGATATATCACCTTCAAAGAAAAGGAAATGGTAGTTGAAATTTTTGGAATAAGCTAATCTCCATGCATTGCTAGACCTCCACCAAGCACAAACAGAATCCTTACAGAGAAGCAACCCCAAGTAAACATGATTAACCAACTATGTGCTATATTTTGCGAAAATGTTGATGAAATCTTACCAACCACCCCAAAATAGGATGTGTTCGTTTTGCTCATGAAAATCACCCAAGACCTCTCCCAGAACTTCATTGGTCTCAGAAACCAGATAACCATCCATCCAACAAAAAGTACCGACATGCCCAATCTCAGCAAATGGGTGATGATGAAATCAGCCCTTCGGGAGGTGCTTATACCTTCCATCTTCATCTTCCCGATTGAATCCCACCAACACAAGGGAAAATGGCAGAAATAGGGAGCTGGGAAGAAAGATGAAAAAGCTCCCAATCAGAGTTGAAGTGCATTCAAGCAATGATAACTCCATGGTTTTCTGCATTATATAGCGAAAGCCCAAGGCCGATTGACGTGTTTCTCCTATAAACAACAAGGCTTCCATTTTCTTTGCTTACAAGTTGGAAAAAGGTGGTGACAACTTTTTTACTTGTCCTTCGTGTGTAAAACCCCTTCTGCATTGAATCATGTATGATCAGTCTGATTTTACTCTGCATAAATTTTGTAACGTGGACGTTCTCTAGTTTTTGAGAGGGAATATCAGGTGAGTCTTGTCCGTTACCATGTTCGCCATGTCGGGTAAAGGGCCAATGACGTTTTGTTGTGATTGTTTGAAAGGTACATTTAAAGAATCTCAAATTATAAAAACCCCAAGTAGCAACAACTACAGGTATTTTTTTGGGAATCCAGTTTAGAAACTACCTACTAGTTGTCAAATCATCACAACCTACATCTCTGGTTAGCTACATAGATCTTAAGCGGAAAATAAATATTTATTATATAAATTGCACAATGTTTTAGTTTACATAAATAGTATGGGTTAATGAATTTAATTTAAAATATAATTAATTTGAAATTATTTTGAATATTAATAAATGAAGTAATAAATGTGATATAATATGAAGATTAAGGTATTTTGTTCTAATAAGAATAATGAGGATTTATGTTGTTGTTATGTTAGAATTATTTGTCTTGGTAAAAAAAATGTACTTAATATATTTAATGATTTTTAGTGTATGCAAACTTAAAAATTTGTATGGTTCAATTTCAAGTATTGTGAGTTTCATCTCAATTATCATCAAATTGATTTTAGATACACACATTTGAATTGTTCAAGAAAGCATGTTGAATTTTGTTAACTTGGATGTTTGATGCATTTATAAGGATTGTGGTGTTTATAAATACCTTAAGGGAATCTATCAAATTGCTAGATTCAAGCTCTACTAAGTTAGACCCCTAGTTCAATTGGCTTTACAACTTTGGGTGAAGATTTGAAGACACCATATGCAAGCATGTAGATGTCATATATGCAATTTTTGGTCCCATAGATGTTGAAATATGGTCTAGATATTCTTTTTATTCCTAAAATTCAACATATGAGCATGTCCCACAAATCTACACCAAGTTGGCTCACAATAGCTAGAGAAAAGTGAGGGAAAAGGAAATTTGTATTTGAATGTTTGAATTTTAGGTTCATTTTTACACATTGTGAGATTGACCTTGATTGACACAAAAAATAATCCTAGATAATGGATTAGAAAATTTGAGGTAGAGAATGAATATGTTTGCATATGTGAAAATGCGGTGGAGTAAATGAGGGATGGATGACAAATGTGTGGGGATGAGTGTAAGTGGAGGAAAATAGGGATGAATAAGGATTGTTGCATGAGTCAAACCTAGCACAAGAGTGTGTGCAACTTGTCAATGTGTAATTGTATTGAAGACATTCCACCAAAGTGAGTAGAAAACTAAATGGGAAATGAAATAGGTGTGCAAATTTCACCATTACATTTTTCTTCTACTTTGATGTATGTGTGAACCTATCATGAGCATGCATTTCTAAGTACATGGAAATTCTCAATCAACACAAAAAGTAATAATTTAGACTCGTACAAAGGATACAAGATTTGTTTAAAGTACATATCATTCTTGAACCCTTTGTGTATGCTCCTTGGGGTCAGTGCTCCATAGAAACTTGTGAATCATAAAATATATGTAATGAGTAGCTTCTACCACATAATTGAAATGGAAACAAATTATAAACTAGATCAATTATATGTGAAAGTGAAAGGTAGAGAGAGAAGATTTCTAAGTAAATGCCTATACAAAATGTGACACAACAATAGTTTTCTCAATGTGGTAATGCAATATGACACATTTGATATGATCATGTGTTGTGATTCCACTCGATTATGGAGCATATTATATTGCACATTCAATATGACCATTTAATGTAACTCCAATGTGGAAAAATGCATTATGGGAATTCAATACCACCATGTAATGCAACTCAAATCTAGAAAATGTGATAGAACTCCACTCAATTGTGGTCATACAATTTGGTCAAGGTTTGTCTAGGAACAATTATGAGTCTCTATATAATGCAAGTCACTAAATGAATTCTCAAACACGAAAATCATTACTGATCATATATGCCCCCTTCAAATGGTTGCATCCAATGGATGGAAGGAATTGAATAAGAGGGGAAAATAATGCATGATAAAGAAATAGAATCATACGAACATGTAAGAACACCATGCATCATGTAAAAAAGAATACAAGAACATATAACATCATAAATCATGTGAAAGTATGTAATGTCTATCATCATGTGACAAGAAAAAATGGCATCTCCTTTTTCTCAACTATGTCAAAAACATGGTCACCTCTCAAACCATTACACAAGGGAAAAAATTGATGAGGTGCATAGGAGTATTAAGGATAGGGATACACCTAGTTCAAATCTAATATAAAATAGATCAACTGCAAGTAGAAACTAGTGAAGGACTACCCATTTAAATAAATGGATGGTGTTAATGTTGTTTCTAAGAATGAAATCAATTTTAGGACCTAGGTTGGTGTTGAGGATAAATTGGCTTTGGTTCTTCCCATTATTACTTACACTTTCCTCCCCCTCCATCCTGTCTAATCCATCTCCCTTCTTCCCCTTCTTTTAGTTCTAGTCCCTTCCATTCTTCCCTAAATTTTTGATTTCTTCCTTCACCTCTATTCTCTCCACTATATTTTTGGAACTCCCCAAGTTCAATGAAAACAATAATTCATGCAACCACCCCCTTGATATATCAACCCATCTCAAAACTACTATCCATAATACCCCTTGGCCATTCAACTACATTCCATAATTCTCATTGGCTAGAGGCTATCATCTCCTTGTATTGCAAGTAACTATCTTTCCATCTCTATTACCCTTGGATTCCAAGCCCCCATTTCCCACAAGCATTCTGCAACCTCCTACTCCTCAAAGTATTAGCTTATTCCTTTCTTGCACATCAAACAACCCAAACAATCCATTATTCTCTCTAAGGGCTACTCAATTACTTCAAGGGATAATCATGATAATGGACCATGCCACTTATCAATAACAAATAAGTCATATCCAAGTGGCTACACAATATAAGGAGGCTAAAATATAAAGAAAGATAAAAATTTCACTTGCTAAAAAAGGATACGAACCAAGTATGACTTAGTATAGTATGTCATGCATTTTTTATTAGTGTAAATAGGGTCATTACATAAATAGTTAGTTAATTACACTTTCTAGGTTGACCTATTCACATTGCTTAAGTCTCCACTTAGGTACTTTTATAGTTTTGTCTCACCTCATGTGGTTGAGACATGTGTCCTCACTTTGTGAGACATCTCTTGTGTGAACACTTGTCATTCACTTAAGCACTTTTAAAGTGAGTTCACAAGTGTTCCTTCTTTGGAGGGGTAGTAAGTCATTGTTTCCTACCTTATCTCCTCCTCATCCTTGCCTATATATGCAAGGTTCATCATTTTATTTACACCCTCTCATTTGTATATGATAGAAATTTCTATTATGCTAATTTGGTTTCACTTGTAGAAGGTTGTATTGTGCATTATGATTTTGGCTAATACCAACATGGTATTAGAGATAGTTTTAGTTGAAGGTGTTGGTTCAATGTTTTTCTAAATATTTCTCTACATTCTTGGCTTATCGAATACCAATTATTTTCCATGATTGCATGTTCCTTCCTACATCATAGTGACTCTAACACAACCCTATCATCAGAGCATCGTAGAGCCCTTTTGAATAAGGTGCTGATTTTTTAATTTTTTTGTGAGTTATTCTTTCAAAAAATTAGTGCATGCATACTTTGGTAGTCATTTTTTAAGGTGTTTTAGTTTACATCAAATTTGTATCTTCTACACATTAGATAGAAAATGACTTCTAGGTTTTGTTCATCATAATGGAAAACCATTTGGGTATTGAAACATGGAAAAGTGAAACCCTAGAGATTTCATTTTAGGGTTTAGGCACTTTTCCTAAGGGTGTTTCATTAGATATTTGAAGGTGGCAGGGGTTTGATGGATTTGGACAAGATATAGGGCTGACTTATAACTTGAAAGGTGAGTTAATCTTGCCCTTGAACAAACTTGGAGTGGATTTGGAATTGAAATGAAACAACTAACCTAATAATGCAAATGACTATTCTGATGCAAAAATAGCAAATCTGAGAAATCACAGACAAAAACAAACTATAGAAATGGATTGAGTAGGACATTGTGCACCTATGGTTAGAATTTAAGCCTAATTTTGGAGGACATAGGTGTTAGAGTAATTGGTTATTTAATTTATTAATTAAACAATATTTGTTTAATTACTTAAAGTTCTCTTTTACCTTTTTTTCACTTAAGCTAACATTAGGTGCATAGTAATTAATTACTTTATTAATTATTATTGTGCAAGCCTAGGATTTTCACCTATATGTGGTTGAAAACTATTTTTTGTATCATTATTCATTTTACATTTTTGGGTGAATACATTGCTCCACATTCTTGAGCATTCTCTTTGCTTCTCCTTGTAATAGGTATTATTTGCTTGAAGAGGTCACTGGGCTCCTATGAAGTTGTATCTTCTTAACTCCAACATGGTATCAGAGCTTTAGATCTACAACTGCTTGTTCTTGTTTTAAATTTTTTGCATTGGAAGCAGATCTAGGGTTCTAAGGTTTCTTCTTGTGGATTCAACATACTCCTATTTTTGGGTTCATTTTGGGCCCAAACGGACAGTGCCATTGGATTCGCAGCGCCCAAAAACCCCTAAATCATCTGTCAATTCGTCGATTTTGGTTATAGTCGACTAGGGAAGCAATTTTTTTTTTTAGGGTTTTGGCCGTATGGCCCTCTGCAGCAAAAAAAATCGCAAAAATAAAAAGAAAACAAAGGTTTTTTTTCAAATTTTTTTACGCAACCCGTGCAAATTTGTTCCACCGCCCGGCCAACCTCGCGCCGCCCGCACCCGCAGCGCCGCCTGCATCTACTGTGCCGTCCTTGGTCGCCCCCGCCCTTGTCGGCCACTGCTCTGTGCTCCGCCTGGCTCCCCGCCGGCTTCGTCCGCCGAGCTCTCCGTTGGCTCCGTCTGCCAAGCTCCCTGCCGAGTCCATTGACACCAAGCCCGCCGACGCCGAGCCCACCAACCTCCTGTCGGCTCTCCTAGCCCCACGGGTGGTCACATGGTGATCACGGGCTCTGCCACAGCTCCAACCCCCTAGTCTGCCCAGGCGACTAGGGGCCCTTTTTTTTAGCTCCAGGGTGCTAAAGGGGTGTGATAGGGCATTTTAAGCTTCTCTCATTCAATTGGGCATAAAATGGTCATTTTTTCTCCGTTTTTCAAACAGAAATAGGCGTTGGAAAGCTGGTTTCAGCACCGATCTGATGGTGCAAGAATTTTTTTAAAATTTTACTAGTCTGGATATTATTTTTTCAATCAAAGTGAGGTCTTCTTTCTTCACTTTCGGGGTCATAGAAGGTGCAAACGGACTCTATTTTTCAAAATCGAATACGCGTTAGAAAGCTCTCAACATGCTCTATTCAGATATGTGATTTATTTTATCAGAATTTTCACCAGGTACATAAGAATTTGTTTTGAAGTATTTTTTGCTTATGCATTGCTTCCTTCTTCTCAGTTTGTACTAGGGTTTGGGTTTATCTCTTGTGGGGGGTGTTTTTTTCTTGCTTTCTGTCATTTATATCAGAAAACCAAAACACCAAAACTCTCAAACAAATCAAACCCTTTTGCATCTTCTATCTATTCTGAAAGATCACATAATAATAAAAAACACAAATAGGTACAAGTGTAGGGTTTCATGGCAGACTCTTCAGTTGAGCTACTCACATCACATAACTATCACACTTGAAAGTCTCGCATGATGAGGCTACTCAGGTCACGAGGGTTGTGGTCTTGTTTAGATGAGGTTCAGCCTCAGTTGCAACATCCTTTTGAGATTATGCAACACAGGCACAAGATGGATGAAACTATGGGTTTGCTATGCATGCATGTTTCAGATAGTCTTTTGTTTCACCTTGATGCTTTGCTCACTCCTCGAGCCATGTGGTTGAAGTTTGAGACACTTTTTGGGGCCATTAATGAGTTTCGAGCATTACAGATTGAGGCATAGCTGACTTCACTGTTACCTGAATCATTTCCCACTATTGAGGATTTTTTGAACAAGTTCAAAACTATCTGCACTATTTTATAGGGTTGTGGCAAGAACAAGACAAACACAGAGTGCATTTACTTGATTCTTTCAAAGCTTCATGGTCCATTTCAGATATTTGCTTCTTCCTTCTATTTAACCATGGATGGTCTGGGTACCAGTTTTACCATGCCTACCTTTGATTTGTTTTGTGAGCGTTTGTCTCAGGAGCAGTCTCACCTTTCTCAGATGGATATGCTCTCAGGATGAAAGAACAAAGCATTGGTTGCTCAGTCACCTAAGGGGAAACAAAAGCAGAAATCGAGGCCCAAGAAAGATTTTGCAGGCAGTGAGCATTCCTCCAAAGCTCCTCCTAAGTCTGATTCTAAACCACCAATTAATCCAAAACATGGAAAATCTTCGAAGTCTGGTGAGTCTTCCTCCAAGACTAAGGAGAAATCAGGAGACACTTGCAGTTTCTGTGGCAAGCAAGGCCATCCAGTTTCCAGGTGTTGGAAATGATTAGAGGCTTTAGAGGACGCCATGCAACAACAACACATCTCCTCACCTCAGTCGTCTTCTTCTTCCATAGGGAAAGGTCATCCTCTCACTGCTAGAGCATCGACCGATGGGTCCACTTGGATTTTAGACTCTGGTGCTTCTCACCATATGACTCACACTCAGCAGTTGGTCACTTCTCTTGCCTCTTGTGGTACTTCATAGATTGTAGTGGGTGACTCTTCACAGCTTTCCGTCTTGGGTTCAGGTTCTGTCTCTTTGGATCGGGGCACTCTATAGGATGTTTTGGTTGTTCCTGACATCTCAAAGAACCTCTTGTTCGTTTACTAGATTTTCCACACTGGCTCTGGTAAGACAGTTGAGTTCTCACCACATGATGTGGTTATTCAGGACCTCCATGACTCTGATTTGGTTGTGGCTACTGGGAGTGTTGATAATGCATCTCGTCTTTACAAATTTGATGGATTTGAGCCTTCTGAGGGTACAGGTTCATCTCTTATAGCACATGCAGATTCAGTGAGTAATCTTTGGCATGAGCATTTGGGCCATGTCAATTACAGATATCTTCAGTAGATGAGTATACAAGCACTAGTTCTTGGTCTTCCACAGATTTCTTGCACTGATGGTGTTTGTCATGGTTGTGTGCTTGGCAAGCATCACAGGGATCCCTTTCCGAAGGGAAGTGTCACTCGTGCTTTGACACCCTTGGAGTTGATTCATAGTGACCTCATTTCATTTCCCACTCCTTTTTTAGGGGCCAAGTATATACTCACATTCATTGATGACTTCTCCAGACACACATGGGTGTACTTTCTTAAGTACAAGTTTGATGTCTTTGATTCCTTTCGAGTCTTCAAGACACTTGTAGAGAAGCAGTCTAGTCTTTCTATTCGGTGGATACGTACAGATAATGGGGTGGAGTATGTGAATCAGGATTTCAGAGATTTTTGCACTGAGCATGGTTTGCAACATTAGTTTTTTGTTCCCTACACCCCTCAGCAGAATGGTATCATTAAGAGAAAGAACAAGACTTTACGGGAGATGGCTAATTGTATGATTCAGTCCAGGTCCATGGATTCGTCTTTTTGGGTTGAGGCAGTCAATTGTGCCAACTATATTTAGAATCGAATGCCTCACAAGATGATTCGACATATGACTCCTGAGGAGGCTTGGTCTCATGACAAGCCTGATATTTCATTATTTTGAGTATTTGGTAGTGAGGCATGGGCATTTATTCCTGATGCTCAGAGGAGAGCTATTGAGCGAAAGAGTCGACCCCTCATTTTTTTCGGCTACTGTGAGGATGTTAAGGCGTACAGGTTGTTTGATCCTGATTCCAGAGAGGTCTTGTTTCGACGGGATGTTCAGTTTGATGAGCCCCTTCCTCCAGTTGATACCCTGTCTCCAGTGTCTACTTCACTACCTACTCCACCCACTGCAGCTCTTTAAGATTATTTTGAGGATGATTCTGATGAAGATATTGATGATCCCCCATCTCCACCTCCACTTGCTCCACCTCAGAGGCCCAAATGGGCTTGCTTTACTATTGAGGCAGCATGATCTATGGCCGGTGATCCTTCAAGTACACTCGTCGCACCTGTATACACCTAAAATTGGTTTGAGCATCCGATTAATTAAATACAAATTATTTGATTAATTATTCTAATTTCCTCTACTATTGAATAAATAGAAATATTTATTTATATAGTTCACATTTAAATTCATGTTAATTAAATAAACAAAATTAAATACTTTGTTCAATTTAATTATCAAATCCCTATTTCAATCTATCACATCATTCTCAAATTAATTAAATAAAGATCAAACGCTTTATTAATTAATTACCATATTCCTCTATTTAATTTAATAAACAACTATCCTATAGTTCGTTTTATTAAAATATTTATCTTCCTTTCCCTAATTTAAATAAATCAAAAATATTTGAATTAGAGCATAAGGAATATTCCAATCTACATTTCCTCAAAAATGAATTAGATTTCCTATGTCTAATCTATGTCTAAATTTGTCACAATTAATGCTTTGAAACTTCACGAGAAGTTTTGGAGACAAATTTGGAATTTGATCTCTCAATCCTCTTCCATCAATCCTTCCTCTTCTCTTGCTTGGTGTTTTCATGGGTAGAGACAATCTCCATCTTTCTCTCAATCTCCTCCATCTCTCACCATTCAATTCTCCAGATTGAATCCAAGCCTCTCAAAGCTTTCCCTGTGCATTTCTACAGCTAAGAAATCTATAAATACAAGCCTCATTGAACCAGAAAAGGATCTAGATAATCAAGCTTTTGCACCCTTACTCTGTAGGAATCCAGGCATCAACATTCAAGCAATTCAACAATCAAGCTTCACAACAATGGCTGCCTCTTGGAGCTACATTTATCTGTTTCACATCAATATCATGCTAGTTTAATTGATTTATCATTTAGCATTATATTATCATCATCTCATTCTTCAGATAGTCATTTTAACAGTCTTATATGCTTACACAATCTGAGAGCAATTTAGATTTAATAAATATTTGGAGATAGAGAGCAATAGGACGCTTTCAATTGATTACTTTGTTGAATTGATTCAATTTGTTTAATCATTGATATAATGTCGTATTAAGAAGTGTATTTATATTATTTACCTCATTCCACTCATTATCAAATCATTTGAAAATCATGTCTGGGGCACATGAAATTACAATCATCTGAAAATCAATGTCTGAGGCATGTTAGGGGCATACAAAATTATTTTTTGAAATCATCGATCCTGGTAGTAGCAGCAAAAATATTCTTCGAACCAATGCCTAAACACATCACTTCGAAGAGGGGAAAAATGTATACACCTAAAATTGGTCTGGAGCATCCGATTAATTAAATACAAATTATTTGATTAATTATTCTAATTTCCTCTACTATTGAATAAATAGAAATATTTATTTATATAGTTCACATTTAAATTCATCTTAATTAAATAAACAAAATTAAATACTTTGTTCAATTTAATTATCAAATCCCTATTTCAATCTATCACATCATTCTCAAATTAATTAAATAAAGATCAAATGCTTTATTAATTAATTACCATATTCCTCTATTTAATTTAATAAACAACTATCCTATAGTTCGTTTTATTAAAATATTTATCTTCCTTTTCCTAATTTAAATAAATCAAAAATATTTGAATTAGAGCATAAGGAATATTCCAATCTACATTTCCTCAAAAATGAATTAGATTTCCTATGTCTAATCTATGTCTAAATTTGTCACAATTAATGCTTTGAAACTTCACGGGAAGTTTTGGAGACAAATTTGGAATTTGATCTGTCAATCCTCTTCCATCAATCCTTTCTCTTCTCTTGCCTGGTGTTTTCATGGGTAGAGACAATCTCCATCTTTCTCTCAATCTCCTCCATCTCTCACCATTCAATTCTCTAGATTGAATCCAAGCCTCTCAAAGCTTTCCCTGTGCATTTCTACAACCAGGAAATCTATAAATACAAGCCTCATTGAACCAGAAAAGGATCTAGATAATCAAGCTTTTGCACCCTTACTCTGTAGGAATCCAGGCATCAACATTCAAGCAATTCAACAATCAAGCTTCACAACAATGGCCGCCTCTTGGAGCTGCATTTATTTGTTTCACATCAATATCATGCTAGTTTAATTGATTTATCATTTAGCATTATATTATCATCATCTCGTTCACTAGATAGTCATTTTGACAGTCTTATATGCTTACACAATCTGAGAGCAATTTAGATTTAATAAATATTTGGAGATAGAGAGCAATAGGACGCTTTCAATTGATTACTTTGTTGAATTGATTCAATTTGTTTAATCATTGATATAATGTCGTATTAAGAAGTGTATTTATATTATTTACCTCATTCCACACTTACAATTTGGCGCCCACCATGGGGCATTAACCCCAATTTTATCAAAATTTCAATTTTTTTTGGAAAGTGTTACGCAGGTTTACACAACATGATTTATTTTAGCGCTTTCGTTAAAAGTTTCGATGCTTCCGGTCCTTGTTCCAGCGCTTTCGAAGTTTCGGCGCTTCCGGTTACTGTTTTAGTGCATTAGGTGTTTTAACACTTCTATGACAAACTTCGGTGCTTCGGTACACTGTTTCAGCGCTTTGGTGATTTAGCGCTTCCAAAACAAACTTCGGCACTTAGATACACTATTTCGACATTTTCGGGTTTTTGCGCCACAGGTAATTGTTCTAGTGCTTTGGTTCCATATTTTGACACTTTTGTAAAAAAAGTCTGAATCCAATGCTTCCGTGGCCAAATTGTATTTATTTTTCATAGTTGGAATAAAATTGATCAATCCTAGGATAGTCACTTTCTTGTTTTTCCTAAAGCAAATCTATCAATCCTAGGATAGTCATCACATTGTTACGGAAGAAGTTAAAAAGAACATCATGATTTCAGTGAAGCAACACCTTCACTTAGATTAAGAATCTTTCTTTTTGGGCTTAAAACAAAACAAATCTATATGCTGTGCTTGTAGTGATTAGGCTTATGCTCTCCCCTTAACTGGGTGACCAAAGTGCCAGATTCACTTTTCTTTTATGTCATTTACGCTTTATTAAATCCTTTAGCAGGCCTGCCGTAGTGGGAAAAAGTACTCACCCTATGGGAACGACCTAAGTGGGAACAACCAAAGCCAGGTTATCCAACCCACTATAATAAAAATGCAATTTTTTGATGAAAGTCCAAATTGACAGTAGTAGGCAAGATAACCATCCCCAAAATATTTGTTCTAAAGATTGGGAGGTCTCCTGAGGGATTTTATCTATTTGCCATGTTGAACGGAACCCTATCTTCGAACCATAGAGTAGTTGCTCGCCGAGTCAGTATCCATACATTGTGATACTCATGGTGCAAGGGGAGGGAAGAATCTGCCCCCAAGACACTCACCATATAATTACCAAGGATTGTTTGCTCAAGGGATTCGGTATCTACATCCATCACTTTGAGTACGCACCTGGCAATGACAAAAACACGAGCGCCCTCTAGGGGGTGACACGGTTGTGTGAGTCAACGTAATTGCAAGATGTGGGTTGTGAGTATAATGATGACCTACTTGTCCTTAAGTGTGAGTCTGTTTGATTTGTGTACAAATGTTAAAACAACCCGTCAAAATCAATAAAGACCATTCATGATTTTTGAACATACACAATCTTTTCAGTTTCAAAACACTTATTCAAAAATTGCTCGCCGTGTTTTGACAAATTCATTTAAATCAGATTTAAAGATCATCTTGAAAATGTCAAGTCAAAACAAATTAGAAAATCCATGCTGTGAAAGTGGAAGTCCACCGCCTTTGTCAAGAGGAAAATCAAAGTCACAAAACCCCAAAGACCTCTTGGTTATAGAAACAAATTGAGAAAACAACGTTTTCTGTATCAAAATCGGAAACTTCTTTTACAACATATAACTTTCATCCACCGCTATCACGATTTTGCTAGGGGTCACACATTAGATTACGCAGTAGAGCCAATCTACTCATGAGCCTTCTTTTAGAGGAGAGCTCTCACACAATTCCACAACCATAGTCAAAGGATTCATCCTTCTTATCTTCCGCAATCTCTAATACAGTATGCTACAAGACCCAATCAAATTTTACAGTAGAAAGTCTTAAAAATTCTTGTTCTTAGCGTTCTGGATAACCTGTTTTAGCGCTTCAGGTCACTGTCCTAGCGCTTTCATGAAACAATGCTTTCGAGCTCTGTTTTAGTGCTTATAGTCATTATTTTAGTGCTTTTGGTAAAATAGCACTTCTGTCAAATTTTTTAGCGCTTCTGGGTTCTGTTTCAGCGCTTCTGGGAAGTAGCGCTTCTGTCATTTTATCTAGTGCTTCTGGTCACTATTTCAACGCTTCGATCAAAATAGCGCTTAGGTCACCTGTTTCAGCGCTTCTGGACTCTATTCCAGCGCTTTTGAGAAATAGCGCTTCTGGTCTCTGTTTTGGCGCTTTTAAAACAGAGAATACAAAATTTTAACCAGTTTATCAATCTGTCATTTTATCAACATTTTCATCAGAATCAAATTTTGTTTTTATCAGAATCACTATCAAGGAACCAAAGTCAGAAAGGTTTATTCAAATTTCCAAACTTATCAACTGAAATAAGATCTTGCAAATTACAAGTGTCAAAATCAATTACACCATCAATTACTACACTGAAGTTTCATTATCAGGATAATACATCCTTCATCACGAAACAAAGTATAGTAATTAACTTTTTAAATGTTGTCTCAGGCAATAAGATCAATCATCTTATTCAACTTTATTTAAAAAAGGTTCAAATTGACACTATCTCGCACATAAGATCAACATTTCAGAAGAAAGGGCAAAAATTTGTATGCCAATCTTCACTAGGTCCCACAAACAGAGACTCTTAGAACAAGAGCTTGAATCATCTAAAAACATGGCAGAGAAAAATCCTTGGAACGCTCTAAACCGCAACGACAAAAATGAAATAACTCAAGAGGAAATCGAAGCGGCTCAACAAGATCCCAAGTTTCACATGTTTATGGAAAAAGTTTTGGAACAAGACATGGAAAAATATCTTTTAATGTTGGCCGAATCAGGGGCGAAACTTCCAATTTTTTTGATATAAACCGTTTGAAAGATGCAACTGAAACAAATGAAACAGAGATACCGTTACCAATGCAAACAATAGATCCAGTTGTTGCTTTAACTTCAAAAATGCAATTATTACAGCAATAGATACATGACATGACGAAAGGGACAACCAAAAGATATGCGATACAGGACATTTGTCCTTATCCTTTTGACGCAACAGTTGGTTTGCTACCTTTTCCAAGACACTGCGAATTCCCAAAGTATGATAAGTACAATGGACGAACAGATCCCATAGATCATATACGAGAATTTAAAACAATGAGTCTTGAGTTTGCTCAAGAAGAGACTTATTTGATGAGGTTATTCCCAAGAAGTTTGGGAGGTGCATGTATGGAATGATTCTCAAAACTGCAACCTGGTATCAAAACATTTGAAGAACTTGTTAACAAGTTTATCTCTCAATATTCATTCAACATCCAAAATGATGTTACTATCAAGGATCTCTACAACTTAAAGAAAAACAAAGGAGAAACATTTTTGTCTTTTCTCCAAAGATGGCAACGACTGTTTGTTAGATATCCTCAATCTATTCCAGAAGAAGAAAAGATGGAATTATTCATTGAGAACTTGACAGAAGAAATGAGCTATAGGCTAGAATTACAATGTCCACCCACTTTTGAAAAAGTCATAGAAAATGGTCTTAAGATTGAGGAAGCATTAGTGAAATGGGGAGTTATCAAACATTACAATGACAAATCAAATAACTACTCCAATCAACACTCAAGTAATGATAAACCAAAAATTTGGCAAAAAAATCACAACATAAATGAAACAACAAGCGATTCACAAAATGTCAAACTAGTTTTCAACTTGACTGCATCTTCTTCAAATAATCAAAATAGTGACCAAAAAGCCCAATCAAATACCATGCAGAACAACGAACGTGCAAAAAAACTACCATATCAAAAACCATCAAATCGATGAAAGTTCACACCTTTAGGTCAATCAATGGAATCAACAATGAAGGAACTAGTTACCAGAAGCCTTCTCACTGCACGGGAAGCTAGGTTCTGGGATCCAAAAGTCAAATCATCATGGTGGAATGATGCTGATTATTGCAACTATCATAATAACAAGGGTCATAAAACAAATGACTATATGGAATTGAAACATGCAATACAAGATTTGGTGGACAACAACAAAGTGTATGTGGAAGGACCTTAAAATAACAACGATCATTTGGCCTTCAAAGATCCTTTGCCAAATTATGACAAAGGTGCATCATCATCAAATAGCAAAGGGAATAACGCCAATCATGTCTACAATACAACAATCCCATGTCTATCTGAAGTCAAACAAGATCATACAGTTGCTGATAACATTGGTGAAAATGAAACCAACAACGTTACCTCTTTGGATTTACTCCCAAGCGTGCAAAACTTTGATAATCAAATCAATGTTTTAAAAATCAGAGATAATCAAGAATATCAACCAGCAAATGTCATGACTCAGGGGAAATCAAAAGTAATCTTAGGAGAATTGGATTGACACATGCGGTTCCACCTCCATCACATTATGATATTATCAATCAAATGCAAAACACCCCCCGAGAGAATCAAGAATGTCAAACAACAAACGTCATGACTAGGGGGCAAGCCAAGGTAGTATTAAAAGGAGTGGGATCTCAACGTGTGGTTACGCCTCAATCTCATTATAATATTATTGATCAATTACAAAAAATCCCCGCCCAAATCTCAATACTTGAACTCCTTAGGTTGTCACCATCACATAAAGAAGTTCTCGAGCAAGCATTAGTTGCCATAACCGTACCAAATAATTTGGAGGTGTGTCAATTCCAAGCTATGGTGGGACATCTGACTACCCCTCATTTTCTGTCATTCTCTCAACAGGATGATGTCTCATTAAACCATCCGCATAATACAACATTCTATATCGAAGTCTGTATCCATAATCATCCTGTTAAGAGAGTTCTAATAGATGGGGGAGCTGGTTTGAACATTTGCACCCTCAAATTAGTCCGTGCACTAGGATATTCCGAAGACGCTATTGATGCTTGACGGAAAATGACCATCAAAGCCTATGATGAGGAGGAAAGATCGTCCAAAGGTTTGATTGTATTACCCATTCAAGTGGGGCCTGTGATGAAGCATATAGCATGTCAAGTATTAGACAGAGAATTGACATACAACATACTCTTAGGATGACCCTGGATTCATGAAATGCAGGCCATACCTTCTACGTACCATCAATGCCTGAAGTTTCCAGTAAATGGACAAGAGGTGACTATAGCTGCTGATTATAATCACCCACAACATTGTGACACATTAAGAATATCTCAAGACACTTTTGTCCCTCACAACAGGGAAGCTTCAAGTTCATCATCATCCAAGAATGAACAAAGTCCAAGCATCTCTACCAAGTGGGTGCAAAAGAAAGGTAAAGAAAAGGAAACAAGTGATGATGAAAAAAACAATCTAGATACACAAACTTCTCTATCAAACAAATTTCAAAAGCAAGTTCAGTTGACAGATAAAGGAATGGGACAGTACTCAATGGAGCAATCGCTTAACTTATCACAGTTAATGCCATCTCCTAGGAAATATGGTCAACCATCACTAATCAAACCTCCAACATTTGTACCTACCACAGTTCTTCAAGAAACATTTGTAAAATCTGGAAACATAGTAGAAGAAATGGACAACAAAGCAATCCTGGATTGGTTATACAAGGATGAGGAAACATCAACATCAGAGACCGATACCAAAAATATTAGCATCAACACAGACAAGTATGGAAAAGGAAAGGTTATTCTTGAAAAGATGGGTTATGAAGGACAAGGACCATTGGGGTTAAGAAAGGAGGGAATCTCAGAACCTATCACACCTCTCACTCTCCATACAAAGGAAAAACCAGGACTAGGATACTCTGAAGAAGAGAAGCAAGAGCTAAAAGAGATAGCTATGGAAAATATCCTTCACTTTAGAAATGGTTTTGAAACAGACTCAAATGAATATGAGTGGGCATTACCTTGTGATATACTTGACATTGATATTCCAGTCGATGTGATTCAAAGATATGTACCTACACGTGAGGAGGGCCAAGGCTCTAGGTCTAGACCATTTGTCGAGGGATCACTAAATATCGATGACTCTAGTGAGGACGAGCAAAATTTGAGTGAACTAGATGATTTTGAAGAGGGTACCATCATGGATCTCAATATCCCAAATGACAATTATGACGATATTGCTATCCTCACCCTTACTTCCATTAACCTAAATCAATCTGATGATACCATGCCATTAATCCATCTGAAACTTATTGATTGGGAACCTACCGAACCATTGACTGTACCAAAATTTGAAAATGATGATGCTATCGTGCATTTCCTTTCTCATACCGAACCTGATACAAATGTTATCCATAATACTCATAACAATACAACTCAGTAGGAGGGTGTCAAATCTTCTAGTTGCAAAATTGACAACAGGGAAAATAGATCTAATGGTGAAAACCATTCTATGGCAGCATTAGATCTAGAAAAAGTAAAAATAAGGAACGCATCCAATGGTGAAAACCTTTCTGAGGCACTAAAGGAGGGAAGATTTGACACTCTCCCAGAAACACTATCATGAGCGATCATCAGTTCTAGTTGAACCTACACAATCAGTGGACATTGGCACAGAAGAGAGGGAAAAAGTTCTACATCTAGCAAACTCAATGACTAATCAAGAAAGATTGGAATTTATCAAATTCTTTAAAGCAAGAAGCATCAACTTCACTTGGTCATACTCAGATATGCCAGGCTTAGATCCAAATCTACTTATGCACCATTTGTCTTTGCCAACAAGAATCAAGCCTATTAAGCAAAAATTAAGGAAAATGCATCCTCACATCGCATTAATGGTAAAAGCAGAATTAAAGAAATTATTGGATGCTCAATTCATAAGGTCTATAGATTATGCTGAGTGGATATCGAACATAGTACCTGTTTCAAAGCTAGACAACAACATCAAAATCTGCACAGATTTCAGGGATCTCAATAAAGCATGCCCGAAGGATAATTTTCCACTACCAAACATAGACATCATTGTAGACTTAATGGCAGGGCATGCCATGATATCAATCATGGACGGATTCTCTGGATACAATCAAATTAGAATAGCTCTAGAAGATCAAGAGAAGACGACTTTCACATGTCCATGGGGAACTTTCTGCTGGAACGTCATGCCATTTGGTTTAAAGAACGCAGGAGCAACTTATCAAAGGGCAATGACTACGATCTTCCATGATATGATGCACACTTCCATGGAGGATTATGTGGATGACATCTTGGAAAAATCTAGTACAAGGGAAGAACATCTGCATATTCTTGATAAAATCTTCACACAGCTGGAGAAATTTAATGTCAGATTAAACCCTAAGAAGTGTGTCTTCAGGGTTACATCAACAAAGCTACTAGGATACATTGTGTCAACAAAGGGAATTGAGGTGGATCCAGCGAAAGTCAAAGCTATAATGGAGATGCCACCTCCTAGAAACATCAGCCAGCTTAGATCACTACAAGGACGACTTCAATCAATCCGAAGATTCATCTCCCAGCTGGCAGATAGAAGTCATCCTTTCGAGCATCTATTGCATAAACACATAGTTTTCAGGTGGGATGAGAAGTGTGAAGCGACATTCAATCAGATCAAACAATATCTAATGTCACCACCTGTTCTCATACCACCAACACAGGGTAGGCCTCTCATTTTGTACATTGCCACGACAGATATATCTTTGGGGGCACTCTTAGCACAGGAGGATCATGAAGGAAAAGAGCACACCATCTACTACATCAATAGAACTTTAAATGGCTATGAAGTAAACTATACATTCATAGAAAAGTCTTGCTTAGCAGTGGTGTTTGCTACTCAAAAGTTGAGACACTACATGATGGCTCATACAATCAGGTTAATTGCAAAGATTGATCCTTTGAAGTATCTATTAAGTAAAGCTGCCTTAACAGGTAGATTGGCAAAATGGGTTATGCTCTTAAGTGAATTTGACATTCAATATGTCGAGAGAAAGGCAATTAAGGGACAAGAAATTGCTGAACAGCTAGCTGAAGCTCCTCTATCAGATGATCGCCCAATGACAATGGAATTCCCAGATGCAGACATCATGACAGCAATGCCCCAACAATGGATACTATACTTTGATGGATCGTATACACAACGAGGATCAGGAGCAGGGATCTTGTTCATATTTTCCCAAGGACACACAATTCCGAAGTCATATAGACTCATGTTTCAATGTATAAACAATGTGGCAGAATACGAAGCATTGATTATTGGGGTCAAGATTGCAATTCAATGGAAAATCACAGATTTACAGGTCTATGGAGACTCTCAATTGGTTATTTATCAAGTCAATGATGAATATCAAACCAAAGATGACAAATTGATGCCTTACAAGTAGGAAATAGATCATCTGAAATAATCCTTTGCTAATATCAAGTTTGATTAGATTCCAAGGGCAGAGAACAAAGCTGCTGATGCTATGGCTATGATCGCTTCATTACTACAATTGCCTGAGAAGCGTATTTGTTATGAGTTTATGGTAGAACAAGTATCATGTCCTTCCTATTATCAATCAGAATCCACTACCATATGCCATCTAGAAGCCACTGAACCCTCCATATACGAAACAACCTATGCTTATCTGAAAGATGATATCCTACCTCCTGACCTTTCCAAGAATCAAAAACGTAACTTTATCCGTCAATCCACCCGACACACTTTAATCACAGATGTCCTTTATCGTCGAGGTCTTGATGGTACACTACTCCGATGTCTAGAACGCAATGAATCTAAAATGGCCCTACGAGAAGTTCACGAGGGTATTTGTGGTACTCACTCAAGTGGAATAACCCTCGCCAAGAAACTCCTTCGTTTAGGTTATTATTGGCCGTGCATGGAAAAAGAATCATATCATTTTGTTAAGAAATGCCAAAAATGTCAAGTTCACAGTAATCTGATACATGCACCGGCACAAGAACTGCATCCTTTTACATCAACATGGCCTTTCTATCAATGGGGCCTAGATCTGGTAGGAAAAATACATCCATCTTCATCTAATGGACATAAGTTCATTATCATGGCTACAGAATACTTCACGAAGTGGATAGAGGCAGTACCTCTTACTACCATCACTGGGAAACAGATCTCCTCATTTATCTTGAACTACATCATCTGTCGGTATGGAATCCCTCAATCTATAATCATAGACAATGGACGACCTTTTAAGAATCAAGATGTCCAGGAGTTATGTGAAAAGTTTCACATCCAACATCATTTTTCAACACCGTACTATCCTCAAGGGAACGGTGACCAAGCAGAGGCCTCAAACAAAACCATACTCAAAATTTTCAAAAAGACGGTTAACGATGTTGGACGTGATTGGCATGTTCAACTCAATCCTGCACTATGGGCCTATAGAACAAGCATCAGAACACCTACGAGAGCTACACCATTTGCTTTGGTATATGGATCAGAAGCCATATTACCCATTGAAGTTGAAATTCCATCCCTTCGGGTATCACTCAAAGGTATCATTTCAGATGAAGATTATAGGGTATCTAGATTACAGGAACTGGAATTGCTAGATGAGCATCGTCAACAAGCTGTAAATCATCTAATAGCTTATCAACAAAGGATGTCAAGGAGTTATAATCACAGGGTGAAACTGAGGGTCTTTCAAGTAGGTGACTTGGTACTAAAGGAAAACCCAAGAAATCAGTAGGACAGGGAGAAGAAAGGAAAATTTGAGCCTAACTGGCTTGGTCCATTTGTCGTCATATCAGTGTATGGATCAGGAGCATATCAGCTATCAACGTCAGAAGGGGATCTATTTGATGAACCTATCAACAGTATTCATCTCAGAAAATTCTATGCTTAAGACTCCTAGTGCACGGGGCAAAAATCTAAAATTGTTTCCTTGGTGAAAACCTGGCAAACAGGCATCTTAACAAATGGAAAAATACAAAAAAAAAAAAATAACATAGAAAATACAAAAAGAAAGGAAAAAGAGAAAAATGAGAAAAATACAAAAACACAAAGGGTGTAATCAAAGCATATAGTGAAAACCTGGAAATAGGCGTCGTATGTGATTCTAAGATCAGCTTTCCCATCTATTATGAACATATCTGGATCATTCATTTGGCAAGTCAGTAACGTTCCATATCATGTCAGTCATCTTGCCATCATTGCATCCATTATCAAAATCATGTCACGTGGTCAACATATCACTCCATAGCTTGGGGGAAACATCTAGATATCATTAGGGGCAATTAAGACGTATCAAATTTCACTAGTCTGGGAACATGACAGTATGACAGAAAACCAAAAACAAAGATCATAGCACAATATCAATCATCATCACAAAGCATCAAACATCCGTATCGTATCAAATAATCCAAAAACATGTCAAAAAAGTAAGTTTGAAAAAGCAAATTTCAAAAAATATTGGTCTGTGTCAGTCGAACTACGTGGTCTCTACATGTGTAACGTAGGCAAGGCTCATCTTTGATCAGCCCCTGAGACCCCTAGGATTAGTTAGTAGGTTAGGTCTTTTGTAAAAAGTCTCAAAAAATCCAAAAAACATGTCAAAAAAATCAAGATGGATGATCTTAAAATTTGAAAAATGATTGAAACACACTAAGTTAGAATGGATAAATTATACTTTTTGATCATCATTTCTTTAGAGTGACTCAATGATGTATTGAACTAGAGGAACAAGGAAAAAGAATGATATTTTTATTGTCTGTTGTATATGCGATAATCATATAAATGTGTGAATTGTCGAGGGATGTGATATGCAAATGTATCACCGATGACATTCAGAATTCACACATTCAAATGATTAATCACTGCTTGTTTACGCAATGAATGCTCAAGTCATCTCGGTTCAATTATACCTCGATGCTTGTGTTCGATTGCAATATCAAAAATCATGAAAGAAGTACTCAGGTCGTGATTGGATTAACACAACCATCGACGCTTGTATTAACTTTCACATTCAATAAAAGCTCTATGATGATACCAAGCACAAAAAGACTGCAAAATGACATATGTTTTGCATATCATTGCATGATTAAATTAGATTGCATTCATCATCATTCATTATCTACAGAGTATTTGTTGCATAAAGGACTCCAATCAATGATTATCTAATCTACAAAAGACACTGAGTATACTTGACATAAAATCATCAAAAACATATAGAATCATCATTTGCATCATTATCTCATCATTAAAATTTTCATCATCCATACACATTTTGCATCATAATAAACATACATTTATCAAATATATCATGCATTTACATCATCACTTTCATCACATCTTTTATTATCTACATCGTAAAAAATCATTACATCATCATTAATATTATGTTATAGATACAATCATGTATCCATACATTTAAAAATAATAAAATCAAATCATTACACCCATCAAAGATCATCCATCATAAGATCATTTCCATATAAATCATCATTTAGAATCCATACATCACATCATATATCCACATATCATTTATCCATCTATAACATACATCATTGCATCATTACATTAAAATAAAACATCATTAACATCATCACATTTAGAATAAACTCATCACATAAAGCATGTAAAAACATCCATCACATGGAAATCATGAAGCCATCATCATAATCATATCAAATGCATCTCATAAATATATAAAAAATGTCAAGTATACAATGAAGTCAAAAAAAAAAAAAACATGATCTACAATGAGGTACATCATAAAATACATCAGTACGGATCACAATGGCCTCTATGACCTACTACTGCCAGAAGGCGCAGGTCCAACAGGATCTATATCTATACCACCACCACCCCCTGAAGGACCCGGATCTCTGGGATCTCTGCGTGGAGGCTGTGTCACCCCCTCACTGACTGTCTGTGTATGAGTTCGCCCAAATCTCGATGGGGCATAACTGACTCAACGCTCGGCAGACACTACATCATGATACCAACCTCTATAAAACTCGGCCTCTCGGGAAGCCCACAGAACCTCTCTCATATAATCACCTATAGAGGTTCCATCAGCCACTCTTTGTAGGGTCTTAGCTCTCTCCTATGCCCTCTCGGCAATCTACCGAACACTGTCTTGCTCAACTGTCAGGGTATCAACCTGTGTCTGCATACCGGCTAACTGCCCCTGTACCTGTGCTAAGGCCTGTGCATGAGTTTGTGCTTGGGTTTGCATCTATGTCTGTGTCTACACAACCATGCCTCGAGCCTATACCAACTGCCCCTGTAGTGTCTAAACCTATGCCTGCAGAGTCTGGACCTATGCCTGGAGCCCAGCTACCTATCTCTGCTGCCCTACTGCTGGCACTGTCACTGCCTACCTCTTACGAGGCCTACTGGAAGAAGGTGCACTATGAATTTCTGGACCTGGTCCTTTGTATCCTCCACTCCCACCATCACTGTCACTGCTACTGCTATCCTCACTATCTAAACTACTGCTCTTTGAGCTCTCATCTGCTGGGATATCACCCTCCCCACCGACGACATCCTCTGCCACATCCTCCTCTACTGCTAAAGGTGTTGGCTCATTAGGGATAGTAATATGAGGATGAGGGACCAAGGCCAAGAATGCTACGTAATCCTCTGTAACGATTGCCTCTAATATGTCTCTGTGCATGTCCCATGGAGATGGTTGTAACGCTCTATATCCCTCCACCAGAACATTATAAGACAATGTGGGACCCCAATCTGGAATATCCATGCATCGCCTGGCGTAGTGAGCTACCCCCTGTGGCATACACTGAACTATGCTATACTGTCTGTAAACCCGACGGAGCAAAAATCTCTCAAGTACAAAAGGAGTCCAGCCAATGAGATACATAGAATCACACAAAAAGCCCAATACTGCACCATCCTCCTCCCACTCCTCACAGTCAAGGTAGGGGTGCCATATCACTGTCTTCGTGTCATCAAACACTCATCTCCAATGCTCTAATTTTCCCATCCGAGCCTACGTGAATCGACCACTATATCAGAAAACATAGGGCCTGCTAGCTGGTTAGTCTGTAATAGGAAATGGCCGACAAATAGCAAAGTGCTCCCACACCCAAATCTATAGTAATGTCGCCCCTGCAAATATACTCCGTGCACCTAGGTACACAATGGAATGAAGATCATGATAGAGATGTGCTAACATGCACATCCCCCATGCATATCTGGTACCATGTACCAACATGCTCTCCAGTGTCCTGCCCCAACCAATGAGGAATCCCTTTGACCTGCGATCAGGGCAAAGGAATCCTCCAATAAATCCAGCTAGCACTGCTGGTAGTGTCACATAAGAGTTTGCGATCCTCTGCCATCGAACACTCAGACCCTTAATATCCTGATCTTGAAATACTCGACGGAGAGCATCTTTGCTACTGGTCCCATGAGAGTCATATGTAACTATCTCCCCCATGAACGGAATGCGTAGGATACACCACACATCCTCTGGTGTGACTGTCATCTCACCAGTGGGTAGGTGAAAGGTGTTGTGGTCGCTATGCCACCTCTCAGCCAGTGCGGTCAACAAACCCCGATTAATCCTAATCTAGGGCATATCTAGTAAACTCGTAAGGCCACACTGGCCTATCACCTGGAGCTCATGCGGTGTCAAATGTGGTATCAAATCTGTAGTCTATGGAAATCTCTCACGCATCTGAAGAGTACCCAGATCCTCCTATCATCATAACAAAAAAATCTACAATCAGTAAACTATGTCAAGGAATCAAATGTCATTCTACTATCAAGTCTATTCCAAAAGCTTTGGTATGAATTTTCAATCAAAATTCATAGGCGGACATCCAACCTCACCTATCATGAGGGTCATCAAAACATTATGTAGATCTCGCATATCATGAGATTTATCAGATATTGAATCAAACCTCACCTATCATGAGGGTCATCAAAACATTATCTAGATCTCACCTATCATGAGATTTATCAGATATTGAATCAAACCTCGCCTATCATGAGGTTCATCAAAACATTATCTAGATCTTGCCTATCATGAGATTTATTAGATATTGAATCATGTCCTTGCCTATCATGAGGATCATCAATAAATGGTGTTTCTTCTCACCTATCATGAGGGTTAGTCTTATTTAAATCATTAAATCCAACATCAAGAAATTGGATTGTCAATCATACCAATTAGAAGAATGGACATGATCGAAATTGACATAATCAAAGTTCACTAAGTCAAAATCTTCAATTCTGACATGGAAGCGCTAAATCAGTCATCCAAAGCGCTAAATCCCAAAAGCGCTACTTTAGCACCTAAAAGTGCTCAAACAGGGACCCAAAGTGCTGAAATATTGAAAGCGCTAAAACAGGCTTCCGAAGCACTAAAAAACTCAAAGCGCTACTTTTCTACATCAAAGCACTAAAATAGGCCGTCTAAGCACCACTTTACCAGAAGCGCTAGATCATACCTTAAAAGCACTAATCCACCGACTCAAAGTGCCGAAAATCTCAAAGCGTTAAAATTCGGTTTCATAGCACTAACATTAGGCTCCTAAGCGCTAAATCATTGAAAGTGCTACTTTATTGACTGGAAGCGCTAGAGTTTTAAACGCAAGTGCCAAAACTCAAAACACTAGACAATTTACCAGAAGCGCTACATCGGGATGTAAGCGCTACATCGTGGCTTCAAAGTGCTAAAACTATCCTAGACACGCCTAGGACCTAAAATGCATAAAAAATAGAAATACACAAAGTACGTGGAGGTCAAGGGGTACATATCGGAGGTCCATATGTAGGTGGTCGTCTGTGACGTTGAACACGCTCGAATCAGTGAGTGTGGTAGGGAATAGGCATCTTGCTCCAACTGACATAAATGTCTCTATCACTAAGAATTTTGAACTCAAAAAGCAAATAATGAATTGAAAATGACCTTTTAGCCATATTTATAATTTTTGAAAGGTATTTTTGGTGGATTTTTATTACATTTTGATTAATTTTATCCATGAAATTAATTAAAACTCATCTGAGAGCTCTATTTCTTCATCATTTGTCGGGAGATAAATTATTTCATCATTGAAACATCATAAAATCATCAGAAAATCATAAAATTCGAAAAAATTCTAAAAATCATTATATCATTAATTTATCTCCCGAGGGGGCATATCATTATCAAATCATTTGAAAATCATGTCTGGGGCACACGAAATTACAATCATCTAAAAATCAATGTCTGGGGCATGTCAGGGGCATACAAAATTGTTTTTTGAAATCATCGATCCTGGCAGTAGCAGCAAAAATATTCTTCGAACCAATGCGTAAACACATCACTTTGAAAAGGGGCAAAATGTATACACCTAAAATTGGTCTGGAGCATCCGATTAATTAAATACAAATTATTTGATTAATTATTCTAATTTCCTCTACTATTGAATAAATAGAAATATTTATTTATATAGTTCATATTTAAATTCATCTTAATTAAATAAACAAAATTAAATACTTTGTTCAATTTAATTATCAAATCCCTATTTCAATCTATCACATCATTCTCAAATTAATTAAATAAAGATCAAACGCTTTATTAATTAATTACCATATTCCTCTATTTAATTTAATAAACAACTATCATATAGTTCGTTTTATTAAAATATTTATCTTCCTTTTCCTAATTTAAATAAATCAAAAATATTTGAATTAGAGCATAAGGAATACTCCAATCTACATTTCCTTAAAAATGAATTAGATTTCCTATGTCTAATCTATGTCTAAATTTGTCACAATTAATGCTTTGAAACTTCACGAGAAGTTTTGGAGACAAATTGGAGACAAATTTGGAATTTGATCTCTCAATCCTCTTCCATCAATCCTTCCTCTTCTCTTGCCTGGTGTTTTCATGGGTAGAGACAATCTCCATCTTTCTCTCTATCTCCTCCATCTCTCACCATTCAATTCTCCAGATTGAATCCAAGCCTCTCAAAGCTTTCCCTGTGCATTTCTACAGCTAGGAAATCTATAAATACAAGCCTCATTGAACCAGAAAAGGATCCAGATAATCAAGCTTTTGCACCCTTACTTTGCAGGAATCCAGATATCAACATTCAAGCATCAACATTCAAGCAATTCAACAATCAAGCTTCACAAGAATGGCTACCTCTTGGAGCTGCATTTATCTGTTTCACATCAATATCATACTAGTTTAATTGATTTAACATTTAGCATTATATTATCATCATCCCGTTCTTTAGATAGTCATTTTAACAGTCTTATATGCTTATACAATCTAAGAGCAATTTAGATTTAATAAATCTTTGGAGATAGAGAGCAATAGGATGCTTTCAATTGATTACTTTGTTGAATTGATTCAATTTGTTTAATCATTGATATAATGTCATATTAAGAAGTGTATTTATATTATTTACCTCATTCCACACTTACAGCACCCATTCTCATATTGTGGGTTCTAGTCTTTTGAGTCATGCTCTTTCAGAGGATCCTCAAAGGTTTTTAGAGGCGACAGGTCACCCTGAGTGGGATAGTGCTATGGAGGAGGAGTATTCTTCTTTGATGAGGAATAGTACATGGGATCTCTGTCCTCTTCCTAAGGGCAGAAATATGGTTCAGTGCCGATGGTTGTATCGCACCAAGTATGCTTCTGATGGTTCTATTGATAAGTACAAAGCACGTCTTGTTGCGAAGGGTTTCTCACAGGTTGAGGGTATTGATTACTCTGAGACATTTGCCCCTATCGTCAAGATGAATTCTATTCGTTTTGTACTATCACTTGCAGCTTCTAAGGGATGGCTCATTTTTCAGATGGATGTGAAGTGTGCCTTCTTGCATGGTGACCTATAGGAGGAGATCTATATGGAGCAGCCTTAGGGATTTGTGCATGATGCTTCTTTGGTTTGCAGACTTCAGCGTTCATTATATGGTCTTAAACAGGCCCATCGGGCTTGGTATGAGAAGATGGAATCTTTTTTGCTCTCCACTGGTTTCACTCGCTGTCATTCTAATCCCACGGTCTATATTCAACATCTTGAGGGTGAGATCCTGATTCTTGTGCTATATGTTGATGATCTTCTCATCACAGGTAGCTCATCCTCTATGATTCAGCATTCTCAGCTAGCTTTGATGGAGCAGTTTGAGATGACAGATCTCGGCCTTCTGCACTATTTTGTTGGTCTTCAGGTGATTTAGTCTTCAGAGGGGATCTCCATTTACCAGCAAAAGTATTCTCTTGATATGCTTTAGCGCTTTGGCATGCTTGATTGCAAGCCTGCCCCCACACCTTTTCAGTTAGGGGTTGTTTTGACTACCACTTGCCCACTCCTTCAATAGATTCTACACTTTACAGGTAGTTGGTTGGTAGTTTGTTGTGCTAGACTCACACTCATCCTGATCTTTCCTTTGCGGTTGGCCTTGTCTCTCGATTCTCCCATGATCCTCATGAGATTCATTGGCAAGCTGCCAAGCGTATTTTGAGGTCATTCAGGGCACCACTTCATATGGCATTCACTACACATCAGGGGATCCTCACATTGTTGGCTACACTGACTCAGACTGGGCTGGTGATGTCAATGATGAGAAGTCTACTTCTGGCTTTGTTTTCTATCTTGGCTCTGGTCCTATCACATGGTCATGCAAGAAGCAGACTGCTCATGCATTATCATCTACAAAGGCTGAGTACCGAGCTACTGTGCTCGCTAGTTAGGAGATTTTATGGCTTTGTCAGTTGATGACTGAGTTTGGTTTTCCTTCTGATAGTCCCACTATTCTTTGGTGTGACAATCAGAGTGCTATACACATTTCTCGTAACCCGGTGGAGCATCAGCGGACGAAGCACATTGAGCTTCATATGCATTTCATCAGACAGTTGATTCAGGATGGTTCTCTCATCTTGGAGTATATTCCCACCGCCGAGCAGGTTATATCTTCACGAAACCTTTTGCATCTCCGCGCTATCTTTAGTTGCGCTCCATGCTTGGGGTGAAGGAAGTTTTCCTTGGGGGGTCTTTATGAGGCCTTCCTTCCTTCATGTTTCTTTCAGCATGTTCTTTTATCTCTTTCTGGAGAGGAGTTTTTCCCACTGGGTTTTCTCTTTTTCTCCATTTCATAGAGATTTCTTTGTACTTGGGTACCTAATCTGGCCTTGTTGCCGGGACCCATTGCTTTTGCTTTCAGTAGCTTCTTATAAGTTTTAGCTTCTCCCTAAGTCTAGCTTAAGGGGGGGTGTTAGAGTAATTGGTTATTTACTTTATTAATTAAACAATATTTGTTTAATTACTTGAAGTTCCCTTTTACCTCTTTTTCACTTAAGCTAACATTAGGTGCATAATAATTAATTACTTTATTAGTTATTATTGTGCAAGCCTAGGGTTTTCCTTTTTAGGGTTTTCACCTATATGTGGTTGAAAACTATCTTTTGTATCATTATTCATTTTACATTTTTGGGTGAATACATTGCTCCACATTCTTGAGAATTTTCTTTCTTGCTTCTCTTTGCTTCTCCTTGTAACAAGTATTATTTGCTTGTAGAGGTCATTGGGATCCTATGAAGTTGTATCTTCTCAACTCCAACAATAGGTACCTAGGGTGCTACTATCCTTGTTGACCAATTTTAGATCTATTTTCACAGTCCTTTGGAGCTCGAACAGAGCTTTCTTTACTCGGTTGTCATATTGTAAGATATTTTTCTTTAGATCTAAAACTTGCATAATCATAGAGAGAGGAAGGGTTGTGCCATTTAGGGGCTTTCCTTAGTCAAACCCCATGTTAGTGTTTCCACTTCCACAATGGCAATATCAATGATACAAGGATAAATGATAGGAAAGAATAATGAATCCACAAAGTATTGCAACTCACCACCCTTCAATGGCTTCCTTGAAGAACTAAATTCATACTCATCTCCTCAAGGTTTGGATCTTACTTGCTTGAATTTCTTAGAGACCTACAAAATTAGTCTTCACAAACAATATGAAAACATAAAAAATGAACACTCACATACATTTTGACATGATGTTTGGATCTTGAATTGCTGCAATAAATCTCTGAAATGTTGCTCTTAACTTGCTTGACAATGCTCTTGATAATAATTTCCATTTAATTTTCAAATGATGAAATAACTAGGTATTTATAGGCATTTAATCTAATTTCCTGAAAATTAAATCCCAATGGCTAACTTTAGACATTTGAAATTCAAACAATAAAATGCCTCCTCTGACATATTTGAATTTCTTTGGAGCCGAAATAGGGGGACATAGGTGCTTAGGATGCCACTGTCCTAACTCTATTTTGCAAGATACACAACATCAGGAGAAAAATATTAAATGAGATGCCACCTTTGACCTAGATGCAAATTTGGGGCCAAATTAAGAGGACAAGGGTGCCAAGGGCACCCTTGTCTAAATCCTCTTTTTCAGGATTTGAAAAGCTAGGGACAAAATATTGATTGAATGCTTAGGTTTTTCACTTGAAATTTGTTAGTAAATGTTAAAATGAGCTACAAAATGCATAATTTAGAAAATTAGGCATTCAATTAGGTCCATGCACTTAGGTGGGAGAAACAAATAGTGTGAAATTTTCATGGGTGACAATTTATGATGCTACATTTAGCCCCCACTTTAGTGAGATTATAAAATTATGCACAAAATCACACTAAAGTATAAAAATACGTTAAGAGGGGTCTAATTGTCCAAATATTGAAGAGATAAGATGAAAATGAATCAAGGAGGAAGTATACAAGCCCCCATGATCCAATATCCTATTGAAAGACAACATAAGCACAAAGGAACACACATGTATGAAATGTAACAAGACAAACATACACAAACATACATGTCAAAAAACATGAAGCATACACGATGAAAACACATGACATGATATAACGTAAAGATGATGATGAAATAAAAATAAACATGACACAAACATGAAGAATACACAGAAAATACACACAACAAGCACAAGGTTAGTACTAAAGGGATTCGAGTTGGTAACGCAAAGAGACCTCAGTCTTAAATTTGTTTCAATATAAAATGTCATCCATCGAATATGTTGTCAAAATAACATGATGCTCTCACAAGTATGTAAAATCACTCATGAGCCACATAGATATATTGGCTATCAAGTTTCATTATGCTAGTTGTCCATGCAATATGATGGGTTCCATAATACTATCAAGCTATATTATGCTAAACACTCATGAAACAAATAGCTCTACTATCAAGAAAGTTGTGTTATGCTCGACAACCATGTTAAAAAGGGGTGCTCAAGTTCATGAACCAACAAGCTCCGTTATGTTGAATCCATGAATTATCTTGCCAAAACCTCACTTGTGAAGGTGCAAAAACTTTCCTACAAAGGAACATAAACAAAAAACTCACGTACAAAGGTGCATAAACAACAAAATCACCTAAGAAGGTGCATAAATGACAAAGCCAAACCTCCAAGGGTGTTATAAATAACACCACCACCAAAGGTGTTTTACAAAATCACAAAGGGGAATTGATCAGCCCATAAAGAGTCACACCTTTGGGAATATCACACATGATACCACCACTAAGAGAGGACAAGTCATGGAACACAAGATCACACTTTAGGGAATACTAGCCATAGTATTGCCACCAAAGGGAACATCATACGCCAAGAAAATTTGCATCATTAGGGGACATCAAACCTAATATCACCACAAAGGGGACACAAGCATGGATTGAGGAGGTCACACTCCAATTAACAAAGTTGCAGTTTCTAAGAGATGTATGCTATCACCACTAAAAAGGGACCATTATTTGTACAAACCATGAGCATATGACTATACACCCCCCTTAAAATGTCAACATACTTTCTATCTTTGTATTTTAAGGATAAAATAATGCACACCTTGAAAAATAGTTATCCTTGCCCCCCAAGAGTGGAGAAAGAGACAACCAAACAAGAGACTACCATGTTGCTTCCATGGAAAATATGCTTGCACTTAAGATTATACAACCATGAATAGCACCGAAAAAATACATAGAGCTGCAAATACCACATAGTGAGGAGAAACACCATAGGATGAAGATCATTATTGTTTAGAGGGATTAGGTGCATCAACACATGGAAGAGCATCAAAATCCTTAAGTTGTTGAATTTTATTACTCAAGGCCTAACATTCATTGGTAGAATGACCATGCACTCGATGATATGTAGAAAATGAGTATTTATTGTAAAATTTCTTTCGTGATCTTGGAGGGAGAGATATCAAGTGGGATTTGAGAAGCCTCAACAACATGTCCTCTTGATCAATAGTAGAAGAAATTCCTTTTTGTTGCAAATAAAAAATTTCTTTCTTACTATAAGATGTCATACATATAGTAGATGATAAATCATTAGATGAAGCTGGAGATGAAGGTTGGAAACCTAGACCTTGTTTGGAAAAGTATGATATAGACTTCACTTGATCCTTATTATTTTGTTCCATGTTTGCATATATCCATTTTTAGCAATAATTTTGTATCCAAGGCCGTAACACTCTTCCAACTCAAATGAATAAATGGCATCTACATGATCTTGAGAAGAATTGGCTTTTTCTCAAGCATGCAAATCCCTTTTAAGTTTTTTAAAGTTATGCACATTACAATCATGATGGATAGAAGTTAATGAGCCTCCATCACCATAATGGGATGATGCTTTTGAATCTATTGATGTAGAACCAGGTTGGGTAAATGAAACACAAGAATCTTTAGGTTTAGATTGTGAGATTTTGTACTCTCCCATAAAGGAGGGTGTAAAATCTAACGAACCCCAATCATCATCTAAGATTTTTGTTATAGATGACATACAATTACGATTATCATCTATTTTTATAGGTTCTTTGGACTTTGATGGAGATATTTTAGACTCCCTTTTGAAACAAGGTGTAAAATCTACCGACCCCCGATCATCATCCAAATATTTCATCACAGGTTCTACTTTTGGAGTTGGAATAAAAGTGTTGAGAGAGTTGGAAGTATTATGTCTAGCTTCAACTTGTAACTTATAGCTCTCTTCATCTACTTCGATTGTGTATATCTTGTTTTTATATTCATACTTCATCTCATGGTGAAGAGTAGATGGGACTCCCTTCATGGCATGAATCCACGGTCTAACTAGGAGTAGATGGAATGAAAGAGGTCTTGGCATAAATTAAATAGGTGTTTGTAAAGTCACACGTCCTACCTTGAGGGGTAATGTGATCACTCCTAATGGTTTCTTATTAACATTATGAAATTCATGAATTGGAAACTCATTAGGTTCTATAAGGTTCTTATCCACATAAATTTTATCTAGAAGATCAATTCTATAAACATTAAGACCCGATCCATTATCTATGAGAGTACACCTAATTATAATTTTTTTAACCTTAACCACTAGCATTAAAGCTTCATTTGTTTTTTTGGATCTCATGTGAGGGTAATTCGGTTATGAGACATAATAACTTGGCCAAAATAACCCTAGACAGAATAACCCTGTCACAATAACCCAGGGACAAAATAACCCAGGGTCATAATAACCCATGGATAGAATAACCTGTGGTAAAAATAACCCATGGACAAAATAAACCATGGTCATTTTAGATCAAGCTAGTAAACCAATTGAATATACAATTACCAATAGAGGGGAAAATTTTCTTTTTCATGACAGTAATGATGAGAATCATTTTTTAATATTCTAGTTTACTAGCTTGATCTAAAATGACCATGGGTTATTTTGTCCATGGGTTATTTTGACCATGGGTTATTCTATCCATGGGTTATTATGACCTTGGGTTATTTTGTCCTTGGGTTATTTTGGTCAGGTTATTCTGTCCAGGGTTATTTTGGCCAGGTTATTATGTCTTGATATCGGGTAATTCATGTTGAGGGAATGCAATATCATTTTTTTCACTTGCATACAATCCAAAATGGTTTCTACATAATTTGGTTTAATAGTTTAGTTGGGACATCAATATTTTGCAAAGCCTCTTGGAGCATCTCGTGGTATGTAGGTGATGTTTAAATCAAATCGCAAAAGGAGATCTTGGTTGGAGTATTGTGAAGTTTCTCAACAAGATCATATTCTTTACCACTGCACTAAGGAATATTAGGTATGGGTGGAAGGTATGGTTGTGGTAATGGGATGGATGTTGGTGTTTGGTTTGGTTGCTTATTATTTATAGTGTTATATGTGTGAGCAACTACATGATAACTTGGTTGTTGCGACACATGATTACTAGTGAGTTGTTTTGCATAGTTTAAGATGTGGCCGGGAGCTTTAGGAGGTCCTATAATGAGAGGTGACTTAGGAGGTCCAATAATTAGAGGAATTTTAGGAGGTCAAATAGTTAGAGGAATTTTAGGACATCAAATAATGAGAGGAATTTTAGGAGGTCCAATAATTAAAGGGGTTTTAGGAGGTCCAATAACTAAAGGAGACCTAATAGTCAATTATGCACTCATGACCTCAACTTCAACTAACTACTTGTTGATGATCTTTTATTGATGGGATATCTAATGTCACCTTAGCATCTTCATCTATACAATCCATCTTATTGTATTTTGAAATAAACGTATCAATGCTCTCATCCTCTTATCCTACAATATCTTCCCAAGTAGGAGAGGTAGGGGAAGAGAAACAAACAAGATTCTCATGATGCTCAATGATTGGATCTTCTAACACCAAGATACCTTCTTCCCAAGTAGGTGAGGTATTTGGAGAACAATTATGATTTTCATGATTGTACATGATTGCATCCTCTTGCACCAAAATGTTCTCACAAGTAGGAGAAATATTGGGAGAAGAAATAGAATGTTTGTTAATGGTTTCATTTTGTTTCCTTAGATTGTTCTCATAGGTAGAAAAATTATAATTGTACAAGCCATGTGTTACCATATCAAAACCACATCTTTGAAAAGGAAACTTGTTGTTACTAGTGTAGGGCCTCTCTAATGTTCGATTAAATTGATGTTGCTAGGTAGATACATAACTTAGAGGATGGATTCCTATTTCATTAGTTCATATTTCATGCAAGAGGCTTCATTTAATTATCAACCAGGGAATCATAAGACTTAGATAGTGATGGCATAATATATGCATTCATGGATCCTAGGCACATCCTATATCAATTGAGTATGGGTAATTACACATGTATAGAAAACTGGAAAAATTGGAAAAGGAAATGAAATTCTAATTTGGAAAACATGGGAAATAGATATAGGATGCTACCTTATGCTACAGGTACCTATTGTAGTTTCAAAAATGTACTCCTTTACATTTAAAACTATGTTTGGGTCCCCTAGTTTAAATGGAATTAATTAAGCCTCTAATTGCTAAATTTTGCATCTACAAGCCTAATTAATTTCAATTTTTGAAGGGGGAATTGTGTTTTAATTAAAGAATTTATATTTATTAACACTAAGAAATGAATAGGTCTTGATTATTTAGGTCAGGACCCATTCACCCGTGGGCGAATGGTTTCACCTAAAGATCACAATTTCAAATTTTAAACATGTTTTTGGTGGCATTTTAAGGTCCTAAATTCAAGATTTAAGTTTTAGCTTGTAATGTTTAATTTTTGAGAAATTAGAAAATTATCTATAAAAGCAAGGTCTTTTATCAATTAAAATCCTAGATTTTGTATGCAAGCATTCCTATAGAAAAAATTATTAAAGGTGTTCAAGAGTAGATTTATCAAGCATTTGTTGCAGCATTTAAGATCTCAAGCATCATGTCAAAGTTATCAAGCATCAGGCATGTTTTTGGAGCTAACATTATGATGCAGGTTTTAAGTTTCAAATCAATATTCAAGCCATCAAATCAAGATCACATCATCAATCAATCCATTTCATGCAAGATCTACTAAGTTGTAGTCCTTCAAGGGTTTCAAATCAAGGGTTTGGTGAGTTGCAACATAACAATTATTCATTCATCATTCCTTTCGTGTTTCATTGTTTCAATTCAAGGTTTAATTACCAAAATAGGGTTTGACCAAGGAAAACCCCCATTCACCAAAAATAAACATTGTTTCCCTCTTGTGTGTGTGTGTGTTGTAAATCTTAGGCTAAAGAAGGATTGAAGATCTCTTAAAGTGAAAAATTGGAAAAGTTGTCAAAGTTGTCAATCCACAAAAACTCACCTACAAAATTTATTTTTGAATTTATGACTGTGAAATCTAGAGAATTCAAGAGTGCAGGCATAGGAGTAGAGGACCCATAAAGCAATTTCAGAGAGCCCTACAAAGACCCATTCACCCTAGGGCGAATTTATCCCAAAGGAAACTCTACAACACCATTTTGATGAAAGGTGCAAAAATAATAAACCATCTCAGATCTACCTGAAAGTTTTTGTTTCCTATAGATCAAGGTTTAATCTTCTGATTTCAAGTGTTACATTGCTTTTTTGGATCGATTTAATTTTTTTAGTCTTTCTCCCAAAAGTGTTATTTTAGCAAGTCTAGCCCCTCCTAGATCATAACGAAAACAACAAGATTTCCTTCAAGGTTGACTCACCTAAGTGTTGAAAGTAAACCTTGGCTCAAGAGATCTCTTTTCTGTAATGAAACAGAGGAAAATAGGTGTATGATACTCCATTTGGTCCTTTCTATTTATAGTAAAATTGGTGAACCCCTCATTTTAATAAAGAAGCCCCTTTTTTTCTATGTTTCACCTATCACTCAAGACTGTGACTATAACTACTAAAACTAAATTGTAACTAATTTCTTTGGAGGATGCAACAAACATGAAGCTACAAAATTCAATCTAAATTACTTAATCAAATTCATGAATTTCACATGCATGTAACTAGAAATTACCTTAACTGATTCTAGCAATGCATTAATTAATTCAGTAAAATGAAATAGAGTGGACAACAATACCTCAAGTGGCCCTTGCTTGAGCTATTGCTTCCATAAAATATGTCAACCACTTACTATTTAATCAACAGATCATGATATTGAACTAACTCCTTTATTGCTTAAAAACTTTGAACTATTACATACAATCTAACAAGAATCTACTAAAGATTTCTCATTCAGTAGTACATATCTACTATTGCAACTGATGACAAAAAAACAACTAACAATGATAAAAAACTATTGGGAATTATTAACTAGTAACTAGATTTACTCCTCAACAATAGATCTCATTATATAGGGTCCGGGAGGAGTCTTATTCCTCTAGGACTAAAAATAGAATCATAATATATTTGTTCACTCTCCCTCAAAGATAGGGTGAGGACTTAGTCTTCAAACATAAAATCATAATTAGAAAGTAGATGAAAATAAACCGAATTACAACTTTGTCCCTAATAGTTAACCACCATGACATAGATGTTCTTTTGGGGATTGTTACGTCATGGGTTAATCCCACTTAGAATAAAATTCTTCTCCTTCAAGTATTCTTATTTGATGGATAGAAATATGATGTGCTCACTCACGCTGACCATTCAATGGTCACCTTCATTCTCTGATGGAAATGCCACATTTCAACTATTCTGACATCTCCCCTACAACTATATGTGGTCCTTTTGTTGTTGGTTGGAAATATAGTTGCTGTAGTTTATAGTTCTTCTAGTTGGAAGATGTTAGTTTCATCCTCAAGGAATACACATCATTAACAATCATATTTTAATCATAGAATCATACTAAATATTATGAAAAGTCATGCATTCACACACATATGTCAACATATCATATTTTCATTTCCACATTCTTAAGTCTACTATAAAGTGTATGAAAGGCATATAAAAGATACATAAATTCTTAGGAATTCCTATGAAACTTGGTAGATGAAAAAATAAATTCATAAAATAGTAATGGAAACTAGCCATTATTTAGACCCATCATTTTCCCTCAACCAAGCCATTGCTTTTCCTCAAGCAATATTTTAAGGTTGGAGGTTATATTGCAGGGCCATCTCTCTAAAATCCACTATAGTGTCCACTTTTTTTCCCCACTTTAGGTAGTAGCCTTTCTAATCTGAGAGGTTTTCAAACCTCTTGCTTTCTGCTACTTCTTCCCCTTATTTCTTCCTTGTTCGGTGTGGTATAGAAAACAAGAGGATAGGAGGATGGAAGACAAGTGGGAACCAAGTAACTCCATTTCTCATTGCAATATCTATATATTTATGAGACCTGTGAATTATGGCTACATAATTGTAAATAGAGTGTGGTTCCTTTCTTTTTAGTTCTCGTGTAATCTTTTCCTATTTTTTTTTAACAAAGTTAAAGGCTTCATTGATGGTACTTGCTACTAGTTCCTTCATTCTTTTATAATCCTAATTTTTGCACTCCATTATCTTTTTAATTTCCAACTCCCATGTGATCTAAAAGATCCAACCATTGATCTATTACTACATTTGGGTCCACTGACTCCTTTCTCAACTATAAGGGGATGGATTTTTCTTTCTCATAATAGTCCTATAAAATTTTCCCCATTTGGTGCTCATTTCTAACATAAGAGACCAAATCCTTTATTTGGATATCCCCTACAAACATCAATGGGCTGCATGCAATTTCATCTGAAAAATAAAATTGTGTAGATAAAACTCACATAATTGGTCCTAAATCTCAGGTGTGGAGTTCTAGAAAGTATCTAAAAACAAATATTTCATATTCATGGCAAAATTAAACTCAATAATCATCTGGCTAAAGTGAAAACACAAAAAAAAATTCCTACAAGAACATGACATAAACTCTAGCAGGTGGTTTTCATTTCATTATCTGTACTCTTTTGTTTTCTAGCTCTTCAATTCTTACTCTCAACTTTTCACCTCCATTTCTTTCTTCTCAAGTGCCCTGGTGTGCTTTGATATCATTTCAACTTTCTCCCTTTCCCATTATTTTTCTTTTTGGGAGAATTCTTGTGTTCTCTTCCATAATTTAACACCTAAGGACACAACAGTTGGTCTAGTGGGGGTTTTAATGATTCCAATTGAGGTCTGTGGCATTTGATCTTTTCCTTCTATCTCCACCATGGAAAGTTGTGCCAATATCTCTAGTTTTGACCCATGCTCAAACTTATGTAGTCTTTCCTCCAATTCTCCAATTTTGGCATCCCTCTCATTGTCTTTCTACTGATATGTTTTCAATAATTCCTGCAATTGTTTGATCCTCTACAAGACTTCTTGCAATTCTTTGTTAGTATTCCTTTCTTCTAGGAAAAAATTCTCATCTTTTTCCAAAAACTATTCCTTTCCCATTTCACCTGTATATTCAAACCCCTCTGAAATAGGACTCTTTGGAGATCTTTTTCTCATATTTTAAGAAATAAAAATATCTTTTGAATCTAAGTTAGAAGTGCTAGAAAAATATAATGGTTGTATAATTTGTGTTTTTACATCTTCACCAAGGGAATTCTCCTTTGAATATGAATCTATTACTATCATTACAACATATTCCATTTTCTTTTTATTTGTTCTTTTTATTTGTTCCTCTCATGGGGCCCTTCTTCCTTAGGTGGTGTGACTTCCTTCTAGATTGTGTGGGCTTTCTCTGCCCCTTTGCAAGTGAAAAATTAGAAGCCCCAATCTTCCTCTTCTTTCCTTTTGGTGGCCTTTTACTAAAAACTGGGGTTTTTGGATTGCTTTTAGCCGTGAGCTTCTCAGTAGAGGCTGCAGGCTATGTTTCTTGTAAATCCTACTTTTTTGGTTTCACCATGCTATGGGTAGGTGTTGCAGAAAGGGAACCAAAGGGAATTTATTGCTTAGGAGAAGTTATAGTAGGATCTTCTATTCTTTGTTCCCAACCCCTATTTTCTTCATTAGGTAATTGAAGAATGTAGTTGATATTACTACAATTTAGAAATTCCTCTAAAGACACATTTGGGAATTGAACCCTAAGGCTCCTCTTTATCAGTAAAGTGACTAAACAAAAATGAGATAATGTTGACTAATTTCTTTTTCTTATAATTTGAATAAATTCTTTTCAACAGGTTGTATAAAAAATTAGGAGCATTCACATGCTTTTCATGGCGTAAATGACTTAACAATTTAAAATGAACTGTATAAAGTAATGACTATATTCTATCACATATTAATTAATTAACAATATATGTAGCTATAAAGGCTCGAATCTAGGGTAAGGACAAGCATTTGGTACCTTGTGAAGAAGAGTTCAGGTTTTCTCCTAGCAAGGAGAATTCATTCCTACTTGTGATAGCATCTTGTCTCACTAAAAACTCTTCTCCTACCCTTGGAAGATCACACACTTCATCTATAGTAGCTTTCGATGTGTCTACTCTAAAACCCCTCACAATTTCCTCATAATTTTGTAATGTACTGGAAAATTGATGGATCATCACTTCATTAAATTTTGTAAGTCTTAAGAAATAGTCCAACTAGGAAACTTGTTGAAAGATAGGTAGGAATTGCCTATCTTCCAGTATCAAATTGTGTGGTGTTGGTTCCCTTCTCACAATGTCACCTTCTATTGCAATGCTTCAACAATCTGCAGTCACTCAATATTCTCTTTTCTACTCTATTTTTGGTCTATCACCCTAGTTATACTACTTCTTCTATGCGTGTATGCTATATCACTTAAATTCACTTCTTAATTTTGTTGCTAAACACTTCTTTTTTGTCCTCTAAACTCTTAGCTTCTTGGTAATGGTAGGAAATGAAATGAAAGAAAGTTTTGAATAACAAAAAAAACTAAGTGATATAACATTGAATACCCCTCCCCCAACTAAAGTTGCTAAGTGTCCTCACTTAGTATGTACGGATTGGGTAGAGTCATACATTAGAAGTAGTGGAAAATTAAACATGATATTTGACATCCATGCATGAATGATGAATATGCATAAAATAATATTCAATGATAATTATGATAGTTAATATGGAGAGTACCTATAGGCATTGTTTGAATTGAAGTAGGACTCATGCAAAATAGTTGAATGCCACTTACAACTTGATTTGAAATGACATGCCATGATTGTGATGAACTACGTGCAATTAAGGTGTGAAGTGGAATGAAATATGTGTGTGACACATGGAAAAGGTGTGGGAATGATGAATGAAATTTTTTACGTAAAGTACGTTATAGCTGAAGTGAAATTGATTGCATGGTATAATTAAATCAAAAAATGTGGTATGATGGCTACATGTTGATGGTATGAATAAGTTGCATGCAATGAATTGATATGTGTATTGCTACATGTGTATATGGGATGATGGATATATAATTAATATGGGCGCATATGGAATGATAGATAAGCAAGTGCTATGCTCTCATGTAGTAATAGGCCCCTTCTATAGTTTTTTTTCCTAATGACATGATACTATAGGCCCCTGCTACTTCTACTACTGGTTCAAAAAATGAAGACTACCAAATGTCACATATGTAGTGTGTGCATGTGAGATTTGTGATAGAATTACACTTGGGAAATGATAGTGGGTGAGTTGTGTAGCTTGACTACTATTATTCAAATGAACTACTAGTTTTTGTTAATGGAGTTTGTATCTCTAGCTCAAATTAATGTTGTAGTGACAAAATTAATTCATCCTTCTATAATGGTTGCTTATAAAGATTTAACCCGTGGCCATTAACCAACAATAAAAATTGTATATCATCAATTTTTTGTAACTGAACTGCTCCATTTGGAAAGACTATTTTTATTTCATATGAACCAAGCCATCTAGTCTATAGTTTCCCCTTATAATATTTGTATCTTGAATCATAAAGTAAAGCCCAATAAAAATTCTCTCTTATCTCTCTTATGCGGGAAATATTTATTATACTTATGTAATAGAAGTTTTCCTTGGGGGGTCATCACGAGTCCTAATTATTTCCTCACTTATACATTTTCATTATATCATATCTATTTTGGAGAGGTTTTTTTATCCTACAAGTTTTTCTTATTTTCCCTATTTATTAGAAAATTATACATGGGTTCCTAACAAGTGATAATAGTTGGGACCCATTGTCATCTTTGCATATACTACTCCCTAAGTTTCAGTTAAGGGGGTGTTAGTATAGATAGGATCAGTTTACATCTAGCTAGCTAATCACCCTTTCTATGTTGACCTATTCACACTAGTTAAGTCTCCACTTATGGAATTTTTTTCTTTTAGTATCACTTCATGTGGTTGAGAAACATGTATTAATCTCATAAGACACCTATCACATGCACACTTCACACATGCTCACACAATTTTCATATGAGAAAACATGTGTTGCACCTTTGAAGGGGTAGTTAGTAATTTAGTCTACCTTCCTACCTCCTCTACCTTTCCTAGATATGTAAGATAGCCACTATACATTTACACACTCTTCATATCATTTACAAACATGATTTTGTGCTCATTTTTTCACTAGTGGAAGATATCATTGGTTTGTGCTTTTAGATATCGGCTTCTCCAAGATTTTTAACAAGGATGAAGATCTCTTTAGTTGGCACTAGGAAGAGATTGGAAATTATTGGGCCAATAAAGGATAAAAAGTATTCTCCCTTGTGATTATACTTATCATTTTTACTTAGATAATATTTTTCACTCTAATTCTTAGCCCAAAGCTATTTTCTTCCTATGGATAAACTCTCATTTTAGGATTCTCACATGGGATCAAATCTAAAGGAAGGGGATTACATGGGTCCCAACCATTACTTTATTTGTTAGAATCAAGAAGTATATTTTTCTCATCTTAACCCCCATTCATGAATTTGGAATAGGTTTCTTGATAGCTTCAATTTCAAATGTGTATTTGGGAAACCTTTCAATGATAGTTTTTAAGCTTGGAACTATTTGGTGGCTCTTAATATTCTTTAGGAGATGGAATGTGGCTTAAGGATTCATACCTTCTAAAGTGTGGTTTGAGAGGAATAATAAAATATTTAATGTAGGATAAAAGAACTGAGATCCCATTTTTAAGGAGATCTCAAAGGCATGTTCCTGTAGTATCACTATGCTAAAATTTTCCAAATCTAAATAGGCCAATCCTTCTAAGGTTTCTATTTTAAAAAACTACTCTAAGTTTAGAAAATTTTATGATATTTATACTCCCAAATATTATATTTAAAAATAAGGGTTCTCTTATTAGGGAATATGATAGAAATATTTTTTCTTTTGGAACATAGTTCACAAGATTTAACTAATTTTTTTTACTAAATTTGAAGGTCTTAACTTGGGTCTTAAGTTGGGGATTTAGGTGGGAATGAAAAACTTGATCATTGAGGTCATCAACAAATTACAAAAAGAAAAAAATCCAAAATTGGCATATTTATATATTTATTGAGGAATCAAAAGTTTTGATGGGGTAATTTAAGAGTTTATTTTGAACAGATTAATAAAGAGAAAAATTAAGTGGCTAAATAGGTATAAAATATGAGATCCAAGCATATTTTAACTCCCAAATGTATGTGGTAAATGATATAGATAAATGGAAAGTTCTTATCCATTTTTCATATTTGGGATGATGATAAACATGCAAAAAAACTGATATAGTATGGTAATTTCTATAAAGAATAGCTTGTTTAGTAGTTTTTTTGAGCAATGCTCAATGAAATGAAAACAATATCTAAGAAATTCCATAAAATAAATATGCACACAAAATTCCACATGTGTATGAGAAATGTACAATAACGTCCTTGTATATGTAGGACAAGGAGGAGGAAGGAAGGTGAGATGAAACATTAATTAACCCTCCAATAATTGTGACACATGTAGAACAGTGTTATAGAATGTGTCATGTGACCATGAGGTGAGACAACAAAACCTCTAACTTTTCACTTAAGCTAGAGTAAATTGGTCTACTATGAACTAGGTAAATTGAAACTAGCTAGGTAATATCTATTATAGTACTAAATCCTACATTAAGGGATATTTAGGAAGAAATCATATCACTAAAAAATGAGTCCCAACAATAAGGCTTCGAGAGGTACTCATGTATAAAATAAAATTCTCTCATTAACAATGTAAAGGAGAAAACCCTATAGGAAAACATCCTCTCCAAAAAGAGAACTAAATAAAAAAGGAATTAAGGCCCCCACAAGGACAACTTCCTTTACCCTAAGCATATGTTGAAAATCAAGATAGTGAAGTGATGTTAAAGGTTTAGTATAGATGTTTGCAACTAATCCTAAGTGGATAAATACTCTAAGGAGAGAGCACCATCATGGATACGTTTTTAAATAAAATGTATGTGTATTGCGATGTACTTAATCCTTTAATGTTTCTCTAGGTTCTATGAAATTTGAATGATGCTTTGGTTTCACCCCAAATAATAGTAGGATGATTAGGTGGTAGACCAAACTCTATAATAAGTTATCAAATCTATAAAACCTCTTGGTTGGTAAGAGCTAAAATTTAATACTTTATCTCAGTGGATGATAATACAATAATGGTTTTCTTCTTGTAAGACCATGCAATTGGATCAAAATAAAGTAAAAAAACAAACTTGGAAGTGGATTTCCATGAGTCAAAATCACCTACCCTTTATTTTAATTGGTGTAGCCTACTATCTATGAAGATCTTGGTGTGTAATGAATTCTAAAATACATGGTTCCCTAGATATAACTCAAAAAATGCTAAGCTTCCTTCCAATGACTCTCACGAGGATCATGTGAAAAGGAGGAAAACCCAAGAGAAAAAGGTGACATTAAGATGAGTTTGTGTCAAATATAAAATACTACTAAATAGTTGTTTGTACAAAGCAACATCAACATTAGATATGGTGCAAGTGGTATTCAAAGTATCACAAAACAAAAATGGTGTAGGAGTAGGCTTACAATAATCCATGATATACTGGTGAAGCAAGGAAATCACATATTTCTACTAGTAAATGGAGATCCCTTAGTAGATTGTAGAACCTAAAAACCAAGAAAGTAATAAAAATCCTAAGACTAATCATGTCAATGTGCTCCATCAAAGTGTTGAATATGTTGAAGTATGGATGAGGAGATACTAGTAAGAATCAAATCGTCTATATACAAGACTAGTATCAAAATTTCATCTCTATTTTTCTCTAAATGTATTTTATGTGATTTGAGAAAAAAATAGTGAAACCAAATGTAAGAAAGAAACCATCAATATTCTCATACCAAGCCTAGGGGGATTTTTTGAGACCATATAATGAATACCAAGCCTAAAAACAAATGAAGAGTCCTATGCAAATCATAGGGGTTGCTCCATGTAGATATACCCATGAAAGTCATGGTGCAAGAAAGCACTCTTCATGTCCATCTATAAAATTGACCATCTCTAAGATGGAAAAATAAAAGGAACAAGGTGAATAGAATCCATCTTAGCTACATGGGAAACTATTTTATTTAAGTCAATACCCTCAACCTATGAAAATAAATAGCTACAAGGCATAAATTTCAATAGAACCATCAACTGCATACTTGGTATGATACACCCACTTGCACTAAACCATCTTTATTTCCTTAGGAAGAGAAACCAAATATCACGTGTTATTCTTCATCAAGGAAATATACTTCTATTTCATTGAATAATCCCACTTTCAAATACTAAAAGACTCTAAAATTATTTGTATATTAGTTGATATACCATGACTTAAAACACTAGTGTCAAAAGTTTGTGAGAAAGTGTGAAAATAACTCATAGGATCACCGACTAAACCTATAATATATTGAATAGTACTATGGACCCATCTAGGAAAAACATGAGTAGTAGTATTCGGTGGAGGTGTAGGTGGTGGGATATGAGCATCATTTGAAGTATCCTTAAGTGCAAAGGTATCCTCATGAGATGAAGAAAGTGGAGTAGATAGTGTGAAAGAAGAAGTTGATGGAGGATCCATTTGTGTGAAAGAATCATTTAGCTAAACTGTTGGAACATAATGATCTAGTGAGAGGGGGGTGCATTAGTAGATGACTAAATTTTTTAACTCTTAAACACTTTTTTTTGATAAGGACTTAACACACAAATTAATGAACATGCACATATACTAGCATCACATAACACAAGATATATGTGGAAAACCCAGTATGGGAAAAACCATGGTGAGAAGTGATGCTAGGAGCTACTGTCCTAATCCAACCTCACAATAAAAATATTTGTTCTAAAGTTTAAGGGTGTGATCCATAAGGAGAATTCAGTCCCCTATTTTAGGAGTGCCAACTCCAATGAAGCACCCACTCCCTACTTTGAGTACCTACCCAGATATTTTATGGCACCCACCAATCAGATTTACAAAAATAATAGTTGCAGATTGTTCGATAGAACACAATTCAATATTGCAACTGCTCAACACTTGATTTTGACCTCTATACCTTTAGTTATGTTTTTTACCTCTTCTATTATGCTCTTGTGGATGAACTTGGTTTAAGATTTACTTTTTTTTTTAGGTTCAACTCTTCCACCCTACTATTGCACTCTCTACTTTTTCTTTTAGTGCATTCTCTATCTGTCTCAAAAGACTTCCAGATACACTACACAAACTTGCTGCATTTTCTCTAGGAGTGCATTCTTTGCCTATCTTCAGGAGCTAAGCAAGGAAATTGTTGTCCTTCATGCTTGTTTTTACTAAAAAATTCTCTATTCATCTCAAAAGACAATTATCTCTCAGATGCAACACACCTTCACTTCCTCTTCTTGCAACATTATTCTCACACACTTTTTTTGCTTCTTCTTCCTCCTTTTAACCATCATCAAATTTCAGCATCGTCTCTGAGATTTGCACACCATACCTTTTCTCTGTACAAGTTTGATATTTATCTTCTTTTGCAAGTTATCAAAACATTGAGCCATGCACCCAATTATCAAAATTAAAATGTTTTTCTACTTTTGGCACATAGAATAGCTGGGATTTTTAGTAGCATTTAATTCATATTCTCTGTAGAAAATATTAATCATATTTACTGCTGCCTATATGTCTATGTCATAAATTTGATCACCTAATAATCCTTAATACTGGTAGTTGGAGCCGTTGGACCAATCAAATTCACTCCCTCAGTTGGTTTGTAGTCGAAACCCTAGATCACACTACCATAGCCGTTAAGGATTCTCAGTTTGAACCTGAGTCGTTGATAAGTGACTTTTGTGCCACGATCCTTCGATCAACATTCACCATTTAACCTTTTAAAACATGACCGTCGGATAATATTTTTCTTTGAAGGCTGTCATTGATATTTATCATATGTAACTTGCCGAGAGCGAGTCCCAAAGACATGCAACACAAATCCATAGTTCTGCAGGGTTAGACGTGATTCCACAAAATCTTCACTGGATTGGTGGATTATTGAAATCTATTGCCTTGAAATACCTACACAATTCACAATAGAGATGTGAATTTCTATATTGATCAAACAAACACTGCCACTTATCTTCATGTCACCAATCACTATTGACATCTATTTGTCAAACTAGTCCCATAATGTACACTGTTTTTCTATTATGAGGAATGAAGATGGGAATCTAATATTCACATTGAGTTCCTAAAAAAGACCTTAGATATTTAACCACCACCATATATTTCATTGACGATAAATATTTACCTCATGACAAGGAAATTATTATGACCATTGAGTATTTGTCGAGCCGGTAAGCACAAGGAGAGAGGGTTGGTTGCCCCAATGAACCCAAGGGCTTAAGTTGTCACTTAAGAATATAAATTTTGTTTCAACGTTATGATCAAATACGTTCAAATTCATCCCATCATCCAAACATCACCAGTCTCCTAGGTAGGATATCACATAGATATCCCATTTTGACATCAATGAAAATAATATGCCAACAATCTCCCCCTTTGTCATTTATGGAAAAACCAAATGCTTACTTAGTCTATCTAATTTGAATTCTGTTACCAATGCATGCTTTGTACCAACATCATCTTTTCTCACTCACCCTTGTTCAATTTCTTGAACAACAATTTGTTTCCTTTTTCTCCCCCTTGACATCAATAGAAAAGGGAACACTTTGACTTAAAACATTTTCCCCCTTTGACAATAAATTCAAAGAGAAAATGGGCATCCATGAATTAGTAACCATCAAGTCATTAGAAATTTGTAAAACTAGTTTTACTTGACTTGTGTTGTCTTTAATTTTCCAAGGAAGAATGAAAATCCAATGAAGCTCCACCTAGACTCATACCCTATCACTAATGTTTAGTGATATCATGTGAGAGAAATTACTTCCAACTTTTTCCTCAGATATTCAAATTGTTCCTTGGGAAGAGGCTTGGTGAAAATGTTAGCCACTTGTTCTTTGGTGGGGACATATTCCATACTGACCTCTTTGTCTGTAACTTTCTCTCTAATGAAGTGATACTTTATGGATATGTGCTTTATTTTAGAGTGCATTAATGGATTCTTTGAGATGTTTATTTCACTTGAGTTATCACAAAGAATAGAAATAGGTTTACTATACTCTACCTTAATGTCCTTAAGTGTTTGATTCATCCATAAGACTTGAGTACAACATGTTGTCATTGATGCTACATATTTTGCTTGTATTGTGGAAAGGGTGATTGATTCTTTCTTCTTTCTCATCCAAGAAACCAACTTGTCTCCTAAGAAGAATGCTCCTCCACTGGTGCTTTTCCTATCATCTAAACTTCTTGCCCAATCCACATATGTGTATGCTATCAAAGAAAGATCCTTGCTCTTGGGATACCACATCCCATAATCAACAATGCTTTTGATATATCTCAAAATTATTTTCAATGCATTGACATGAGATTCTTTTGGTACGACCTGAAACCTTACGACCAAACATAAAGCTTGCATAATATTTGGCCTTGATTCAGTTAAGTATAGAAAGCTACCAATCATTGAACTATACATTGTCCGATTTGCATTTGGGGATTCATTAGATTTGCTCAACTTACAACCAGTTATCATGGGAGTACTAACTGGTTTGCTACCCTCCATACCAAACTTCTTGAGCATTTCCTTAGCATACTTAGTTTGAGATATAAATATTCCATTTTTAGTTTGCACTATTTGTAAACCAAGGAAAAATGACAGTTCTCCCAATAGCGACATCTCAAACTCATCTTGCATATGTGTAGCAAATAATTTTCACATTTAATGATTGCTACCACCAAATATGATGTCATCCACATATACAACAAAAATAATCATATGTTCATTTTTTGATTTAAAATATAAGTTATTGTTTTCACATCCCTTTTTGAATCCTTGTTGCTAAAGGTATTGGTCTAATTTTGAATACCAAGCTCTTGGTGCTTGCTTTAGGCCATACAATTATTTCTTTAATCTAAAAACATAGTCCTCATCCTCTGATAGTTGAAAACCATCTGGTTGTTCTATATAGACTTCCTCTTCTAGGTTTCCATTCAAAAATGTAGATTTAACATCCATCTAATATAATTTAAATCCTTTATATATTGAAAATGGAAGAAATATTTTGATTTCTTCTAATCTTTCCATAGGTGCAAATGTTTCTTCAAATTCAATGCCTTCAAATTGTTCATACCCCTTGCACACCAATCTTGCATTATTCCTTACCACAACTCCATCTTCATTGAGCTTGTTTCTAAACACCGATTTAGTGTCGATTACATTTTTTCTTGGGGGTCTAGGAACCAAATCCAATGTCTTGTTATTTTCAATCTAATTTACCTCTTCATCCATGGCCTTCATTCATCTCTCATCCTTGCTAGCTTCAACAAAACTCTTTGGCTCAATCTAGGACAGGAGAGAAAAGTTTAATTTTCCTTATTCTTTGCAAGTCTTCTTCTGGTCTGGGCTCCTTATTTTTGTCACCAATTATTTGATCTGTAGGATGATCTTTTTGCACATATTTTGTAGGAGACTTCTCAACTTCTTCTTCATTATTTGCAGCATTGTCTTCAAAATCTGAATCATCTTTAATTTCCTGTCTATTTGATTTGATATGTTTTATGCTCTCATAAATCTTGACATTTATGCTTTCCACCATCTTGTTCAGTCTTTTGTTACAATATTTGTAGGCTTTACTTTGAGTGGAATATCCTAGAAATATTTCTTCATCACTCCTTGACTCAAAACTTCCCATTTTTTCATCTTCTCTTTTGATATAGCACTTGCTACCAAAAGCTTTAAAATATTTAACAGAGGCTAGTCTACCGTACCATAGCTCATAGGGTGTGTTGTCACTATGAGCTCTTATTTGAATTATATTTAAAATATAGAGTGCGTTATGAACTACCTGCCCCCAAAACATATATGCTAACTTGGACTCATTTAGCATTGTTCTGGCCATGTTCTTCACTACTTTGTTATTTCTTTCTACAACTCCATTCTACCATGGAGTTCTTGGTGTAGAGTATTGTCTTTTAATTCCATAATCCTCACAATATTCGACAAATTCACTTGAAGTGAACTCTCCTCCTCTATCTGACCTCAAGAATTTGATTCTTCTTCATGTCTCCTCCACCATTTTTTTGAATATTCTAAATCTTTCAAATGCTTTGTTCTTTTCTTTCAGAAAGGTTACCCATGTCATCCTGGTATAGTCATCAATTAGTAACATGAAGTATCTTTCTCCCTTCAATCCTCTTGTCCTTGTAGGTCCACATTAATCAGTATGAACCAATTGTAAGGACTTAGTAGTTTAGTATTCTTTAGTTGGAAAACTAGCCTTGGTTTGTTTTCCCTGTTGACATTCCTTGCATGTGATATTTGCAGGCTTGGTTATTTTAGGCATGTGTCTTACTAGACCTCTTAAACTTATTCTCACCAAATTATCAAAATTAAAATGCCCTAATCTTCTATGCCATAGCCAACTTTCATTAGCTTGTACTATCAGATAACTTTGACCTTTCACCTCACAAAGATTATAAAGATTATTGTTAATTCTCAATCCTTGTGCAAATGTCTTCCCATTTCTTCTTATTTTGCATCCTTCTAAATCAAATGTGACCTTGTATCCATTGTCAAACATATGACTTACACTAAACAGGTTGTTCTTCAATCCCTAAACATACAAGACATCTTTTGTGTGATTTTTTCCATTTAGATTTAATATGCCTTTCCCACATATCTTAACTATTGTATTGTCACCCAAAATCACATATCACCATTTTATTTCTTGAGTTTAATGAACTTGCTCTTATCTCCAATCATATGCTTGGAGAAACCACTATCAGTTACCCATAAATTTTTATTTTTAGCATGATGCGTGGTTTGGGCAATCATAGATTGACTAGAATTCTGATCTTTCTCTTTCCATACTTTCTTAGATTTCTTCTCAACCTTCTCCTCCTCTTCCTTGGGAACCTTAATTTCCTTTTTAAAATTGGGAGGTATGACTTTATTCTTTTTAGACTGAACATTTGGTGTTATAAATTTTGTTCTATAGTTTCTTGCCATATGACCAAAATTTTTGCAGTTGTAATAGATTATATTCATATCCATCAAAGGGGTAAAAATATTTTTGCTTACAATTTTTTTTCACCTTTTATGGGCTACTCTACACTCTCTAGCCCTATGCCCAAATTTAGTACAAGAATAGAAATAACCATAGAAGTATGATGAATACCTGGTAATTTCCTTCCCTTGAGCTGGATGAGGTGGTATTATTTGTTTTTACCTCTTGGGATCATGTACTCTTCTAAATCGATTAACATCCATTCTTGTTATATTCTGCTTCTTCCTTTGTGTTGGTTGGGGACTAACCGGTTGTCTTTTTGTTAACAAAAGGCTTCTTTTCTTCCTTATTGTTCCCCACTTTAACAAGTTTCTCTTTTGGTTCACTCTCTTTGCAATCACTTTCATTGATAGATTTGAACTTTTCTTCTACCCCAAATCTTTCATATAATTTTGCAGAAGCATCTATGAATGGGCTCTTACCTTTCTCAAGCCCTAGACTAGATATTTTTTTGCTAGAGGGCTTTTGTTTGCTTAATAACTCATCCAAAATTTCTGAGCCGCCTTTTAGCTTCAATACTTTTTCAACATGCTCCTTGGATTTCTCCAAATAATTTCTTAAGGAAACTACTTCCTCAAGTTTCATGCACCTGTCCCTTTCAGATTCTAATTTGGATTTCATCACTTCTTCCATTCTTTTGGCTTCCTCCACTTTAAGTTTTAGACCTACTACCATCTGATTAGATTCTTCAATATCTTTGGTTAGCTTGTTTGAATCTTTTTGTGCAAGCTTCTTTTGGAGCTTGTTTTATCTTTCCAAATATTCAATCTCACCTCTAAGATCATCTATCTCATCTAGGGCACATATGAGTTCTTCCAGGTTAACCTCTCCTTCTTCTTCAATGACATTTTCAACCTTTTCACCCTTTTATTCCCCATACTTTTTCACCATGAAAAGAAATTCATTTTATTTTACAATAAAGGAAAATCTTGTTCATCATCTAATCTATTATAGTCATCTAGATAATCATTGTCTTCTTGGATGTATAGAATTTTCTTCTTCTGAAAAATCCTTCTCTTAGGGTAGAAGGGTTTCTTTATCTTATCATCCACTTCTTGTTCAGAGTTACCTTTCTTGTTGTAAGGACACTTTATGGAAAAATGACCCACTTTTCCACATTCAAAGCATTTAAAGGGAAACTTACCTTTGTACTTTTTCAGATCCTCTTCTAAGTATCCTGATGAAATTCACCTCTTCTACATTAGTCACATCATGTCCAAATGTGGTTGTTTCAGCTTTGTCTTTCTTAGATGCTTCATCTTTCACCTTGTTTGTGTCTTTGAATGCAACCTCTTTCTTGGATGGCTCTCCATCCCTCATTCTCATCTCATATGCAGTGAATATCCCATGTAACTCATCAAGAGTGATTTTTTATATCTCTTCCTTCTTCGATTACAAAGATCTTGGGATCATATTTATTTGTCATTGACCTTATAACTTTCTATATAGTAAAATTTTCTTTCACTTCTTCTCTCTACCCTCTAATAGAGTTTACTATATCTTCAAGTCTTAGAAGACAATATTCAATCTTCTCCTCTTTAGTTATCTTTAGGCCTTCAAATCTAGCTCTCAACACCTGAAGCTTTTCCAACTTTACCTTGTCATCTCCTTAATTCATAGATGTTTTTCAATTTATCCCACATATCATGTGTAGTTTTATAATGCATAATTTCCCACATACAGATCTAGACAAGCTATGGATAATGACATGCCTTTCTCTTTCATTGTTCTCATAGTCCTTTTTCCCAATTGCATCAGTGGGAGGAGTAGGAGGAGGAACATAGTTGATCTTAACAGACATCCAAACATCAAATCTTAGAGATCCCAAATATGCCTCCATTTCATGGCACCAAAAAGCATAATCTATTCCTTTAAACAAAGGTACTTTGTTTGTGGATGAAACTTCTTAAAGATCCATAGTGTTCACACTACTTGAATCTAACCGAGATGATTAGGCTTCACCTAGGGAATCTAGGGCTTTGATACCAATTGTTGGAACACAATGATCTACTGAGAGGGGGGTGAATCAATAGATGACTTGAATTGTTAACTCTTAAAAACTTTGTGCCGATAAGGAATTAACACACAAATTCATGAAAATGCACATATACTAGCAATATCACATAACACAAGATATACGTGGAAAACCTAGGATGGGAAAAACCACGGTGAGAAGTGTTGTCAAGAGCTACTGTCCTAATACAACATCACAATCAAATGATTTGTTAAAAATTTTAAGGGCACTAGCCCTAAGGAGACTTAAATCCTCTATTTTAGGACCACCAACTCTAAGGAAGCACCCACTCCCTACTCTGAGTACCTACCTAGATATTTGATGACACCCACCAATTAGATTTACAAAAATAATAGTTACAGATTATTCGATAGAACACAATTGAATGTTGCAACTTAGTTTTGCAACTTCTTAGCACTTGATTTTGACCTCTGTACCTTTAGTTATGTTTGTACCTCTTTTGTTCTGCTCTTGTGGATGAACTCAGTTTAAGATTTAATTTTCTTTTTCTAGGTTCAACTCTTCCACCTTGCTACTACACTCTCTACTTTTTCTTTTGGTGTATTCTCTATCCATCTCAAAAGACTTCTAGATACACTACATAGACTTGTTGCACTTTCACTAGGAGTGCATTCCATGTGTGTCTTTAGGAGCTAAGAAAGGAAATTGTTGTCCTTCATGCTTATTTTTACTGAAACTTTCTCTATCGATCTCAAAAGACAATTTTCACTCAGATGCAACACACCTTCACTTCATCTTTTTGCAACATTATTCTCACACACTTTTGTTTCCTTCTTCTTCCTCCTTTTAACCATCATTTAATTTCAACATCATCTTCAAGATTTCACACCATACCTTTTCTCTACATGAGTTTGATATTTATCTTCTTTTGGAAGCTATCAAGACATCGAACCACGTATCCACTTATCAAAAATCAAAGATTTTTCTACATTTGGCACATGGAAAAAATAGGATGTTTAGTAGCATTTAATTTATATTCTTTGTAGAAAATCTTAATCAATTTTTTTGCCGCCTATATATTTGTGTCACAAATATGATCATCTAATCATCATTAATACTAGTAGCTAGAGCGGTTGGGTCAATCAAATTCTCTCCTTGAGTCAGTTTTTAGTTGAAACCCTAGATCACACTACCACAACCATTAAGGATTCTCATTTTGAACCTAAGTCATTGATAAGTTCTTTTCATGTCATGATTCATCGATCAACATTCACCATTCAACCTTTTAAAACATGACCATCAGATAATATTTTTCTTTGAAGACCACCGTCAAATTTTATCATATGTAACTTACTGAGAGTGAATCCTAAAGACACACATCACAAATCCATAGTTTCATGGGGTTAGATGCAATTCCACAAAATCTTCAATAGACTAGTGGATTATCACCATGTGTCACCTTGACATGCCTACACAATTCACAATAGAGATGTGAATTTCTATATTGATCAAATAAACTTCATCCCTTGTCTTCATGTTACCAATCAATCTTGACATCTATCTATCAAAATGGTCCCACAATGTACATCGTTGTGCTATTCTAGGGAATCAAGACAAGAATCTATAATATTCACACTAAGTTCCTAGAAAAGACCTTAGATCTTCAATCACTATCATATATTTCACTGAGGATAAATATTTACCTCGTTACAAGGAAAGTATTATGACCATCAAATATTTTTCGAGCTAGTAGGCACAAGGAGAGAGGGATGGTTTCCCCAATGAACCCAAGGGCTTAAGTGAGGGCTTAAGTTGTCACTTAAGCAACCTGCAACTATAAATAGACAATCATTGTTGGAATATAAAGTTTGTTTCAACGTTATGACCGACTATGTTCAAATTCATCCCATTATCCAAAAAACACTAGTCCCTAGGCAGGATATCACATAGACATCCCCTTTTGTCATCAATGACAACAATATTCCAACATAAACACTTCTATAAAAGTAGACATCTTTAGTGATTGGATCAAACAACTAATAAGCCTTCACATCCTCACAATAGCTAAAAACTATGTATGATTGATTCTTCTCCTCCATTGCTTTATGCTAGCCATCTAACATGAATTACCAAGGCTCATAACCAAATACCCCAAAGGGGGAAACATTAGGCTTGATATTGGACCAAGCCTTCTTTAGAGTTATATTTTAAATTTCCTTATGGGAAGTGCATTTTTCAATATAGTTGGAATAATTGATTGCTTCAACCCAAAAGTATGGGGCCATAGACTATGAATTAAGCATACAATTTTATATCTACCTTAGTGATCCATTCTTTGTTTTAGCAACATCATTTCTTTGAGGAGTAATGAGCCTTAGAAATACCAAGATTTCCTTGCTTTAGTTTCATTTTTTAATCTTATTTTTTTAAGCTTCAAAAGACATTTCCAAACCTATTTATATACTTTAAATTATTTCAAAGAATTTGAAGATGATATAGTACATTAATGAATGAGTTTGTGAACTTTGGATTTCTATGAGATATAGTATAATTTTATGAATAATTATAGTCGTTAATGATGAAAAATTCCTTTTGAATAAGACTAACTCCTACAGTCAAGAACCCATCAATCCATAGCAAAAGGATTCTCAACTTGCAATAGAAGGATGATGGCTCAACATGGTCAAAAGGAGATAATTAGCTACAATACATGCATATTTCTCGAAGATGATGAGTGATGGTCTCAGAATGTGGACATGAGTATCCATGTGTCATTTCATCCCTTTAATAAATCATGGGAGGAAGAAAAGTCCTATTCTAATAGTAATTAGTGGCTTGCATTAAAAATTTGTCCTGTTAAGAACGTTTTGATTATAACGGTCTTCTTGATTGCTATAGAGTCCTTATTGGATTCTAACAATTCTTCTTCCACCCGATTATATATTTTATTAAGTTAAAGACTGGTCCTCTTCTTGTTTTCTTGGAAGAGTTGATAGTTTCTCATAGTCTATTTATAGTTTTAAATAATATGACTCACAAACCCTATATATGGGGATACTCTTGTGAGAGACTGGTAGGTAGATTTATGCATGAAATTATATTGAATATCAGATTTTTTATATTATGTTCTAAGATCTGTGTATATTTGAATTACAATAAAAGAAAGATATTTTAGTTGCATGATTTCTTGAGTTAATAATCAAAAGGAGATACAGTGAAATGCATCAGCTCAAGAAAGGGCCACTTGAGGTACTGTGCAGTCCATATTATCTCAAATGCTTAGTTAGATTATAAATTATATTTTTTGAATTATAGTTTCTATTTTTATATTACGTTGAATGCTATGTTGTAATTTTTGAATTGAAGTCTCTAATTTACATTTTGTTCAATGCTATTAAGTGATTAGTTGAATAGGTTACACTACAACATAGAGAGTCATTAGTTGTAGTCCATGAATGATAGGCACCTGTAGTAGTTAGAGCAACTAGCATTTTCATACCTCATTCTCTAAATAGGAGTATTTTTAGTTAGGAATATTTTACATGAGTTTACTCTTGTTCAATCACCTATACTCAATTGATTAAGGAAGTTTAGGATTCTTAACTGCATATATAGTGCCACCATCATCTCAAGTTCATGATTCCCTAGTTGAAAATTTAATGAAGCCTCCTTTTGAATAACAAAATTCTTAATTTAGGGATCTTTAGGTCCGTTAAGATATATGTATGATTATCTACATCAGTTAGTTAGACATTAGGGGAAGCTCTACAAGGAGTTTAGGGAATGGAATGCAAGGAGTTACTTGAAATTCCTTGTTCACATATTGCCCCGAATATTTTTGTGTATCCATCAAATAGAAAGACTTGGTTTCTTCTCCATGAAAATATTGAATATATTGAAAGTGGTGAATATATCACTCTTGTACTTAGGAAAGTACACCCATGTGCGATGAGAGAGACCATTAATGAAAGTGAGCACATACTTGGCTCCTAAAAAAGGAGTTAAAAATAACATGAGGCCACTATGAAAAAACTCAAGTAAGTAGCAGCATGATGGGAATTATGCTTAAGAAAGGGTTCCTAATGATGTTTTCTAAGGACACAACTTGTACAAACTCCCTATGTGCATGAAACCTTAGGAAGAAAAAGTACCATATCTTGTGTATTAAACTATTGATAATAAATATAATTGAGGTATACAAAACTCTCATGACATAGTTTTTTCTATGGATTTGTATGTTAAATGTGTGATGAACCACAAGATGACTCAAAAATATGAAACTTGTATAATCTAGATCCATGATTAATGACCTAAAGATAAAAAATGGATATTGTAGTTTTTAAATAACTACATCATGTGGAGAGAGCTCAACTGTATTCCCATCCATAGTATAATAAATCTAGTACAAAAAGGGAATATTGGTAGAAATATCAGGGAAATAAAGAACATCCTCAATGAAACCATCTATCAAATGTAAAATACCTGGCCTCAAAACTAGAATATATGTAGAGTTAACTACTACAATATGAGTATTAGTGCTATTAGAGAAAGTATCAAGAAGATCATGTGAATGATTCATGTGATGTGATGCTCATAATTCAAATATCTAAATCTTTGTGGATGAATCCAAAGCTTTAGTTGTAAGTTATTGACCCTTACTAGGTACGGGAATATCAATGTTGTGTTTCATCATGGCCTCTTCCAAGGATGCAATCCTTTATAAAAAAAATTGATATCATGATTTTGTAATCCATAAAAAGTATATGGTCTTCTATTTTTCTTCTCTTGTAGAAGAATTCTTACTTGACTTTGAAGATGATGTGGCTTTTCTATTAGTTCTATTAGTTTTTTTCCTCTACTTAGATGTATTATAATCTCTTGAAGATGATTCTTCCTTAATTTGTTTAGAAGACTTATCTTTTCTATTAGATGTTTGGGTCACTAATGTTTGAATTTTTAAAAAGATTATTGAATCCATGGAGAGTAACTTATATCATTCTCTTGTGACTCTTTCAAATAAATATTCAAAATTAGACATCTTAAATTTTTTCCAAGAGCATCTATGATATAGTAGAAAGTGAAAGAAAATATTGAAAGATGCCTTTTAACTTTGACAAGGCCAAGAAGACACACTCTTTATTTGATTTAGTTTTTCCACAACCTTGAAGATGAGAAAGAAAAAACTTAAATTTTACCAAAATATATTCAATAAAGGAAAGGACATTAGGAGATAACATAGTTAATTCAAAATCCAATTGAAATATTTTAAACAGATCAACTATATCATATAAATCAACAAACTTATAACATATTTTTTTAGGAGTTGTACAATTTATAAAATAAAATTTTAAATTATTAGATACATGGAGGGAAATAATTCCCATGGGCTCATATAAATTGTTTTGATTGAAAAACTATTCATGCTCCCTTACAAATTGTATTTTTTGATCATTTAGCATTTACCATAAACCCTTTGATTAAAGAGGTTGATGTTCTTTTATCTTCCACACATGAAAATTATTTGGAGTTAACACATCAATTTTAGGATCCATAATTGAAAACACAAAAATAGGCACTTGAATTGTGCCTTATAAAGCCACCAAATATGATTGGTGTTATAAAATGAGCCTCCAAAAAATATGACAAGAAATTATTACAATTTGTGCAAGCCTTAATCACCCATTTATAAAACATGACAATTTTCACAATCTTTTTGATTAAAGATAGTTTATATATATCAAAAAAGGAAGCTATTACATTTTTATATCAACAACATGTCTACTTAAAGGATCTGAAAGTTTAATTTTTGAATCTGAGTCTAATTATACAATAGATACCTTTATACCATATTGTCATACTAGTCAAAAAGGAGTTATATCATTTTGTATAAACATATATTAGTAATTTTGGATCTCGTTGTATTTGTACCATTCATAGACACCCAAGGGTGGAACTATCCTAGATAATTCTTAGTTTGACCTGACCATTTCAATAGTTTCACCTTCATCATGGTTCTCATGGAATCTGGGTCCCTTGATCTTTTTGCTTGGTTTTGCTTTGTGTTTCTTATTGAAATTCTCTAGAAACTCCATGTATTCCTTTTTGAAAGTCATGTTTCCAACTGTGTTTCTTTCTATGCTACTCTACCAGGTTCTTATATACTTTACCTCTTCCTTTTTTGTATTTACTTTTTCGCCCTTGGCCATCCTTTTAAATTTTTCTTTTGACACTTCTAAAGCCATAATTACCTACCCAAAAAGATAGTGAAAGATGAGTCTTCTATTTGACACAATAAGTACCCTCACCTTACCTTAAATTTTTTCTTTGTTCTTATCTTTCCAAAGCATCCAAATAATTTTAGTAGATAGTATAAGCCAAAATAAATTAGAATAATTATCCATTCCTTCATTTGTACTAGTAATAATTTCATGTTTTTTAATCTAATCTAAGCTTCCCCAATCATTTAGATTAGCATAGAACATCAACCATATTTCTTTAGCAAAAAGAACAAAAAATATATGATGAATACTATAATTTTTCCTACATAAGCCACATAAATATATACTTACATTATAAGAGGACCAAGGCAACTTTTTTAAGAGTAGAATCCACCCGAAGCATACCTTTTTGGGTTATTAGACCCCATTCCATACCCATTTAAAGAGCTTATTCTAGTTTACATGACTAAAATTGTTGTTCTAAAATTTGTTAGTATATTATAAATAGATTTTGAGCCACATAATAGATTATATATTTTTGAATTCATTTAAAAAAAATGCAGTGCCATCTTTGCATTTATAATTGGTTAGTTTTGCATAATAGTTAGAAGCACATCATCTTGTGTTAGTTTTTTAAACAATAAACCATTACAAGCTTCTCTCAATATTGAGTATGTCCTCCAATGGGTACGGGGGAGATCATACTCATTACTTAGAGTGGCCCATGGATTAAGAAATCCATCACAAATAATGTCTTTGAAAGCACTAATACCTTTCTTCGCTCAAGATTTGGTTGAGCAGCCTTGACATAAGGCCAAGAGATTATTTTTATGATTTAAGTTCCACCATATTGACCTACAAGTACATAATTTATTATCATTACAAATTATTAGGCTCCTTAACTATTCCCATGCCTTCCAAATAGTCTTAAAAATAATGGATCCATTTGGTTGGAAAGGGAACATTCCTATTAAGGAGTCACTAAATGGAATATTTTTTCATTTTTTTTCTTTTTTGGAACAACCTTTTGTATGTTATTTTTGATAAGAATTTTCCATGGTTCTTCTCCTTCTATAGCATTTATGATCCATTTAATTGCAAGTGCAATACCTTTTTTTCTTAGATCCTTTAACCCAACTCCACCCAACTCTTTACTCATGTTGCACTAGTCCCAACTAATAACATGTCTCTTCTTTGTTCCCTTTCCATCAGACCAAAGAAAGTTCCTTATTTAAAAAAAATTCTTCTACTTGATAACTATTGAATAACTAGAAAGAGGAATAGTATATAGTGTATGATGAGAGAACATTTTGGAAAACTCAGATTCTCCTTGCTGGAGATAAGTAGAGTCCATTCCATCTCTTAATTTTCTTTTCAAATTTTCCTTTACTCTAGTTCCAAACTTCTTTTAGGTTGGGATTAATTGAAAATGGGATACCCAGGTATCTTGATTACTTGGACCCCCCATTCAATTTCATATCTGGCTAACCAGTTTGGTTGGGTGCCATTCCAGGTCAACATTATTGATTTTATTTTAGAAAATTGAGCACCAGATGCCTCATAGAAGATATTCAACTTCTACATTAAACAATCTATGTTCTCTTTATCTAGATCTTCAAATAGAGTAGTACCATCCACAAAGTTGATGTTGATTAATTCTTGATTATTAGGAAAACTTATATCTTTAACTTTGGGACCTCCTAAGTTATCCCTAAGAATGTAGAATAGGGATTCAAATGTAATCACAAATAGTGTTGGGGTAAGAGGGCATCCTTACCTTATCGACCTTTGGAGAGAAATGGTTTGGGACTGTAGTGTTGTAAATTGTCACCCATGACAATTTTACACTATGTTTTTCTCTCCTTTAAGGTGTTGGAAGTTTGTCATATATTGTCATTGATGTCACCATATTGGTTCGATACTGAGTACCGGTGTGAAGATCATGCTTATCCTATTCAGTATTTGATCTGGTATCTCTGGTATGTTGGTGTGGATATCTCCTCTGGTAATCTATATGATCCGAGGTTCTGAAAAAAGGCTTATAATGGTTGGAAGCACGTATGTTCATATGATCAGGTAATGCGTTCACATCGTTCTTGAGATTGCATCTCAGTATTAAGCTAATCTTGGCCAGCATGATATTGCATAACATGGATGAATTACCCTTGATATGAAGATGACAAGTTATCATCTTGAAAAATATGTTTTGCTTCAATTAGGCTGACCTAATCAATACATGTGGATACATTGGGTATTTATACAAATTGGATAGAGGATGAGAGTGTGAATAAAGTGACTAAGAAATGAAGGATAAGTAATGTGAATGTGAAGAGAAGAAGAAGTGTGTATGAGAAAAGTATCCAAATTGTGGTTGAAGATCAGGTCATGCAAGCGAATACTCTAAGCATCAAAGGAATTGAACCTACACATGTGGTGTATCTTCTTAGTTCAACTCTGGCGGTTAGCCAATTTTTGTTTACTTATTTTTGTAGTAGTGAGCCTCCATATTGGACAGTAAGTCCTTGTAAGCAGCGAGCTTCTGTATGTGGCAGTAAGCCTCTTATTACCTATATTGATATAAATTTATATACTGTGAGTTAATCCTCACCGTGTTTTTTCCCTCATTGGGTTTTCCACGTAAAATATGGTGTTCTTGTGTTGTGAAACTTAATGTTAGACTACTACTTTAATTTTATTTGTGCTACAATAAAGATTTAAGTATTCTTTCAATGAGTTTATGTAGATACTGATTCACCCCCCTCTTAGTATTCGGTTTATTCAATAATTGGTATCAGAGCTATGGTTCCTCTAGAGAAGTTAAATAGCTTGAGGGGAATCCTGTAGATTGAACAAATGGATAAAGAAGAGCTCCAGCCTGTCCTTGAAGATCTTGACAAGGTTGAAATTGAAAATAGAGACCTGAAGGAAAATCTTGATGAAGCGAATGATTGTATTCATAAATTAAAAGAGTAGTTAAATAAATTCAAGGAAAGATACAAAGAAGTGAGTGAGGAATTAAAATAAGAAAATGATGAGAATACCAGACTGAAGTTGAAGATAGATGAAAAGAAGAAAGTTGAAGAATGTTTGAAAACAGTGATACAAAGCAAAGCTGATGTTTGTTGTAGGATTGAATAGGAAGTGATGAATCTAAAGGAAGAACTTGAGAAAGCAAAACTTTGTGAAGAGGATTTTAAGACAAGCTCCACCAAGCTTGATGAATTGATAGTAGGAAAAAAACCTTCTAAAGACAAAAGCAGCTTAGGAAATGAAGCTGATGAAAAAATGCATAATTCAAATACATTAGACAAAGGGAAGCAGAAAATATATTCTAGAAGGAAACCACTTATCAGACAACCAAATACACAAATGTACTCATCATTTAAAGGTTTTTGTTTTTCATGTAAGAAGTTTGGTTCCTTCTTCAGACAATGTTATACATGAAATAAGATAGGGCATAAAGCTATTGAATGTAGATCTTTGGTTATTCGAGTGATGATGAATAGGTTCAATGGATATTGTTATATTTGTAACATGTTTGGACATAAAGAAAATCAATGCAGAACATGGATGAATGGAAATCAGATAGGACAAAGAAATATAGTCTACTTCTACTGCAAGAAACTGAGACATATCTCAAAGGTATGCAAAAATAGAAAAGGGGAGAAGTTTTCTCTGATGGAAGATGATAAACCAGTGGAAAATATTGATAAGGAAGAGGTTAAGTAGGAAATGAGAAAGATTTATAAAAAGAAAGAAGGATTAGAGTCTATCGATGCATTTGTACCCTCATTTGGTGTAGATGAATCCTCTAGGAATTAGACCTAGCTTGGTCTTAGGGGTAGCTTTATCAGAAAATCAATTAAGCCCACAAAAATATAGTGTATCAAATTTTGGCATGTGGATATATTGTGAAGAACGATAGAACAAAAGTGATGCAAAATAAACCTGAAGAAAATATGCAAGCATATTCTTTTGCAGAGTAAATTAGGGTTTCTTAGTATAGATGGAAGAGAAGTTTGTCAGCTTTTTGCAATTAATGCAAATTAGGGAAAAATGATGAAGTATGAAGGAAATCCCACAAATCATTTTTATCATCAAATGCATTCAAAGAATTTATAGAGTGCTTGGAACCTTCTTGAAGCATCTCTGAAGCGATTTGAAGACCCTCAAAGAAATCACTGTGGATACTTGATATAGGTGACGAAAATTTCCCATCTCGCGACAACAAAGGAAAGGTAACTGAAGAATCCTTCTTATTAAATTTTGAGAGCTATAATGGAAATTTCTAAAAGGAATACCCCTCTGAAGTTGAAAGGAGTTGAGATGGATGAGTTTGATCATCAAAACATAAAGAGGTTGGAATTAGGGTTGGAACCAAACGATTTACTGAACATACAAACCCTAGGTTTGGATATATGGGGAGAATTCCCTTGGTTTTCTAAAAAAGAATTTATCTTGTTTCTTCTAAGTAAACTCAAGGATGACATAATTATACTGGACAAACTTTATCTCATTTTGAAAGAAGCAATCAAAGCGGTTATCAGACTATGCGGCATTGGAGAACTTCTTGAACGGAAAATAATAAAATACAAGTGGAGGAAATGATGGGAGTTGATAAGGACCCTTGAGCATTGTTGATCGACACTATTGGTGATGCCTCAATTAGGTATGTTGGATAAGAAATTTCTTATAAAATATTTTTTAGAAATCGTGAAGGTTCTACTTTGGCCATTGCAGTTTATCTAGCGCATAAAATGGTAAAAGAGAATGTACAATTTGATCTATGTAAGACAATTCTTGAAAATATTACCGAGAATATACAAATGACACTAGGAGAAGGATACCCATTCCATTTTGGGTCCTTTCTTACATGTTTGGTGATTTATTTTTTGAAATATCTACCGAGAAAGAAAGATGTTGAGTGAGAATCTGCAATTCTCGTCGCAAAACAGATATTCAGGCACTTGGAAAGCTTGGAGGATAAAGCAAGTGCATGCAAATTTTTTTTCTTATCATTGCATAATGTGATGAGATTTGGTGAAGTCATGGTGAGTTGATTTGAGGAGTTTCTTCCTTCGGGATGAAGGAATTGGAAGTATTCACTAGCCATTCCCCTCCGGAATCGAAGAAAATAAAATTTGTCCCAAAAAATGTCATTGCTGTCTCTGAAGAAAAGAAAGAAGAAGAAGAATCTCTAGCTAGATTAGAATCTTCTGATCTAGAAGGCATCTGATCCATGATAATACAAGGAAAAATGAAGAAATTTGGTGATGTATGGAGTATGACCTCACCCGTTGATAGACTTAAAATTGATGTTGCTTTAGTTGAATATCTACTTCATAAAGGTATTGATGTATTTGTTGTTTCTGAATTCTTACCTGAAAAATTAGTTGAAATAGTTGAAGAGAGAATATTGCAAGAAGGTCTGGGAGGATCTAAGCTAGAAGCTTTAGTTGAAAAGAAGTGTTCAAAGGCAAAGCAAAGGTTATCTGAATTGATTGTAGAGACAAAGATATGCATGAAAGAAATGAAAAACATATACAAGTATTGTCTCCAGTGGCCTGCTATAGTTGACAACTTTCAAAGCAGAATTGAAGCAATAGAAGCTGAAGTGAACAACATTGGAAATAAATTTGATATTTTTGAGGACAAAGAAGGGAAGAAAAGGTTGAGAATTGGTGAAATTCAAGCTAAAATGATAATTGTGTAGAGGAAAAGGGATGATGTAGTGAAGAATTTTTGGCTTCTTAAGGAAGTGGTTGAGGTCCAGTTAGACCATCTTTCCGGAATACTCTCTGATGCAAAAGACTGTGAGAAACAATGTTCATCCATAGATTGGTCATCCTCCTTCACACTGTTGGCTGTATTGGATAGTGTGTGAGCAAGAATGGATTCAACAGTACTGGAATGGAAGAAATTGCTTCCTTTGGTCAAAGAAAGGTACAAAAAGGTGTTCCAGGTGAAAACTGTCTTTTTGGTTTGAGAAATTGGATACTTGAAATTTTTCAAAGTTTTGAAATTTTGAATGAAAGTCATCAAATGTTGGATGTCACCATGTTCTTATCTTTTTTTTGGAGCCCTTTGCCATTGATGTCAGAGGGGGAGAGATTTGGAGAGATTTTGAGAAGACTTGGAGAATTTTGGGAGTTTTTGGAAAGGGGGAGAGTTTTTGTTTTTTCTTGGAGAATTTTGAATCAAACTTTTTGCACATGTTTCCATCAATGAAAAAGGGGGAGATTGTTGGAATTTTTTCATATATTGTCATTGATGTCACCATGTTGGTCCGATACTGAGTACTAGTGTGAAGCTCACGCTTATCCTATCTGGTATCTTTGGTATGTTGGTCTGGATATCTCCTTTGGTAATCTGTATGATCTGAGGTTCTGGAAAAAGGCTTATAACGGTTGGAAGCGCGTATGTTCATATGATAGGGTAATGCATTAGCATCGTTCTTGATATTGCATCTCAGTATTAAGCTAATCCTGGATGACATGAAATGCATAGCACAGATGAATTACCCTAGATATGAAGCCAAAAAGTTATCATCTTAAAAAATATGTTTTGCTTCGATCAGGCCGACCTAATCAATACATGTAGATACATTGGGTATTTATACAAGATGGCTAGAGGATGAGAGTGTGAATAAAGTGATGAAGCAATGAAGGATAAGTAATACAAATGCAAAGAGAAGAAGTATGTATGAGCAAAGTATCCAAAAAATGTTTGAAGATTAGGTCATGCGAGCGAATACTCTGAGCATCAAAAGAACTGAACCTACACATGTGGTGCATCTTCTTAGTTCAACTCTGGCGGTTAGCCATTTTTTGTTTACTTATTTATGTAGGTAGTGAGCCTCCATTTTGGATAGTAAGTCCTTGTAAGTAGTGAGATTATGTATGTGGCAATGAGCCTCTTATTACCGGTATTGATATAACTTTATATACTATGAGTTAATCCTCACCATGGTTTTTCCCTCATTGGGTTTTCCACATAAAAATGGTGTTCTTGTGTTGTGAAACTTAATGTTAGACTGTTACTTTAATCTTCTCTATGTTGCAATAAAGTTTTAAGTATTTATTCAATGAGTTTGTGTATACTAATTCACCCCCCCTCTTAGTATCTGGTTTATTCAACATAAGGTATTGGACCTAATTAAGCATTAAACTTCCTAAATTATGCTTTCCACGACTTATTTTAAATATTTTCTAATAATTTACAAGTTTAAAACAAATGATCTCATTTAATACATTGTCCTTTACTTTTAAATTTCTAAAAATTAGGGTTGGGACATTGGCATCTAGGGTGCCTATGTCTCCCTATTTTGGCTCCAAATTCAAATATGTTGATTGTGACACTTTATTATTTGAAATTCAAATACTTAAATTTGACTGCCAAGATTTAGTTTTTGGGAAATTGAAAAATGCCTATAATTACCTAGTTATTTTATAATTTGAAAGGGAACATCTAGCAATAGCACACATTATCTAGCACTCAATAGAAAAAAAATATTGTCAAGAGAATTCAAGAGTAGCATTTTCAAAGCATTATTGTAGAAATTCAAGATCCAACTTCATGTGAAAGTTTATGTGTGTTAATGTTTCTTTGTGAAGGATAACATTGTTGTAGGTCTCCAAGAATTCAAGAATTCAAGCAATATATCAAGAAAGATCCAAGATCCTTGAAGTGATCTATATGAATTCAGTCCTTCAAGGAAGCCATTGAAGGGTGGTGCGCTGTAGAATTTGGTTCATCCATCATTTCCTTCCTTTTTGTTATCGATTTATCATTGACACTGCCATTGTGGAAGTGGAAATACTTACATGGGGTTTGATTGAGGCAAGCCCCTATATGGCACAACATTTTCCCCTCTTTGTGAATGTGTAAGTTACATGTTGAAGAGGATCAAATGAAGTTAGAAGGCACTTTTTTCATTGTTGCATTCAAAACCCTAGTCCTTGACAACTCACAAAAACAAATTTTTAGAAATATCTAGAAGTGATTTGGACAGTTTGCAAGTGGGAAACGAAAGTACAGATCTGACATCAGAGGACTACAAAAACATATCCAAAAAATACCTATTAGGACACTAGTGCCCTCGACACCAATGTATTGATAATTTTTTCTGAAATTTATATCACAGGTGCACAATGTCCCCCCCTTTTCTATTTCTGGTGTCTAATTTTTTTTGAGACTTTTTAGATTCGTTGTATTCACATCAATGTGCCAATTTGTATCATTAGGACAATTAGATTGTTGTATTTCATACTTAGGTCATTTATAGATCTATTCAAGGGCAGGTTGACTCACCTTTCAAGATGTAAGTCAATCTCATACCTTGTCCTAAACCATCAAACCCCATTCCATCTTTACATTTCCAATCCATCTACATCATATCACATCCAATGAAAATTTGGGAAAGGTGCTAAACCCTAAGGTGAACACTACAAAGGTTTCCCTTTCTCTTTATTTTAGGGACAAGTTCGCATTCACATAAATCTAGGAATTAGCATCTAGTAAAAGACTGTACACCATTTTACAGAACTCCTTAGGAAACCCAAAGGCCTCAAGAGACTCCATCATGAAGGGTGATTAAATTTTATCGTATGCATTTTCAAATTCCAAAAGAAGCATGCCAACATTTATATATGTAGTCCTTGACCAATCCATTTCTTCCCAACTTGTGATAATGTTTTCAAGGATATACCCCCCTTTAATGAAGCCAGTTTGAGAATATTGAATAATTAATGGGAGAATTTCTCTCAATCTTAAGAATTTTTTTTACAAGAATATTATAAGAAAAATTAAGGAGAGTTATTGGCCTCCAATTTTTTATCAAGGTTTTATCCCCATATTTTGGAATTAATTTTATTATACCCTTGTTTAGATCTTTACCAAGGGAGCCTTTAGAGATTGCTTCATTGTACACAAGCAATAAATCTTCAAATATCTAATTTCAGTTTTTTTTTATAAAATTCAATAGGTTGAAGGTTTGGATTGTGCATTATATTTATTATTTATTTATTTATTTTCTTATTTGGTGAGCCATATCTTATGAAATTAACTTGGGTATCAAATTTTTACAAGTGAGTGATCATTTTGACCTTCAAATGCAAACAAGTTTTTATAGAAGAGGCTAAACTGATTTAGATTTTCTTTAGGGTTAGAGATTAGGTTGTCACCATCCCAAACACAATATATTTTATCTTTTATATATTTTTTTTTTATAAATTAAAGAATAATTTTGTGCCTTTATCCCCATTATTTAGCTAGTTTATTTTTTCTTTTTATAAAACCTCGAATTTTCGTAGTTTGCAAAATTCTTAGATTTTTCTTGTATAGAATTAATTTCTCATTCAACTCTACTTCCTTTGGGTTGTCTTGTAATCTATTTTCCAAGTTTATTAGGTTTTCTTGGAGATTATTTTACTTTTTTATATGATCCATTGTTTTTCCCCTATGGTTTAGAAGAAAGCAGACCAGGTTTTTACATTATTGTTCCATTTTTCAATTTGAGACTCATTTTTTAGTAACCATTTATTAATCTCTATTAAGGTAAATATAAAATCATTACAATCTTCATCCTTCAAGAGATTGGAATTTAGGATTGCTTTTTTCCCCCTTTTGGTCTCCTTAGTACCTTGGTTTGCAATTAATTTTTTGGAGCTAATAGGATGATGATATGAGAGTGTGCAAGGATAGACCTTTACTTTAGCTTCTTCTTCTATTTTGTCAAAGAAAAAGAATTCTTTGTTTGCATATAATTTGTCTAAATGACAGTATATACTTCTGTTACCTTTTTGTACATTGCACCAAGTAAACTAAATTGATTTAAAGGTATTTTTTCCCCTTCTAAGGGGTCATAAAGTTTTAACTTCGATTTCATTTTTTCCTAGAAATATTTCTCATTACTTTTCCAATCAAAATCCAACCCCCCAATTTTGTCAAGTGGGTATTTTATATCATATTAAATCCCCCCTATAAACTACAGGATATTAGGAAGACCACAAAGACATTTCCAAAATTTAATTCTTTCCCTGTAATCATTTGAAGCATATATATAGAAGATACCAAATCTATAGTTATCTTTCTTTATGACAAGCCACATTGCCCTGTTACATGGTGAGACACCAAATTCAGAAATATAATTGGCCCGCCTATTTACTACAAGAATAACTAGACCATCCTTACCCCTGTCATGGTTGGAGTAGAATTTGGCAGCTTCATTCCATAAGAATCCAAGGTTACATTCCAAGGTAAATTTTTTAGATTTTACTTCTTGAAGGAGGACTACATCTTTGTTTTTCTCTAGGTTGAAATATCTTCTTATTATGTATTTTTTATAAAGGGATCCTAACCCTTTGATATACCAACTTATGCAATTAAGATGCATCATCCTCAATGTTTTGAGGCTCCTCTAAGCTATTCTTAAAGCTATTGAAGAATTTAAGAAATATCTCCTCTTTTAGTTTATTGCAGTTTTTATGGTAAGAGCCTTTTTCTTGTTTCCTATATTACCTCTACCTTTTTACAATTTTAATTGCTTTATCCAATGAATCAGATGGATTATCAACTTTTTTGTTCATCGTTTAGGGTATTTGGAGAGCAAGGCACCACTCTGAAAACGAAGTTTCCTACACTCCAAAATTGCTTTTCCATTTTTTTTCATTTTGTGCTCTTTGAAGAAAATAATAAACAAATCCCTTTGAAGCATTCTAAGAAATATTAATTGAATGCCAAATTTCCTACACCACACATTATTTATCCACTCATCTAAGAATATTATTGCTAGAATTATGTTATTATCTATGGCTATGAAGAAAAAAACAACCTTGCTAATCCTAAATTCTTCTTTAGCAATGGCCTTTTTCATTTCTAAATTATAATGAGGAACAATTTCTTAGTGTATGGAAGATAGGACTTACCATTTCCATCTTCAACTTCTTGGAGTCTGAATTCCTTACCATCACAAATATTGACAAATTTTGTAGATTCTGGAATAGGGAGGTGTTCAACGCCCACCACAATGTCTTGAAATGAATGCTTATCCCCATCATCATTATTAGTTAATACAATCGAATTGTCTGAGGGATCTATCGGGTGAATATTCATTAACCAGTACATTTGAATCCATAATGAACTAGTACGCTTCTCCCACCCAAAGGATGGAAAGGGGGTAAATCTATTCAAAAAATGATAAAATTGCAAAAGGCAAGAAAAGGAATGAAACAATTAACACACGTAAATTAAAAACAATAAATCATCGAAAGGAAAAATTATTACAAGGAAAGGTGAGCATACAAAGGACAAGAAATCAAACCCTTAATGGCATATGACCATTTTTTAATGAAACATGCCCTTGCACGTTTGCCACAAAACCTCAAACTTCACATGCAAAGTAAAAAATTTGCTATCCCTTCAAAGAATGTGTTTTCCCCAACTTTAAAAAATAAAGGTGTCTTTATTTTTCAATTTTTACAATTTAAAAAAAAAAGGATATCCAAATATATAAATTACATGTATTGTAATCCTTGTTATTTTCTAATAAGTTCCATTTGTTTTACAAAATTTCATTAAATAAGACAAAAGTTATGTCTAATTAAAATCTAATACAAAAAGTCTAGACTCTATGGAGGATAGTAGAATTTTAACACTAAAAAACACACCAACCGGTTTTGCCATATGAAATTTTATAATTTCATGTCAATCGGTTGTAGTGGAACATGTAACTTGGTAGGTTGGGAATGGTCAAAGAGCGAACTTTTGGGAGGATCCATGGGCAGGTTACCCAATTCTGCAAGACAATGAAGAATTGTTAGAAATAAAAAAATGGTTTAAATCTCACTAGGGAGATAGAGTCGATGATTATCTAGCCTTTAAGAAAGATAGTTTTGGAGGGGATTGGGGGTGGAAATATTTGAAAAATGTTGATCTTATTGGAAGGCAATAGACCATCATGTAGGAGATCCTAGATTCTCGTAAGATTGTAAGAACTGATACGAAAGATAGGATCATATGGTGTGGAGCTTTGGATGGAAAATATTCGATAAAATTGGGTTATTATTTTTTGGATGCTGGTGTAAGGAATGAAAGGTGGCTAGTGGATATTTTTTGGGGTAAGGAATTTCTACCAAAAGCTGGAGCTTTTGTATGGGTGGCAATCAGAGGACGGATTTTAACCGGGGAAAGAAGAAAGCGGTTGGGTTTTTGTGGTCCCTCGAGATGTGTAATGTGTGAAAAAGCGGAAGAAACAACGGATCACCTCTTGTTACACTGTGAGATGGAGGCATCCTATTGGGAATTGCTGTTGAAGTCTTTAGGTTGGTTTGGGCCTCTACTAGATACTTTAAGGAGATTTTTTGAAGGTTGGCCGATGAAAAAGGTTAAATATGTATTTTCTTGCATATGGAAAGTGAGCCCATCCATAGTGATTTGGGAAATTTGGAAAGAGAGGAACAAGAGAATTTTCCAAGGTATAGGCAAGTCCCTGGAAAGACTGTAGTTTAGAATTAATCACTCTTTGGAGGAAGTAGTAGGGGCTTTTGCTTCAAACTTTTATAATCCAAAGACTCCCTTTATGCTGGAATATAAAAGAATACAATCTCTATGGCCAAGAATCCATTTAAGGCCTATTAAGGGGCTTGGTTGGGTTAATTCAACATTGTCTTTTGTAGAGAAATTTATGTGGGAGAAACTAGAGGAATGATGGTGGAAGGTGAACTTTGATGGGGCATTAAAAGGAAATCCAGGCCCTTCGGGTGCTAACAATATTGTGTGGGATTGGATGGGAATGTTTTGGCAATAGGAGCCATGAGACTGAAGGAGGGAACAAACAATATGGTGGAAGCAACTGCAACTTTACTGGCAGTTAGAATTGCTAGGAAAATTGGTGGAAAGAAAATTCATCTGGAGGGTGATTTATTGATAATAATCCAAGCGATCCTAAAAGGTAACGCTAATGCTTGGTTTTTGCAGGGGGTTGTGAGGAAAATTAAGGAAAAATTGACATTTTTTGAAGATTTCAAGATAAGCCATGTAAGGCATATGAGGAATATTGAGGCTACATAATATCAAATTGGGCACTTTCCTTGACAGAGGTTGATTCAGTATGGCTTGAGGATTTTAGAAGTGTAAACCTGGAGGATAGTACATGGCAGTCTTTAAGGTAGGAGGGATTGGAGTACTTGCAGGCAACGGTCGGTTTGTACTTCCCAAGGGATGTGGTGCTTGGGTGAAGGTGAATGTTGGCACTGAATGTACGTTCAACATTTATGAAGTTGGTTGGCAATCTGTGTGTCTTAATGACACACATCTTTTCACCTTCATTATCATTCTTTTGGTGTTATTCAGAAATGAATCTCGGTGAAGGTAGGTGAATTGGTGGAAAAAATAATCCTGAGCATGGAGGCCAACTTTTTGCTAAACTCGTGAAGGAAGCTCGACCCATTTTTAGGGAAGGTGACAATGAAACAACTACAAGGCATGTTTATGTTTAAGGGTGCTCAGGTTGCACAAGTAGTGCAACTAATCTTGGGTGACGGGTTTGATAGCCTAACCCATATATATTATACGAAAATGGACATCTACTCCCTGGTAATGGCATGGGGGTTGGAATTGGGTAACCTAGTGGAGTTGGTGAGGAAATTTATGCATTCACTAGTACATGAGGAATTTTGGTGGGCTCAGAGGAAATGTTGGCACGAGCAATCCCAAGCGTGGGACTTAGCAAAATTGAAGGCAAAAATGGGGGCAGGCTGGAGATGGCTGGTTTGAACCATCTATTCATTTGATGGCCAAACAGACCAACCAAGGATGAATGGCACAAAAATGTCGAGAGAGGATGGCAAGATTTGAAGATTTGTGTGGAACTGAAGGAAGTAGAGGAGAACATAAGCAATTTGAAGGATTATGCCAGAGAAGAAAAGCGGCAAAACATGGGGTTGTGTCTAGGGAAGCGGTCAAAGGAGATAATGGCGTTGGTGTCTGTGGAGGAGGGAAGTTCATCAAGGGTGCTGAATTAGGTCTAGTTAAAGTTTTTGGTTATAAAATTTCATGTATCTTTGGAACTTTTTTGGGGGGTTGGTAGTTTTTGCTTGTAATTTGTAATCTATTAAATACGAGACAAGCTAGGATGGGTAGAATGCAGGTGGAGATTTCTAGTATATCCCTGCTATTTTTTTTTGTTGCTGGTTAATTAGCTGTTTAGACCTCTGATTAACGATATTACTGTGGCACTGCACTCTTTTTTATTTTATTAAAAAATAGATATTATCACTGATAAAAAAAAATCTAATACAAAAAGTTAACTATTGAGGCCGAAAAATAGTAAAAATAATATAATTTGGAAAGAATAACTTTACCACTCATAGTAGACAATTTTTATTTATTTTTAATTATTAAAGTTTAAAATAAGACCCCTTGGTGTGAAGCTATGTTAAAAAGGAAAACAAAACCCTTTTCAAGCACTCAAGGTTCTAGTGGAGTCTTGGTGGCTATAAGGTGGCACAATGCTTTCATAGAAGGTGGTGCACTAACAATGTCACTCATGGTGGAGCAATGGTTACAATTAGGGGTATCACCACTTAGTTACATGTTAGCATTAAATGCTAACTCATAACGATTACATTCACATAAACTATTAAGTGTTTAAAATATTAGGTTACAAAAAATTTGGGGTAGAGGCTTGGTTGCTAGTGGAGCCTATGTCAAGGTGGGCAATACCTTTAATGTAGAGCTATTTGTGAGGGTAGAATGGTAACAATTATGAGTGGTGCTCATCATTGAAAACTCTTATTTCCTTGTGGTGAGAAGTTGAAGCCACAAGAATGACAAAAGTTGAGCCTTATGAAGATTTGATGTGTCACCTCTACAAAAAAAAGATGCATAAGTTGATATAAGGTCATGAGACTAGCTGAATCAGATCCCTCTAAAGTCATTAATAAAGGCCCTTGAGGCTGAAATTCTAGTGAAAAAGGTAAGTGTCAAATTTGATAGGAATTCAACACTCACCCTTCTTGAGGCCACTAATTAGCAATGAACCCTCAATTTCCCTTGAGCAACAACTAGATCAAACCAAAAATAATCATAAATGAACAATTCAAGAAAAAGTGAATTAATTACTAGATGGGATTAGACTCATGAACTATAGACCAGTCTAATTATCTCAAACTGCATATTACAAAGGGCAGTTGAGCCGAAGGGTCCATCTACAAAAAACTTTCCATACAAAAATTTACATAGGTATTGGCTGAATGGAATTTCATACTAATTTCATATGGTGTAGGTATATGCTCTCCTCTAAAATATATAATTTTTTTATGTCAACATTTGCCAATTTGATAGTGTTCCTAGTTAATTTAGGCCTTTTAGACTCAATGATGATGTTTTTTTGGCTCTATGACACACTTATTTATGATAGGGATACACATGAGATTCAACTAAAAACAAAAATGCATTAATGACTTGGATACCATGTTAGAGGAGCAATGAAATGAAATCAATATCCAAGAACTTTCACAAGATAAGTGTGCACACAAAATACCAAAAAACTATCATAAAAATGTATGAGAAATATACAATGAGCTGTTTGTATATATGTAGGATGAGGAAGAAGGAAGGTGAGGGTGAAACATTGACGAACCCTCCAAGATGTGTGACACATGTAGAACACTTGGGATAAGTTTGAGAACATTTGTCATCTGCTTATGAGTGAGAATAGGTCTACTAGGAACTAGTTAAATGGAAACTAGTTAGGTACTATCTATTTTCACATTAACAATTTCTAATGGAAATGTTGAAAAAGTTGTGTTATTTCTAGTAAGATTTTTTTTCTACAACAGATTCTTTCCCATGAAAGTTGCCATATTGGTATAGGTTTTTTCTTGGTGTGGCTTAACCTTTTGGCATTTCTTTTTCCTTGCACTTTCTATCTTTGTTTTTATTCTCCTCAACCCTCCACACGTCTTACATTCACATGCTTTTATTCTCCTTAAGCTTCTATGTGACTTGAATTCCCTCATCTCACTTTTAATCATGTGCCCTTGTTGATCATTTCCTAGGTTTTTCCTTTCTTCCCCTTCTTCTCATCCTTTTATAGTCTAGATCGTGTGCTTATCTTCCTTGCTTCCCCCTCCCCCTTTGTTTTGCTCTTTCCTCTTGTGTATTGGGTTGTTTCTTTCACTAGGCTAAGTGACAACTTTGATTATTTCTCCCCTTTTCATTAAATGATCTTTAAATATTTGTGTGCCTTATTATCATTCACCTTCATCCATTTGCCTATGTGTATCGAGAAGTATGTCGTATGATTTTCATCTAATCTATTAATTATCTAATTATATGCTTTTGATCCATAATCTTTTAAAAAATAATACTAAAACACCTTTTTTATAACTATTAAACTCCTCCTCTTATACTTTAAACTTATGAAGTTTAAATTAAAATTTTAAATTTATCATCAATAATACTTAGCTTACTCGAGAAAATCTTCTCTCACTCATTTTTCAAGTTTTTGGCGTTTTCATATTGGAAAAATAAGTGGATCCACATTGAAAACTAATGGTATTTCTAAGGTAAAGATAAGCCTCTGCAATATACTTAAAAAAATTAAAAAAAAGATAAGCCCAAAATTAGGTTGAAGAACATTCTAATGATAGATATTGTGAAAGTGACGTTTTCTCTCCAAATTGAATGGATCTTTTTAGCAACGTGTTGAATGCTCTAAAGTAACGGCAAATTTGTTGGTTTATGATATAAAGTATTAAGATTCTTAAATTGTGATGTTCTAACTAGAAGTTTGTTAAATTGACGGGTGGTCTTGTCTAATATTTGATTAATATTTTGATTCCGTTGAAAGACACTTTATCAAATTGTAAGAATGATATTACGTTTTAGGTGGGCAACCAAAAAAAAGTCCCTCACCTTTCGTTAGGTATTATTATTCTATTAGGTCAATATTTAAAAAATATTCCATCACTCACACTCTTATGTATGGGAAAAGTTTGTATTTATTTATTTATTTTGAGCGGTGGTTTTAAGTGTAATATAAGTAGTATGTTTCAAAATATGTAAATAATTTGATTTTTATTTGTATATATTATTAGAAATTAGTTTTCAATTATCATTTGTTTATTATTTGGATTCAAATTAATAACTATAAAGATGGGAATGATATTTTCAAAATTCAAATTCAAATTAGGGTCTTTGTTGGTTCTCTCTAACTCATCATTATGAGTTGATTTGAGCACATACTTTATTAGTTTGTGGGTCAGGGTGTTGTATTTAAGGATAAATCCTACTTCATTTCAAACCATTCAAAGAAATCATTAGAGAGGGACACATCATCATATATACACCATAATCAAAGTATTATCATTGCATCATCTCTAGGCATTATTGCATGCCATTTTTTACTATCATTGTTTCATATTGTTGACTCGGTAATAGGGTTTGATCAAAGGAGAACATTCTTTTCTAACATATTGGGAGGAATCTATAGACTTCTTGTCCAAAGATTGGAACTATCTCTACTAGGCTGGGTCTATGTTTTCCATATTTCTTCTATTTCTTCTATTTCTTCTATTTCTTCTATTTGTTATTTGTTTCTAGGTTGTGTCTGACTTGGTGGCCAACTTTGGTCGTTGTTGCTTTTTCCTCTATTTCATATTGGGTAACTTGATGTAATGGGTTCAAGGCCCTTCCCTACTTAATCAATCAAAAAAAATCTTTGTCTAACAAGCTCCTAAATGATGTCTATAAACAACATTCCCTTGTGGATGCAAGTACAAACATCAAGGTGAACATATTCATGATTTTAAATTCAAAAAAGTTCATATCCATGCACAATGTTTAGATATGTGATCAAGTTCAAATTCATAGTCATAGAGGTCAATATTGTGGTTGTAAAAGTGACTTGTCTTGTAACATACAAAGAGTTTATGAAGCATTTGTTTGATGTCACACAGTGTCCCAATCAAATTGGTGAATCAACTAGTGACATTTATCACAATATACCTACATCAAGTTTCTAGCTATATACCTTTATTTTATTCCATTAATTTTTCATCATTCATTTCAGTAGATTTATTACTTCCAATTAATTTATCTTGGATATTTATTGCCCATCTTACATTAAATTATTTATTTACTATAGGTCTATTAAAAAATGTTACTTATTGTCCTTTTCATTTTTCTATTCACCCGTTTGATCTTGTAGTCCCTTAGATCTTGGCATGAGGTTTATTTCCATTTTTTCTTTTTTCAAATACAAGTCTTTCTAATTTTTTGAGATTTGTCATTCCCCTTTCCCCTATTTATGTTTTCACCCTTTTTGGATTTGTGTATTGAGTTTATACCAAGGTCTCATCATCATCCTTATTTCCCTTTTGTAAAGAAGTCCTTTCCTCAATCCTTATATGAATTCCCATGTATTGATCATGAAGTCCTAAATGGTTTCATAAATAATACTCATCATGAGGAGGATTTTGATCATGATACACACATGGTTAAGCAAGCTATTCTCACAATATAATTAATTTTTCAAAAGTTTTCTAATGCTACTTCTATACAAATAGTTGAGTCTCTACATAGATTATTAACTACTACACCTTTTGATTTAAAATTTACAAGGAATCGATGCTATAATTATCTCTTCAACCCCTTTTCATGGCACATCTCCCTCCTCCACGACATATTCCTCTTCCTTCATGATTCCTCCATCTACCACTTCTAAAATGAACCCTATTTCTCCTTACACCATTTCTCATATTCCTTCTTCTACCATGACTTCTAACCCTCATATTCCTTCATCTAGTGTTATAACTTGCTCCTCTTCCATTAATGTTTGCCTTAAATATAATCTTACTAGTGTCATTCCTTCCTCCTTCTATACTAGGGTTATTGCTGAACACTCAAAATACTAAGAGGGGGGATGAATCAGTATTCATTAAAACTCATTATCTTTATCAATTCAAACATCCATTCAAAAAATCATATTTAACTTGCAATAAATGAAATGAACATACAAAGAATGCATCACATCAAGGAACACAAGAACACCAAATTTATGTGGAAAAACCTAGAAAGGGGAAAACCACAGTGAGGATTAGCTCACAATATATTATAACTGGTTACAACGTTTGATACAAAATGGTGGACTCATTGTCCAATAACTCACTACCCAAGGAATCACTATACAGAAAAGAGAATGGCTCACTATCAAGGGGCTCACTTATAGGAAAAGAAAGAGATAGAAGAAAGGGTGAGTCACTACCAAGGATGAACTACTAACAATGCATCTGGAATATGTTGAATATACAGTTCCATTGAGGCTCATAAAATTGACTTAACACACTTCATAATTCACCACAACTATGATTCACACTTCTCTCTACACTAGATCTTGCACACACATCTACACATTCTATCCAAAAATTCACACAATTAATCAACCTTGTATATATACCACAACTATCCAAACCATCAATTAGGTCTGCCTAATTAGATGTACCATGCACCACATAACCTATTGGCCCAAAAATTAACACATGCCTTGTTGAAAGAACCAAAATAGGTTGGCATGAACTATAATCATTACTATAGATATGATCCTTACATGCTTCAACTTCGTATGACCCCAAAACCTTTAGGTCAACACCATATAACAAAACTAGTGAAGTAACAATGAATGAACCAACTGTTCACTCACAAATCGATACATGGACCACCACAAAACTTTCCACTTAGAGCATACACACTATTGGAATCCTCAAAAATACACTATAAAATATTCATCCATGGTGGAATGTGGAGCATTGCAACATACACTATGTAACTGCAACTCTTTCATTTTGAGAGCTGATACTTTGTGAACAATATCTTCAACAGAAGACAAACAACCATGAAAATTTGGATCTAAAGATGTTCAAGGGGAATGACAAGAATGTTAAGAAGCATTCATGAAGTATTGGAAAACATGAACACAAACATGAACTTGAAAGATGAAGACAATACACAACCTAAAACACATAAACATGAACTTGGAAGATGAAGAAAATGCACAACATAGCACAACATAGCACAACACCAAATATATGTGGAAAATCTCACAAGGGAAATACTACAGCGAGAAAAGATGCTAAGAGTTACTGTCCTAATCTAGCCTCACAATATGAATAAAATTTATAAATTTCATTTTAGGGATACAACCCATGGAAGCTACAACTCCATGATTACACTTTGTTTAGGGATACAACCCAAGGAAGCTAAAAATCCTTGAACTAAGAACACACTTAGGAAATATTATAGAATGACAGTCCTTCAACTATCTGAGTCTGACAATTAAGCTCAATCCTTTTGATAATTGTAATTTTGCTTTGTCACTTCTCTTTTGATGATTGTAATTTTGCTTTGTCTCTTCTTCAAATGTCTACTTTAATATCTACTAGCTCAGTAATTTCAACATTCAAGGAGTTCTACCTTTGGCTTGTCACCTCTAGCAAACAATTAAACCCACTTCTTCACTTCCCTTCAGTCATAGAGATATAATCAAAATGAATCCGGATAGGAACAACCACTTATGCTCTTTCTCTTTTATCCTCTTAAACAATTATCATAATGCATCACATCACCATCTCTTCCTAGATAAAATAAGTTTACAATTTATACATGATATTATATATTGATTACATTCACATGTCGGCCTACAACAATAAAAATATTACATCTCCAAGTCAGTCAAAGATAAAACAATAAACATGAAACATGTAGAGGGAAAGACCCAAAAGACCATGCAACACTAGGAATAGGAACACACCTTGTGAATTCCAACACATGCTTAACCTAGTCCTAAATAATATTCACACCTTCACCCTTATATGAACATCCTGCACATGCTTTGCAAATTCAAATTACGTTGGCCATAAGAAAAAAACATATAACTTGTAGCATGTTGGCCATCACACCCTTGGCAGTACATGAGAAAGGTAAAACATTATTTCCACCTCTCCCAGATGAGTCAACATGACCTGTACAAAACCTTCAAACATTCCATAAACTCCACACACACTAGAATTAGTGGCACACATCATCAACATGCCTTAGTCGGCCTCAGTAAAAAAATAACTTCACAAAATGACTTGAAACAATTGTGTGGAATAAGAAACAAGAAATATCTTCATGCACTTCAAACCTTAGATAGTATGATACATGTGGAGTGTCCACACAAACTATTACAATTAGAATTCACAACCTTTTATTGGCACAAGTAGACAAACATTAAAACCAATCACTAGACAATATAGTGTTGCACATTGTCACTTATAACTTATTTTGTGGACAAAATAATGATATAAAAATTTGGATAGAACACCTTCACATATCCAAGAAATTAACTTCTAATCCAAAAAAACATATCTACAAATGCAAATAAATTTAGAACCAATCCTTACATCTATGAGAACATTCTCAGAGAGTCAACACAAAGTCCAAACTACCACTTTCAAAAACACCTTTTCACTAACTCAAAAGACTTGAAACTTGGATCAAACATGTCTTGACACAACATGAAACTATCTTCCAAACCATAGGATAAAAAAATCATCAGTAAAGAAATATAGAGCATTTGTTAGAGACTCTAGAAACCAAACAGCCAAATTGCAACATGCTCCATAGAAATTTTGACATCAATGACAACCAAATTGCAACAATGCGATTGAGACATCAATGGTGGAGAATGAATAATATAATCTCCATAGGATCAAGGAGAAAATATAGGGTTATTATGGAGGGGTTTGAAAAGTGAAAGAATAGGTTGCATTTACTAATTTTAGTAAGTATTTGCAGCCATGAGGGATGTTGGGTATGAGTGTTCTTATATATCTTTTATTCTTGGAATTTGGTGGATATATTATAGCCATAATAAAATACATAATATTTAATTATTTTATCCATTTGTGAGGTGCAAAATAGGTGTAAATAATAAAAAAATTTATTTATGTGACATGGAAAAGTGAGTGTTAAATAATAAGATTATTTAATTGAGAGATATTAGGTAAAGGGGATTTGACTAGGTTATGTATTATTTATTTGATTATGATTATGGTTTACTAGGGAGATATTTAGGTGTCACATTTTTTTCCTTTTTGATACAATGCCATGACTAAGTGAAATCATGTGAAATAAGAATAAATAGTTGAATGTGATGGAGCTTCAGTGGAAATTTTCCCTAGTCTCTTAGGAATGAGGATGGAGGTGATGCTCCTTCAAAAGAGATATTGAAAAAAATGGAGCCTAAGAGGTCTCTTAAAAATATCTAAAATAAAAAATATTAAAAAATAAAAAATAACAAAGAGAAATAAATCAATTCAATGGTGAAAACCACTCCTTGTGGTGCCTTAGGAAATTAAAAAATGACACAAAAGAATCATGTATATTACGAAACCACTCCATTCAATGGGAATGCACTATTCCATATTATTTCATTCATCTCATCCATACAATCGATCACCCCCCTTACCTTAGATATTTCACTCAAGTTCCTTAACCATCATTTATTTTCCTTACTCCATCATTCATCCCATCCCTTTCTATTATCCCCTCCTTCATTAGATTACTCAAAAAAAAAAACTTCACCTTATTTTTATTCCCTCTCCACTATCCCCATCCATACATTTACCTCCCCCCATGTTTTTTCTTATATATTCATCCTTAGTCACTTCCCATCATTTTCTTTATTTTTCACTCAAATGGAAACATCCTCTTCTTGAAATTTCCTAGGGAATGGTTACCACATAAATCACCATCGGGGAATAATCTTATTTCCTTCATCAATAATCACATCACATCCCATTGCATCCATCCCACTATGATTGTGTCCTTGTTCAAGAATCACCCATCCTTACATCCCATTCATCATCCCATACACCCTTGGATTCAACATTTTATTAGATAAAACCTCATATTTTATGCATATTTTTATTGATTTCCTAAATATTTTTTAATTTGTGTTTATGTTTAATTTTTAATTTTTTGTTTAATTCCCATTGTCCTAGTTCTCTATACATCACACTATCATGGTAACCTTCATCAGGTACATATGAGAACATGGATAATTAATGTATCTTTTGGATTGATATGCTATTTTTAGCTTCTTTGATTCTTTGTTCTTGTTTTTTGCCTATAGTCACAATGATCCATCCATCACACCATCATAGTCACCCTAATCCTTCATATGATGACATGTCTTGCAAATGTGTCTATTGGATCACTATACTATTTGTAGCTTTTTTTTTTGTGTCACTCCATACACACATGACACATCATCATCATGATCCAATATATAGTAGTGAATAATGTTAGTGATAGAAAAAATAATAGGTTTCTCTCTTCACGTGAAGATACTTTGAAATTTTTTATCAAGTATGTTGATTTTTACCATTTACCATCCTGCCATCATTCATCCATTCTCTTTCCACCAAAATCATGTGTCATTAAAGTTTCATTACATCCTTGTGAGATATCATCATCAATCAATGTATGCAATACTCATCCATCATTAGATCTATTTCCATGGAATGTACATCCCCCCAATATGGTTTTTTCCAAGTAATACTTTATCCATTATAACACATCTTCTTACCATCCTTTGTCTTTTCAAGAGACCTCCTAGGCTCTATTTTACTAAATAAATATTTTGAGGGGCCATCACTTACATCATCATTCCTAAATGATCGAGGCAAATTTCCACCAAAGCTCCATCCTATCTCACTTTTTATTATTCTTTGAAACAATGCCACTTAGTTGTGACATTGCATCAAAGAGAGGAAAAATATAGGTACCTAAATATTTCTATAAGTGTGGAATGAGGTAAATAATATAAATACACTTCTTAATATGACATTATATCAATGATTAAACATATTGAATCAATTCAACAAAGTAATCAATTGAAAGCGTCCTATTGCTCTCTATCCTCAAAGATTTATTAAATCTAAATTGCTCTTAGATTGTGTAAGCAAAAAAGACTGTTAAAATGACTATCTGAAGAACGAGATGATGATAATATAATGCTAAATGATTAAACTATTTAAACTAGCATGATATTGAGGTGAAACAGATAATTGCAGCTACAGGAGGCAGCCATTGATGTGAAGCTTGATTACTAAATTGCTTGAATGTTGATTCTTGATACTTGATGTCTGGATTCCTACAGAGTAAGGGTGTAAAAGTTTGATTATCTGGATCCTTTTCTTGGTTTAATGAGGCTTTATTTATAGATTTCCTAGCTGTAGAAATGTACAGGGAAAGCTTTGAGAGGCTTGGATTCAATCTGGAGAATTGAATGGTGAGAGATGGAGGAGATTGAGAGAAAGATGGAGATTGTCTCTACCCATGAAAACACCAGGCAACAGAAAAGGAAAAATTGATGGAAGAAGATTGAGAGATCAAATTCCAAATTTGTCTCCAAAACTTCTTGTGAAGTTTCAAAGCATTAATTGTGACAAATTTCGACATAGATTAGACATAGGAAATCTAATTCATTTTTGAGGAAATGTAGATTGGAATATTCCTTTATGCTTAATTCAAATATTTTGATTTATTTAAATTAGAAAAGGGAGATAAATAATTCAATAAAATAAACTATAGGATAGTCGTTTATTAAATTAATAAGAGGAATATGGTAATTAATAAATAAAGTGTTTTGTCTTTATTTAATTAATTCGAGAATGATGTGATAGATTGAAATAGGGATTGATAATTAAATTGAACAAAGTATTTAATTTTGTTCATTTAATTAAGATGAATTTGAAAGTGAACTACATTAAATAAATATTTCTATTTATTTAAACAGTAGGGGAAATAGAATAATTAATCAAATAATTCGTATTTAATTAATCGGATGCTCCAGACCATTTTTAGGTGTATACAATTTCCATAGTATACCCTTATCCTAATTGACTAAATAATGCATCACCTAGTTAATTCCTCTTCATCTAACCTCCCTCACTTAATTAAATATCATTATTATTATTTAATTAATTCTTATTCCATATCACTTAAATAAATAAAAAAATTATTTACATCTATTTTCCACCTCACACATGGCTAAATAGATTAAATAATAATATTATTTAATTGTTGCTATATTCTCTCCACCAACTTACAAGAATAAATGGTACTTAATAACACTTATCCCTCACATCCCTCATGGTTACAATATTCTCTTCATGAACTTCCAAGAATAAAAAGGTCCTAAGTCCAATTTTCCCTTACATCCCTCATGTTTGGAACTACTTACTGTTGATGGTGTTTTTATGCACTTCTCAACACAGGTAATGCGTAGGTGCATCACCTCTCTTGAAAGACAATCTTCCACAATCAAATTGCAGAACACTATCCCAAGGTCTCTCGGATGTCAGGTCTTGATGATACTTGGAATATATCAGTTGTTTGATGTGATTTTCTGGAATCACAAGGTGGACTTATAGATGAGTTACAAAGTAGGGAAGTTGGATATGCAAATGGAGTTCTTAAGATGGCAAAGTTGCTAAGTGTTTGCTGTAGGTTCAAACAATAGTCTAGAACTCCATTTCAACATCAGATTTAGCTTTACAATGTGCAATGAACCTTACTTAAGGTTACTTATTAAAAAAAGAGGAAAAAAGGCAAGGAAGAGAGAAGGTTCCTGGATCTGAAATTATGAATGAACAGTGATCATGGAGGCTGCTATAGTAGACAAACTCCCTAAACTGGGTTTTTTCTTAGCCAAGAGGATCCTACAGTTACACAAAACTAGTGCAATCTTCTAAGGACTGTAGATTTTCAGTTTGTATACACACATCATGAACATGCAAGTGAACTAAGTTGCAATGATCAAATAAAGAAGCCCATGCTAACTTTTCATAGCAGCTTTTCATCAACAAGTGCCAAAAGTATGGGCTGGAAATTCATCAAATACTGAAAAAACAATCACCATTACCACTTCCATTCAAGAACTTAACAACTAAAACTAACTTGAAAGGTAGAACCATGCACACATAATGAGTAAAATCAAAAGTAACACCCATAGATCATGCAATGTTGCTTTCTATTGCTACATAATATTTTTACAACAACTCTCCAACCCTTTACAAATGAGGGGAAGACCCCTATTTATACTTTTCCAAAGCCCAAATGAATGGCTATGATTGATTTACATTGTGTGGCTCAGATTCAATTACATTAGGGATTCACCTACCCCACAATATTCAACAATTTAAAATACATCTTTGTCTTTTTCCTATTTTGTCTTGTAGTGGCCAGTCACTGTAGCAGTTTTGTCTTCTAGCTGATTTCCCTTTTACTGTAGCTGAAATTGACTGAAAGCTACCTTCTTCTTGATGGAATTTCAGCATTCCTCATTGGATCAAATGGTTCTGTCAACAGACCCATGGTAGGCTTCTTGAAACCGGAAATGAGAGGCCGAAATGTTGTTTTGAAAATGACGAACAAGGCATGGTGACCTGGATGGTACCTCCGAGCTGAAAATTTGGAATTTGAAAGGTCCATTGAGGATAAGATCCAATTTTACCATTTGGGTCGAAGTCCGTTTTTAAATTGGAGGAGTGCTTGGACGTTCCAGAGACGTGAGGCCGGAATGCCATTTTGGAAATGTTGTTTTGAAAACGGTTGACAAAGCATGGAACTACCAATGGTATCTCCTAGTTGAAATTTTGAAATTTGAAAGGTCAAGCAAGGATAAGATCCAATTTTACCATCTGGGTCGAAGTCCGTTTTTAAATTTGAGGAGCGCTTGGATGTTCCGGAGATGTGAGCCCAGAATGTTGTTCTAGAAATGTTGTTTTGAAAATGACTAACGAAGCATGGAACTCCGGATGGTATCTTCTAGCTGAAAATTTGAGATTTGAAAAGTCAAGGGAGGATAAGATCCAATTTTACCATCTGGGTCAAAGTCTATTTTCAAATTGGAGGAGTGCTTGGATGTTTCGGAAACGTGAGCCCGGAATGCCGTTCTGGAAATGCTATTTTGAAAAAGGGTGACAGAGCATGGAACTACGGATGGTATCTCCTGAATGAAAATTTGAAATTTGAAAGGTCAAGGGAGGATAAGATCCAATTTTACCATTTGGGTTAAAGTCTATTTTCAAATCGGAGGAGCGCTTGGACGTTTCAAAGACGTGAGGCGGAAATGCCGTTCTGGAGATGCTGTTTTGAAAATGATTGACAGAGCATGGAACTCCAAATGGTATCTCCCCTTGGAAAATTTGAAATTTGAAAGGTCAAGGGAGGATAAAATCCAATTTTACCAATCTGGGTCGAAGTCTTTTTTCAAATCGGAGGAGCACTTGGATGTTCCAGAGATGTGAGCCCGAAATGCCATTCTAGAAATGCTGTTTTGAAAACGGTTGATAGAGCATGGAACTTCGGATGGTATCTCCCAATTGAAAATTTGAAATTTGAAAATTCAAGGGAGGATAAGATCCAATTTTACCATCTGGGTCGAAGTCCTTTTTCAAATTGGAGGAGCGCTTGGACGTTTCGGAGACGTGAGCCCGAAATGTCGTTATGGAAATGCTGTTGCAGGAATGCTGTTTTGAAACTTTTGCAACTTCTTGAAACTTAATGAAACCTTGTCAGTTCACTTAGGCACCACAAAAAAATCCAAAATCCACAAGAAACCTATCCCCAAAGTCAAAAATTGAAGGAAAAAGCGAATCGAGCGATTGGGGGGGCGAAGCCCAAAAAATCCAAGAGTTAGCAATTTTTTTATTTTAGGGGAAAAATATGGTCAGCCAAAAATGAGACTTTGAAGGACACGCTGACCAACTAGGATAGAAAAATGAGGGGCACACAAATGAGATGGGAGCAAAGCAACCCGTCGGCAGCGAAAAAAGAGGGTCCTTGCCTACGATGGGGCATGTGTGCAAAATATGCACAACAAATGGCAACTCGCTGGGGAAATGCTCCAGAGCATTTTGATGACAAACTGGAATCACGAACCCAAAATATTTGGTTTCGACCTTCATGCTAGGGAAAAAAAGCTAGATGCTCAACTAAAGTATCAAAACCACTATTTAACCCAACCTTCAGTATGGTGAAAATCCAAGTGTGTGCAATTGCGTTAATTCCCATCTTTCAGTTGCTGCAAGAACCTAAGTTCCATCAAGTTAAGCTACGTAGTTTATTCTAACTGCAAAAGCATCCAGGACATTGCCTCGCTGCCAGTCAGGTGTTGATAGCCCTGATGAGGTTGTCACTGTGATTCTCCCAAATATTGCTCTACTGCCAGCCTGGCGTCCATAGCCCCGATAGAGTTGCTCGGATACCCTTGAAAAGATGAATTTCTTTTCTTTTGATTTTCAATATTTTGATTTCTTTCTTTTGTTTCTTTTCCCTTTTTAGTTATTTTATTCAACCCGTAAGCAATGAAGCTTGCGCTCAGGGCTGAGAATCATAGTGGCACTGGAGCAGAATTTTAGATTTTTCACTTAACTAGACTTCACAAAGGACCTATAGTGACCGTCAGATTCTTAAAATTTGTGAGAGATATAAGATTCCAGAATACTTCAGAATCAGACCAACCAATAACTTATCCACTTTGAATCAAACATCTAGATCGTTTGATACTAACAGAAGATCCTCACCATCCACTCTGAAAACTTGATTAGAGTTTGACAAAGAAATACATAGAACGACCCTAGGTGATAAGAATGATTTTTGTGCACACAGATGTGCCCAGCCAAAAGTAGAGGGACCCCAAGCAAAGCAGCAACAAAGTAAGAGAAAACAAAAGCAAACAAAAGAAAATGAAAAGCAAACACCAAAACTAACCAAAGCGGGACAACGAGAGAAAATAGCAAAGAAACTACTCTAAAGCAAGCAACCTACAACAAACAAACTAACCAAAGGAAAGTAGGAAAGCAGAGTATTTACAAGAAACCTACATTACTCAAAATGAGTTATGTACAAAGATATTTACAAAGAACTATGGTCAAGCAAGGCCAACCAATACTCATGCCCATTGGATTTTGAAATGTTGCACAAGTAGATGAGCAACTGTTATAGTTATCAACCATGCAGATTTATCCTTATATTAAGAGGGAATAAATTCAATATGGAAGCATTCAAATTCTACCCAAACATCACGAAGAATCAACAATTGAGGAGGATCATTAAACCGATGATTAATCCATAAACATGTCCATTTTTCCTCATTCCCATAATCAAAATGATAAGTGCAGCTATGACAATTAACAGGAGCAAGGAAGGATAAAATCTGGATTTCATCACATGGAGGTGGCAACATTTAACAATCAAGAGCAATCACTACATCATCAGTCTTTGCATCAACAACCTCAGACGGGCATGGTGGAGGGTGCATCACTTCAGGAATCAAGCCTACACAAGGTAGGGAGAACGGGGCAGTGAACACTTCTTCCACATCTTGTGTGGGATCAACAATCCCCCTTGGCGATTCTTCAAAAAGAAGTACTTCATCTCGTTGATCTTCTGCAAACCGAGTGTCCACATGATTGCTATCCTTGAAAGGAAACACATTGTCCCATCTCCTTTCCCAAGTGTTGAACTTATCTTCATGATGCTCAATATCATGGGATGATGGCATGTACGAATCTGTCCTATTGCAACAATCTAAATATGAAGGAGGATCAGCAACGATCATGGCAGAAGGACTCTGATTTGCATCTTGTAGTCGACCAAGTGCTTCATCTCTATTGGAAGCTATCTTAGCACGACTGCCTTTATCTTCTTCTCTTTGTTGTTCATGCATCTCATCATGTCATTCACTCATTTCCCCTTGTTCACTATCGCTATAAATGGAGAAGGAACCCATCTCCCATTCTGGAAACTCTAGTGCATCACCATTCAAAGGTTCAAGGAGTATGTCTCCATCGCTACCATCTTTTGGGATGTCCTATTCCTCAGCATGAGCATACCTCCGTAGTACAACTCCTAATGGAAAGAAGTCATGAATTGATGGCACCTCATCAAGGGGACCAAAATCCACTATGTGATTTTCCTCCAAAGACTCACCATAAATCCTATCATCCATGGTACTCAAATGCTCTTAAAGAGGGAGAAATTCTTAATGACTAGTGGACAACATTCTTGTTTGATCTACTACATCTCTTGAAATATCGAGACTATATTGATGTCCTTCTTCTATTGCTGTCCCAAAATCCTCTTGAGGACTACCCCCAGCTAAGTCATTACTTGGCTCGAGCTCTTGGTCCTCACATTCTATTCGTGAAGCAATTGCAGGAAGTGGTGTGCTCGACTGCCTTGCTTGTTCTCTAACTTGTTGGACAACTTCTTAGCATAGCTCACATGTGAACTCCGAGTGCAATGAATCATGGAGCCTACACCAATTTGGTAGCAGAAATACCTCCAAATCCACCTGACATTTTATCTCACACCAATCGTTTGCTAGCCTTGACACTAGCTCATTATATCTATCCATGATTAGGTTCTCATCGTCATTTGAAATGAAAATCTGGTAGTGAATAGATGCAACCTGTAGTTGTTCCCACTCCTCCAAGTATTCATTTTTAGGTTCTTGGTCACTATCATTAAAGAAGGAGAGGTCTTCTTTTCTAATTTCAGTTATGCCTTCATCATCATTTTCTATTGTCCCAAGGCTGTCAACCTCTTCCTCTTGTTGATTTTCAACATCTTCATTGTCTGCCCCAACATACACTGCTACAAAATTGATTGACTCATCTTCAACTACCAATGGCTCCTCTTCCTAAGTGGAGGACTATCCCTTACTGGTGAAGGAGAGGTTTTTCGGCTCCATTCTTAGTGAACCTTCACCAAATATTTTTTCTGTCCCAAGGAAATCAACTTCTTCCTCTTGATTTTCAGCTTCAGTGTTTGCTGTCCCAACACTAGTTTGTGGTAGATTTCTTGGTTTATCTTGAAGGTTTTGTCCTCTAGATGTTGATAGCTTTTTTTCCTCATGGGATGACTCATTCTCCTTTATAGTTGGCTGCTCCAACTTGTTCAAATTGCCTTTGACTTGGGTGATGATGCTTGCACACGAAAAATAAGTAAATTCGGAAGGTGGTGCATTGTGAAATCTACACTAGCTTGACATTAGTGCTTCCTCCAATCTTGGTCCATCTTTGCTGCCCAAACATTCTTGGATCAGCTCTTCAAATGCCTTGGCTACCATGGTTGTCAATTCCTCCTCCGGGTCTGCAAGGGCCAAAGGCTGATAGATTTCCCAAAAGGGAATCTCTCCTTGTAAGACTCTTTCAATTCTACTCAAGAAGGTTAGACACTCCAATTCATTATTCCTGTGGGTGCCATGAATCCGACACTTATCTACCAAAAAAAATTGCTGCAATGGTCTCTTCAATCTCCTATTTAAATTTGTATGTAGCCACGTGATGTTGATTTGTACATGTTGCTCCATTTCGACTCAACCTCTTTTGCCTTTAGAATTTTTTGATTTTATGTTTCAGCATTAAAAGAGATCTCTCTATCTCAGATTTCTTCTTTGAAAGTGCTCTTATCAACATCCAACATTCAGCTTTGTAGTCTCAATATGTCAAGCCCTCCTTCTAGCGCTAGTTCTGTTGATGGTGTTTTTCTGCACTTCTCAAGATAGGTAATGCGTGTAGGATTTGAGAAATGCAAATCCACAGACCCCAATTAATACCTGCATGCAAAAGACTTGTCACAGAGAAAGAGACAGATCAAGACAAGGGTTTGGCTCTCACAATATGCAAGATGTATTCTAGAAAAATGAAATAGAGCATAAATGAAATACAAGAGATCGATCCTTATAAAAGGAGATCAAAACCTAAAAGGAAAACCTAACCCTAAAGGTGAGTGCATTTAATAATTAATATTAATTATTAAATGACTAATATGTGTGCAAGGCGAAATCTTAAGAGGAGAGTAAAGTTAATTAATTACTTTACTCTAACACCCCCCCTTAAGATAAGCAAGAGTGCAGCTACAGACTAGTGCAAGAAAGCAAAAGAACTACAGTGCAAGAAAGTAAAATTGGGTCCCGGCAACTAGGCCTGATCAGGTACCCAAGTACAAGGAAATCTCTATGAAACGGAGAAAAGGAGAAAACCCAGTGGGAAAAAACTCCTCTCCAAAAAGAGATGCAAAAAGAAAGTACAAATGAAATGTCTCAAGAGACTCTCTCAAGAACATATGCAGATATACAATCAGATACCCCCCCATGAGAGAGAGTGGAGACTCCAAAGCCCCCCCAGAATGAGAGAACCCCTGTGCCAATGATCAAACCAATGTGTCACCCCGGAGGAAGAAACAGATCCAACGGTCGAAGAAGAGGAAATCCCTGGAAGTGAGGTGAAAATGGAAGTCCTGGATGATGATCATTGAAGAACTGAACTGGAGAATGAGTGTTTGAGTAATAGAATGGTGAATCAAACAACTCAAGATGATCCTGAAATGTAATCTCCAATGAAGAAGGGATAACAGGTGTGCTGAATCTATCATCTGTGAGGAAAGGAATATCCTCAGATATGGCCTCAACAATTGCACTTGATGGCTCGATGAGTGGAGCAACAATGTCAGTCACAACTGAAGAGGTATCCTGCTGAACAAATGTGATCTCAACAGGAGGAAGAGGTGTAGAAGTCTCAACACTAGTCTCATGAACAGATGGAAGAACACATAAGTTCAAGTGACCGAACTTCTCCTCAGATACTGCATGCTCTCTTGTAGAAAGAGAGGGAGATGGTGGACCAAAGTGTGTGAATGCATACAATCGGGAAGAATGATCAACTGTCCCTGTTGCAACAATGTTGCCAGTCTGAATGTCTCTGATGTGCACTGAATCAGGTGTGAACTCAACTGTCTTCCCTGTCCCACTGTGAGCAATCTGATAGATGGAGAGAAGGTTAGTGGACAAAGATGGAACACATAGTACATCATTGAATGTACCGTCATCAATATCGATAGAACCTTTCCCACATACACTCATATAAGTGTTATTACCCATCAATATGTGTGGTGAGGACGCAGCCTCAAAAGATGAGAACATGTCCTGAGAAGATGCCATATGGTGTGAAGCACCTGAATCCAGTAGCCATCTAGATGAATGTGAACTGGTGGTTGCACATAATGCATGACCCTTATGTGGGGCCTGTCCATCTATCTGGAATGATGGTGAAGAAGAAGACCCGCCTGAAGTAGATGAAGAAGAGTGATGAATATGGTTCTTCTCAAGAAGAGCTGTCAAATCTGAAACCTGTTTTGCATATCCATCTATCTTCTTCTCATAACACTTGGACTCATCATGTCCTAGCTTAGTGCAATAAGCGCACTTAGGTCTATCTTTCTTCGATGATTCCCCCTTAGGAGAAGGTGAATCAGAAGTCTTCTGTGAACTAGAATCCTTCCAATGCTCTGTGGTCTGTGGTTTTTGTTTCTGCTTCTGCTTCTGCTTCCCCTGATATGACTGTGCTACCAATGCTTGGTGCGGTGATCCTGTGAGAGCATCCAACTGTGATATCTTAGCCTGCTCTCGTGTCAAACGATCACAAAACACCTCAAAAGAAGGCATGGTAAAACGTGCACCCAAGGCATCCATAGTGGAATGGAAGGTAGATGAGAATATCTGAAAGTTCCCATGAAGTTTTGACAAAATCAGGTAAATACACTCTGTATCAGTCTTAACCTTACCACAACCCTGTAGAAGAGATCTTTGTTGTTTGAATTTCATCAGAAAGTCCTCAATGGAGGGAAAAGAATCAGGTACAAGTGAAGTCAACTCTGCCTCAATCTGCAATGCTCTAAACTCGTTGATAGTGCCAAAAAGTCCCTCAAACTTGGTCCAATAGGCCCTAGGTGTGAGACACCCTTCAAGATGAAACAGGAGACTGTCTGAAATGTGCAAAGCAATCAATCCCATAGCCTGATCCATATTGTTCCTGTGCTGCATAACCTCAAAGGCGCGAGTCAATGGAGGCTGAACCGCATCCAAACAGGACCATAACCCTCGAGACTGAAGAAGTGTCATCATGCGACCCTTCCAAGTGTGATAATTATGCGGTGTGAGAAGCTCAATAGATCTGTCGGCCATGCTGTGAACTGTGCCTCAACTGCTCTGAATGTGTTTTTTTATTATTATTTAGTGGTCTTTCAGAACTAGACAGAAGATGCAGAAGGGGTTTGTTTGTTTTGTTTTGGTGTTTATAGATTCTGGTTTTCTGATGTAGATGACAGAAAGCAAGAAAAAAACACCCCCCCACAATGCAAAAATCCAATCCCCAGTACAAACTGAAAGCCAGAAAACAATAAAAAGCAGTAATTGGTATGAGACAAATCTCTGAGTACCTGAAGAATTTTCTGGTGAAATAAACTACAGATCTGGAAAGAGCACAGAACCACCTTTCTGACGCCTATTCGTTTTCGAAAAACGGAGCAAAATTGAGCAAGTTATGCCCCTCGGAGTGCAAAAATATCATCTGACTTTGACTGCGAAAAACTGCATGCAAACTGAATATTTTTGAAGAAATTCATACACCATCAGAACGGGCTCGGAACCAGCTTTCCGAAAATATTTTGTTTTCGAAAAACCGAGTTCGTATGCAAAAGTTATGACCAAAATACCAAAACTGCTCCAAAAAGGTTTGAAGGTTAAGCCTGGTGGTCAGGCTAACCGCTAGCATTAACCGCTAGTTTTTAACCGCTAGCGGTTAACTGACGGCGGCGCCCATAACTCTGTGATTTTTAAATATTTTTTTCGGATTGCGTGCCGTACCAGGCCGTACGACCCAGAAATGAAAAAATTTTGCCTCCCGGAGTCACTGTGTCCGATTTCAACGATTTGACAGTCGATTTAGGGGTTTTTGGGCACTCTGAATGCGATGGTGAGGTCCGTTTGGGTTGAAATTGCTCCAAAATTGCAGGTACGCTCTGGATCAGGAACCCTCAAAAAAACATCAAACCCTCATAGATCTAACACCGTGAAGCCAAATTTGATGAATTTTATATCAAAATAGGGGTTTTTGGATGCTGCGAGCTCAACGGTGAGGTCGTTTGAGCTCAAAGTGCACCAAAAAAATAAACCCCCTATTCCAAATAAAAACTAGAAAACAAACACAGATCTGATGCAACCAAACCTAGATATCTAATCCTTTCAAAAACTGAACAAGCTGCAGCAGATCTGGCTCTGATACCATGTAGGATTTGAGAAATGCAAATCCACAGACCCCGATTAATACCTGCATGCAAAAGACTTGTCACAGAGAAAGAGACAGATCAAGACAAGGGTTTGGCTCTCACAATATGCAAGATGTATTCCAGAAAAATGAAATAGAGCATAAATGAAATACAAGAGATCGATCCTTATAAAAGGAGATCAAAACCTAAAAGGAAAACCTAACCCTAAAGGTGAGTGCATTTAATAATTAATATTAATTATTAAATGACTAATATGTGTGCAAGGCGAAATCTTAAGAGGAGAGTAAAGTTAATTAATTACTTTACTCTAACAATGCGTAGGTGCATCACCTCTCTTGAAAAAAAATCTTCCACAATCAAATTGTAGAACACTATCCCAAGGTCTCTCGGATGTTAGGTCTTGATGATGCTTGGAATATATCAGTTGTTTGATGTGATTTTCTAGAATCACAAGGTGGACTTACGAATGAGTTACAAAGAAGGGAAGTTGGATCTGCAAATGGAGTTCTTAAGATGGCAAAGTTGCTGAGTGTTTGCTACAGGTTCAAAAAATAGTCTGGAACTCCATTTCAACATCAGATTTAGCTTTACAATGTGCAATGAACCTTGCCTAAGGTTACTTACTAAAAAAAAAGGAAAAAAGGTAGGGAAGAGAGAAGGTTCCTGGATCTGAAACTATGAATGAACAGTGATCATGGAGGCTGCTATAGTAGACAAACTCCCTAAAGTAGGTTTTGCTTGGCCAAGTGGATCCTACAGTTACACAAAACTAGTGCAATATTCTAAGAACTATAGATTTTCAATTTGCATACACACATCATGAACATGCAAGTGAACTAAGTTGCAACAATAAAATAAAGAAGCCCAAGCTAACTTTGCACAACAATTTGTCATCAACAAGTGCCAAAAGTATGGGCTGGAAATTCATCAAATAATGAAACAAAAATCACCATTACCACTTCCAGTCAAAAAAATAACAACTAAAACTAGCTTGGAAGGTAGAACCATGCACACATAATGAGAAAACTCAAAAGTAACACCCATAGATTATGCAATGCTTCTTTCTATTGCTACAAAATGTGTTTACAATAGCTCTCCAACCCTTTACAAATGAGGGGAAGACACCCATTTATACTTTTCCAAAGACCAAATGAACGGATAGGATTTATTTACATTATGTGGCTCAGATTCAATTACATTAGGGATTCACCTACCCCACAATATTCAGCAATTTAAAATACATCTTTGTCTTTTTCTTATTTTGTCTTGTAGTGGCCAGTCATTGTAGCAGTTTTGTCTTCTAGCTAATTTCCCTTTTATTGTAGCTGAAATTGACTGAAAGCTACCTTCTTCCTGATGGAATTTCAACATTCCTCATTGGATCAAATGGTTCTGTCGATGGACCCATGGTAGGCTTCTTGAAACCATAAATGAGAGGTCGAAATGCTATTTTAGAAATGTTGTTTTGAAAATGACGAACAAGGCATGGTGACCCAGATGGTACCTCATGGCTGAAAATTTGGAATTTGAAAGGTCCATTGAGGATAAGATCCAATTTTACCATCTGGGTTGAAGTTCGTTTTGAAATCGGAGGAATGATTGGATGTTCTGGAGACGTGAGGCCGACATGCCATTTTTGGAAATGCTGTTTTGAAAATGACTAACAAAGCATGGAACTCCCGATGGTATCTCTCAGCTGAAAATTTGAAATTTGAAGGGTCAAGGGAGGATAAGATCCAATTTTACCCTTTGGGTCGAAGTCCGTTTTCAAATCAGAGGAGCGCTTGGACGTTTCGAAGATGTGAGCCCAAAATGTTGTTTTAAAAATGACTGATAGAGCATGGAACTTCAGATGGTATCTCCCAACTGAAAATTTGAAATTTGAAAGGTCAAGGGAGGATAAGATCCAATTTTACCATCTGGATCGAAGTTTGTTTTCAAATCGGAGGATCGCTTGGATGTTCCGGAGATGTGAGTTCGGAATGCCATTCTGGAAATGCTGTTTTGAAAACGACTTATGGAGCATGGAACTTTGGATGGTATCTCCCAACTACAAATTTGAAATTTGAAAGGTTAGGGGAGGATAAGATCCAATTTTACCATCTGGGTCAAAGTCTTTTTTCAAATTGGAGGAGCGCTTGAATGTTCCGGAGATGTGAGCCCAGAATGCCATTTTGGAAATGCTATTTTGAAAATGGCTGATAGAGCATGGAACTAGGGATGGTATCTCCCAGCTGCAAATTTGAAATTTGAAAGGTCAAGTGAGGATAAGATTCAATTTACCATCTAGGTTAAATTCCATTTTCAAATTAGAGGAGTGCTTGGATGTTCCGGAGATGTGAGGCCAGAATGCCGTTCTAGAAATGTTGTTTTGAAAATGGCTGACAGAGCATGGAACTTCGGATGTTATCTCCTAGCCTGAAAATTTGAAATTTGAAAGGTCAAGGGAGGATAAGATTCAATTTTACCATCTGGGTCGAAGTCTTTTTTCAAATCGGAGGAGCACTTGGACGTTCCGGAGACGTGAGCCCAGAATGCCATTCTGGAAATGCTGTTTTGAAAATGACTGACAAAGGATGGAACTCCGGATGGTATCTCCCAGCTACAAATTTGAAATTTGAAAGGTTAAGGGAGGATAAGATCCAATTTTACCATCTGGGTTGAAGTCTATTTTCAAATCGGAGGAGCGCTTGGACATTCCAGAGATGTGAGCTCGAAATGTTGTTCTGGAAATACTGTTGCAGGAATGCTGTTTTGAAACTTTTGCAGCTTCTTGAAACTTAATGAAACCTTGTCAGTTCACTTAGGCACCACAAAAACATCCAAAATCCACAGGAAATCTATCCCCAAATTCAAAAAATGAAGGAAAAAGCGAATCGAGCAAGTGTGGAAAAAACCCAAGACTTAGCAATTTTTTATTTTAGGGGCAAAATATGGTCAGCAAAAAAAGAGACTTTGAAGGGCATGCTGACCAACTAGGAGAGAAAAATGAGGGGCAAGCAAAATGAGATGGGATCAAAGCAACCCTCGGGAGCGAAAAAAGAGGGTCCCTACGTATGGCGGGGTGTGTGTGCAAAATATGCACTACACTTACTAAAATTTGTAAATACATACTAGCCCTTCACATTCCAACAACCTCCAACATAACCCCCCATTCGATCCTTGATTCAAGGGATATCCTCTCATTCATCCTCCACTATTGATGTCCCCATCACATTCCCATCCATTTCATCATCATATCTTTGCTAAGTATATGCTATCAAAATAGGTGCCTTTTGTCTTGGAGCTTCTACATTCCAACCAATTACTTAGAGAAAATAAAATTTATAACAGATTTTTAATTAATTTTTCTTTAATTATTTATGCTATTGCTATATTTTGAATTGAATTTGTGCTCTATATGAGGCTTTCTTTGGTTCAATTTTGGAATTATTCTTTGCATGTGCTTCCTATTTGATTTTCAAAGTAATAGCTCACAATTATTATTTTCATCTACATATTGTCTCTTATAGAAAATGGATGAAAATTTTGGGTCTATAACTCATGAATGGTAGCATTTTACTCAAGTATGCCATAATTTTCTATGTAATACTTATCTATGGAGATATACACCTTATATATAGAGGCCTAATAAAGAGCATAAATTACTCAAATGATCAATATGATAAGAATAAATTATATTCCCACAAAAAATACAAATATAATGTATGTATAATGTATGAGACCGTTGGTTATGGTGATCAAGGTGAGACATAGGAAAATAGAAGACTATGAAAATTATTTCAATCTTATGATATGAGACAAAGTGAAAATGACCTAATAGTAGAACAAGTTAGGAAATAACCTTTTTCACACCAACACCCTCTTGAAGTGCAATATAGGGGGAAAGGAAACATGAAAACATATAAAAATGGGTCTTGGATACAAGGAATGATGAGGCACTCATGTAAAAATGAATCTCTCATAAAGAAAGAAAAGGAGAAAACCCAATGGGACAAAACTCCTCCCTAAATTAGATAAAACACAAGAAAAAATCTTTTTAGAAGATGAAAAGAAAAAAACCTCATGTGAGGAAAAGGTCTCCCCCATAAGAATGAATGAAGAGAGAAGTTCGGTTAACCCACTAAAGAAATTTACCACACCCCGAATAGAACTCACAAATGATGATACTTACTCTTAGTGAAGGGTTAGGTGAAGATATATTCAACCTACTCTACTATAGGACAATAATAAAAATCAATGAATTTCTCCTAAATCAACTCCCTAATGTAGTGCATATGGATCTTGATATGTTTGTTTTGTTGATGTTGAAATATGGAATGAACCTACTAGTTCATTAAATAAAAAACATCCCATTTTTTTAAAAATTATAAACTTATTTGATTTTCATTTGCTAAAATAGGTTATAAGGTAGAGTTCTAACATTTATATTTCCAATTATTTTCATCACATTATCATATTTATTTTAAATAAAATTCCATTATAAACAACTTAATAAAGAATTAGTTTACAATTATAAAACATAGTAACATTCTATTACATCAATTGGATACATTTATTTTATCAAGTATTACATATTTCCAATTATGGTTCAATATCAAATATTAAAAAAATAGTATAGATTTGTGAGATACAAGGCAATAATATAATAATTCAATGTGAAATCAAAGTAATATCGTTGATAAAATAACTCTTCAAAATTTTAACTATAGGAGGGAGAGGATCACTTGAGTGCTTTTCCTCTAACCAGTGACTAGCGATTCCCTGCACACTTTCCATTAGAAAGTGACCCTACCCTTCACAAGGTTCACATATCAAGATAATATCCATGATCACCATGCTATCGGAGAACTAGTGTTTTTTTCTAAACATAATTCGCCATACATCTCTAGATACCCTCTATCTAAGTATGACTTATCTAATTGATTTGTAATTAATAGACACATTGAAATGAAAATGCAAGAAATGATTTTTTATTACTTTAGCCAAATTTATAATAAAGTAAACATGTATCATAAAGATAACATGTGCTGTAATTTCCCACTTCCCTCTCCTCTGCCTGTGTTTTGAACTTCCTGCACGCATGGTGGATTCTACCCTGGGGGTATCCCATGGTCCCCCTCTGTCCCCTCTTGACCTAAGCCTCTCCTTATCACATGCAGAATCATGTCCCTTGGGGCCACTCTTGATGGGTCAACGCCTTTGTCTTTGAGTCTTTTGGAGACACCCGTGATTCCGGTCATATCTGCTGAAATTGTGCCAGTGGTAGAGATTCTTCCAGAAAATTTAGGTTGGATGGATGTGTTGACCAATGGAAAACATAACTCATCTCCTGTTCATCCTCTTTGTGAGGAAGTTATTGCTTCTGGGACAGATTTTTTGATTTTGAATTCTATCAGTGATAGGATTCTCTCCTCCATGGAGAATATGGTCGTAGGCCATTTCCTGTCCTTTCAACCTTCTGTGGATATGGTTCGGAAGTGGGCTATTGCTAAATGGAACCTCAAGGAGAGTGTGGAGATCTGTACTATGGTGGGTGGCCTATTCCTCTTCAAGTTCATGACTTCAGAGGATTTGGTGATGATCCTATCCTCTGGGACCTGGGTGTATGGGAAGCATAGCCTAGCTTTATGTCATTGGAAACTAGGGTTTGACCTTGCTATGGATCTAAATAAATCAGCCCCAATTTGGGTTTAGCTACCTAGATTACCATTAGAATATTGGGATGAATCCATCTTCAAGAGCATTGGGGACTCTATCAGACAATTTATCACTTTAGATTTCATCACCAAATCAAAATCCAGGTTAGTCTTTGCTCGTTTTTGTGTGAATATCTATGTGAACAAGAATCTTCCTAACTCGGTTAAGCTATGATCTAAGTTTGGCAACTCGACCCAGCCAATGTGCTACAATTTTTTTGTTATTTATTGTCAGAAGTGTGTTAAAGTTTGTCACCTTATCTCTGATTTTAAATCTTTGTTTAATCAAGAGCCTAACCCGGGTATTACTACGGTAGTCCCCAACTTCCCATGGAGAATAATTTATTGAAGGATGGTGTCCCTTTGGCCAAGTCTCTGAGTGTTTCACCTTCCTTTGGTGATTCCCCTGCTGGCCTAATGGATACCAGAGTGAGTCTTGCCTCTCTAACTCTGAATGAGTCTACTGAAACTACCTAGGAGATTTAGGACATGACCCCTGGCCTTGTTTCTGGTTTGGATGAGGTTGTTGCTGGTCCCCTACTAGAGGTGGGTTCTACTGGGACAAGTGAAAAAATGGGTGAAGAAGGGGAGATTTGGGAAGATGAGAGTAATGGAGTTGTAGAGGAATCTATAGAGAATGCAAAGGGATTTTTGCTGGAGAAAGCTATGGAGGAAGAGAACTAGACAACTTTGAAGAAAAGAGGGAGGAAAAAGAAGGCGGATGTGGGAGGAGATTCTAAACCAGGCAGACACAACCAAATACATACTAGGCTGAGAGAGACTACAAATGAGATTGCCTTAGGTAAATAGAGGACATTGGACATGCCCTCTGAGAAAGGTCATAAATGAAGGTCATGTCTTGGAATGTGCGTGGGCTCAACAACTCCCACAAGAAGCTTGCTCTAAAGAACTATGTTATTGAACATAAAATTGATGTGTTCTTGCTATAAGAAACTAAGATGGAGAAGACAAATTTTGATCAGATTGCTAAGTTTATTCGGCCTGATGCATCCTACTTCTATAGTGATGCTGATGGGGTGTTAGGTGGGCTTGTAGTGCTTTGGAACCCCTCTAGGTTTATGGGTTCAAAACGTTTCCACTGCAAGAGTAGTGTGGGAGTCAATTTCTCCTATTCAAGTGGAACTTGGTCCCTAATCAATGTTTATGCACCTAACTAGAGGAATGCTAGGAGTGCCTTATGGCAGGATCTTATTGATTGGATTAAAAACAAAATTGGCTCTTGTTGGATGGTGGCTGGAGATTTCAACTCTCCTCTTTATCCTTTGGAGAAAAGTGGTGGTCTGGTGGATTATTCAGATAACATGTATAACTTGGCTAACTTTCTAAGCTCTTTTGGCCTGGTTGACATTGACCTTTTCGACCAATCCTTTACTTGGTCCAATAGGAGATTAGGTGAAAATTTGATTCAAGTTTGGTTGGATCGGTTCTTTTGTTCCTATCACTGGACTAGCCTATTGAGTGCTAATCTCAGAGCCCTACCTAGAACAGTGTCTGACCATAATCCCCTGCTGCGAACCTCCAATGACTGATCTACTGTGGGTCCTGTCCCATTCCGATTCAAGATAATGTAGAATTCCCATCCTGATTTCAAGAAAAAAATTGTTGAATGGTGGAACATCCCTATTCATGGCTCCCCCATGGTCATGATCTTATTCAAACTTAAACATATAAAGTACATGGTAAAAGGTTGGAACAAGCATATTTTTGGTGATTTTTTCCAAAAGAAAAAGATTATAGAGTGAAAATTGAAAATATTACAAAGGAAAATAGAGGAATGGGATGATAGTCAACAGACTCACAACCAAGAAATTGAGAATAGGAAGGAGTGGGAACAACTCTTGAGAAAAGAGGAAATATTTTGGAAACAAGAATCTAGGGTCCAATGCCTAAAAGAGGGCGGAAACAATACCTCTTTCTTTCACATGTCGACCATCAAACATAAGAAAAGGAATCAAATTTATAAACTAACTAATATGAGGGGTGAGGTGATATCTACGCTTGCCCAGATTGGCCTTTTGGCTGCTGATTACTTTTAGGAGGCCTACTTAGCTGTTGTTGAGGTGCCCAACCCGACCATGGATAATATACTGTTAAACCACCTACCGACCATCATCACCAGGAATGATAATTTTGGGATTCTTCATGTTGTAACTCCAGAGGAGGTTTAGTTGGCAACATTTAGTGTGGGGGAATTCAAAGCTCTAGGCCTCGATGGTTTTCCCCTTGCTTTCTTTTAGATCTTTTGGGAGATTGTGGGTGAGGACCTTGTTTTGGTTGCTCTTGATTTCTTCAAAATAGGTAGAATTATCAAACTAAACCACACCTTCATTGCTCTAATCCCTAAGATCGATGATCCTCAATCCATGTTTGATTTTCGAGCTATTAGCCTATGCAATACCTTTTACAAAATCCTCTCTAAGATTTTGGCGAACCAACTCAAACCCCTTCTTGACAAACTCATTAGCCCCACCCAAAAAGGGTTTGCTCCTGGTCATCATATTCTTGATGCTAATATGACCACCCACAAGCTCCTCCACTCCATAGATAGATGTAACTATGTGGGGATGACCCTCAAATTGGACATTTCAAAAGCCTATGACAAGGTTATCTGAGACTTCATCCCTAAAGTCTTGACCAAGTTTGGGTTCAGCCAACCTATGGTCAAACTCATAATGGAATGTGTTACTATGGTTAAGTACTTTGTTCTGGTCAATGGCCCCCCCTTTGGGTTCTTGTCTACTGGTAGAGGGATCAGACGGGGTGATCCCCTCTCACCTTATTTATTTATCATGATAGCAGATGTGTTGAGCAAGAACTTTCCTAGTCTACTATCAGAGGGCTCTATAATGGGAATAAAATTTTCCTCTACTTTGGACCCGATTGTGATACAACCACTTGTGGATAACACCTTCCTTTTTGGGAAAGCCTCTGTGGTTGAGGCTAGAAAGTGGAAAAACTATCTAAACAACTACGATGCCTATTCTGGTCAATGCATAAAATACAAAAAAAGCATGATTTACTTCTTTAAAAACACTCCTAACTTGCAAGCTAGGGTGACTGCGGTTCTGGGTTTCTTGAGTGGGACTTTTCCTTCAGTTTACCTTGGGCTCCCTCTCACTGTCAAGGAGGTCACCCCTGACTTTTGGAACTCGATTCTTGAAAGAATTCAAAGGAAACTTGCTAGATGGAAAGATTCCATTCTTAGCCATGTCAAGAAACTTCAACTTCTTGTTGTTGCTCTTCAAGGTATACCAATTTACTTCCTCTCTATTTTCAAGATACCCAGGTATATAGCCGAGAAATTTGAAAAAATTCATAGGAATTTCCTCTGGTCTAAAACTGAGGATAAGAAGAAATTTTCCCTAGTAAAATAAGAAAAGGTTTGTCTACCCAAACATTGTGGTGGTCTTGGGATTAGGGATATAACCAAAACTAACAAGGATTTGATGGCCAAGGTGGGCTGTGATCAAATAAGGAACACTAAGAATTGGTGCAAAATCATGAATTCTAAGTATCTTCAGAACAAGCCTTTGGTCAGCTGCCTTTCTGAGGTTCATCCTCAAGGTTCTTTAGGCTAGAGGAGCATTTGCAACATGTAGAGTCTTCTTAGAAGTGGGATAAAATGGAAGATAGGAAATGGTAATAAGATCACATTCTAGGAAGATCCTTGTTTAATTGACACCCCTTTGGAAAATTTTGGTTTTAGGAATCTCAAGAGGCTGGCCTAGAGCTTCTTTGGTATCTATATTAGGGACTATATCTTTGGGCCTCCTGGGGCTAGAGTGTGGAAGGATTTATCCCTTTTCTGCCCCTTTTACAAGGATCTTAGTCACTTGGCTAGGTCTCTTTAGGATTTAATTTCTTTTACTATGCTTCCCTCATCCTTTTTGGGAGATGGATTTTTCTAGACCTTTAACAAATAGGGTGATTTGTCTATCAAATCGACGTACAATATACTAACAAATAAGAGTGTTGTAGTTGATCCTTGGAAGAAGGTCTGGAACTACCATATGATCCCAAAAGTCAATTTATTCTAGTGGACCGCCTATCATAATAGGATCCTTACTCAGTTGAATTTGAGGAAAAGAGGATTTCATATTCCCAGTAGATGTTTTTTATGTAAATGTTGTGAGGAAACTATTGACCACTTACTGTTACATTGCCCATTTGCTGCTGAAGTTTGGGGATTGTCTTTTGAAAGATTGGGTATTATTTGGACCATGCATAAGGATATCAAATATTTTATTTTGAGCTGGTGTGGTTTTTATTTTCACCCCTTTCCTGGAGAAATTTGTAACCAAGTCCCTCCCATTATTTTTTGGTGCTTATGGAAGGAAAGGAACAATAGGATATTCAGGAATACTAAGATGAGTTCGAGGGAGGTCTTTGGCATTGGTGCTTTCCTTATTGAGGAAAACATCTCCATCTTCAATGGGAAACTTCTAGAGAAGGGACCCATTGAATGTGAAATTAGAATGGAAAAGGCTTGGAATCAAAATTTGGATGCAAGCTCTTTTGACAACTCCAGATCCCTAGCTAGGAGTAACACCATTTGGGAACCTTTAGATAGAGGATGGTTTAAAATCAATTTTGATGGGGCTGCAAAAGGCAACCTGGGTAGAGAAAGTATAGGAGGTGTGATTAGAGATTCCAGAGGTAATCTTGTGGCAAGTTATGCTGGGGGAATTGGCTTCCAATATTATTTGATTGTGAAAGCACATGCATTACTCAATGGCCTTCAAATTGTTGCTTCTCTGGGGATAGAGAACCTTCACATTGAATGTGACTCTAAGTTCATTATTGATGCCATGAACTTTGGAAAACTAATTGGATGGAGTACAAAGGATATTATTTTGGATATAAGGCTCTTTTTATCTAAGCTAAGGCTAAGGAATATTACCCACATTTATAAAGAGGGTAATCAAGTGGCAGATGCCTTAGCTAACTTTGGCACCTTTGGGAATCGCTCTAAATGTTGGTGAAATCTAGGGAACTTATCACCAAGAATTCAAGATCTAATCTTGAAAGAAAAACACCCTCATTTGTTATGATGACTTCAAATTTCTTGATTATGGGGGTAGTTTGGGGGGTCCAAATGGTTGTACTTTGGGCTTGGTGGATGGGCATAAAAGCTGAGGTGGCCTATGAGTTGAAAAATTAAAATTTGCAGGCTAATCCCATGCTAAATGAAGGTGGATTTACAAGGAAGTATGATGTGTAATTCGTAATTATGAATCGGAAGGGCCACACTTTGCAAAATCTCCTTATGGGGATTGTGTTAAATTATTATTTCATCATTAAGCCTATGGAATTAATTTTTGATGTGACCACTCATTCTGAGGGAAAGCTCCCTTTTGGCTCTTCCATTTTTGCTAATTTAACTCAACGTCCCAAACCCGCTTACCTTGTTTTTAATAAATTTGGCCTAGCGGCCATTTTTCCTAGCTTTTTGTGCAAAGACAACGTGGCTAATGAACCTCACTCTTCCATCATATCTTGCTTACCTAGCCGTAATCGCCTCAAGATCCCCATTTACGATATTGCTAAACTTATGATAGATTATTTTCATTTTCATGCATGTGACCTGCGCATTGCCTTGATTAACCAATGTAACTATATTAGCCAAAATATCCATTATGTGAAGAAAGCCCTTTGGTTAGCCAGTATCTCTAACATTTTTCTTTTAAAAGTTCTCTAGTTTGTTTTTTTGTGTAAGTTGAAATCATGGGTGGCAATCATGTGTAGACTGAGCCTGATAACTATGGTGAATTCCAAAAAAATCCATTGGTTTGGCACATTTGTGTTGAGGGTGGATTAGCTCCCCTTATGGAGAATCTCATGGGTCATGACCCTAACCTGTCCACACAATTTGCCAATTCCTGGAAGGACCAGAGAGTGACAATAGGTGGAATGTCATTCGAAGTTAGTGAATATGTAATTGCATAGGCTGCTATGATTTTAGAGCATGGGAAAAAGTATCTGAAACACACTAGCACCTAGGGCAATGACGGTATGAACATGTTCTTTGTGGGGAGTCAGGAGTCGGTTTGCAACTAGTCAGGGTTCGAACAGGAGGCCCTTTCATAGCCCTAGGACCAAGTTTGTTTGGCCCTCATGAAATGCGTGATGCTTGAAGGTAGATTTAAAACCTAAATTTTCTACCACTTCCCTCTGTTGAATCATTTGAGGCACAAAGTTCTTTTAAGTTTTCCGTTCTTTCTGCTTATGGATTTGGAGAGTTTGGTTGAAAAATGCAAGGAAAATGCTAGCCTTAACTCGAAGGATATCCCTCCTCTACCTCTCCACCAGGGGATTATCATGAGACTCTATCATTTCCACCTCTCTTTATGCCCTCCTAAGCCCATTTTTGCTGTTCATGTGGAGGAAGTTGAGCCCCTCGCTATTGCTAACATCTCCCCTACTGAGTGTAAAATCCCCATTTGAGTGCTACTGATAATCCTAAACCCAAGCATGCTGCTAAAAAAATCAAAGGTAATGTGAGTAATGCTTAGATGAGTGTTGTGGCCAGTCTGTGTGAGCTCAAGGCTACTTCGGCCAAAACTGCTTACAAAGCCACGCCGAAGAAAAAGGGAAAAGATGACAAAAAGGGCTTAATGGAGCCTATGGTGAACCAAGGCAAAGGAAAAAATATTGTGGGGAAGGATTCCAAGGGTGACACAGTGGTGGAGGTGATGGTTATAACTAGTGGAGAGACCACTATTTGGAGGCCTGAGAGATTGGCAAAAAATAACAAAAAAAGACAGGTGGTGGTGGACTTGGAGGAGGAGCAGTCAGAAAGTAAAGACTACAAGGAGGAGGAGATGTCAAGGAGTAAGAGGAGGAAAACGTAAAAGGACCCCACACCATCCCTAATAGTAGCAAAGAGCTGAAATAGAACTCAACCTCTCAGTCTTCGCACCCCCTAGATGTTTAGCATGTTGAGGACCTGAAGGTCATTGACGAGGGAGAGGAGCATCTCATGCTTGAAGAAAGAATGGATAAGCTGGATAAGAGATTCAGGGGCCTAATCCACTGCACTGTGAAGCTGGTCCATTTCATCACCAACACTCTATTTGCATTGATTAAAGATGAGCTAGAGGGAAAGAATGTAGATGAGAATCAAGAGTGGGTTAGGGATGGTGTCATGGACCTCTTGTCTAAAAATTGGGATAATGCTAGTTAGCTGCTATTTGGTCTATGTTTTGGTGATTCTATTGTTAGTTCGTGGTTGGTGTACTATTTTTTGGCTATTTCTATTTTTGGCTAGCTTTTTTTGATAACTTGGACTTGATATTTTTTGGCCCTTGGGGCTCGATGTGTAAAAGGTACAACACCCTGTAAATGCTTCTTACCATATAAAAAATATGTGTTGTATGTTGTCACACTTCTTTCTCAAATTGATAATCGAAAATTCAATTTCATATTCAGTTCCAAATAGAGTATATAATAATACCCATCCAACTTAAGAAATTCTCACATGCTCATGTTAATAAATAAATAAAACAATTAATCATCACAAATAATTTCACTTGTACATATGTATACATTTTTATACATATGCACCTATGTAATTACTTATTTACCCTTGCTCATAAAACATAGATGATATGTGTGTGTGTACAAGAATAAATGAATTTTCCCTAGTTAAACTAAAATTTATACTAATGGATAAATAGTGAAATATTCCAAAAATATAATACTATCAATTCACCAATGGTTAAAAACAAAGTTATCCAAAGATTTCATTTCTATTGAAATTACTAGAAAAAATAAAATTTCCACTTCCAATATCAAAGAACACAATATTTTCATAGCTATAACTACTATATATGCCAATAAAGAGCTCAATAAATTTCATAGTATATAACTACTATTTGTGTATAGGAAAATCATGTTTTGGATGAATGATTTAAGAAATAAAAACTAAACAAACACAAGATCAAGAAAAAACTCAAGATTGGGTGAAAAAATTTCAAATCTTCGTCAAATCAACCAAAACCAAAGTATGTTGATCACCCTCATTACATAAATATGTCTTTATTATTCGATTGGATGTGTGCTCATGACTTATATAGACTTATACTATTAGAATATAATATTATTTCAAATATATACTTACACTATTAGAACATAATGTTATTAGGGGCCATCACCCTTATAACATTTATATATTCTTTTAATATAAAGTTATAAAACTTTATATATTATATGATTATTAAGCATATCCCATTTGAAATAATTATAGTCTAGTAACAATTATATTATTAGTTATTTATTAATGGTGGTTGTTGAATAGGTGTGACTAATACCCCTTTAGGTTTATGCCACCCTTTCTCCTATATTTAAGGAGGTTCTCTCTCATTTGAGAGAGATAGAATTTGGAGATTGATAGTGATTTTTATCACTATGCACATGAGGTATTATTGGCCACGTGGATGTATGGATAAGTATTCCCAAAATTTGATCTATGTTAGAATAGACCATATTTTTAAGTACTTTAATAAAATAATATTTTATAGGTTTTTTACCCAAAAAGGTTTTCCCCATGTATATCTTGTGTAATGTGTAAAATCTATGCTTGTATGATTCTCATTTTAATTATTTTATATATCTTGTTTATAATGATTATTATCCTAAGATCATAATTTCTATCATGGTACTAGAGCTAGTTAGGGTATACTAATCACTTTTACAAATTATACCATCAAATAGCTTCAAAATACTCCTAAAATTAAGTAGTTGCATTCAAGTAAGTATACTTCATAAAACTAGCTGGAAAAGCATATGTTCATTTATTCTATTAGTATTTTAGGGAGCATCTACAACCATTATGTTTTGTGAATTTATACTAAATCATAATTGAAATAAGATAAATTTAAAAAAGGAAATTCAAATAGATGAGGATATAACTTAATATTGATGTTCATTTGGGAATTTGCTTCATAATAAGCATTTTTTAGTCTTCTTAATCTTGGTTATTTTGTCACTAGTTAAAGTATCTATGACATTGATCCTAAAGAAAAAGGTAGAAATGAAAATTTCAATAATAATCATATCATCTCATAAATGAATATTACTCATAAATTACAAATAAAAATGTTCCTCCTAATGGAAAAACTATGATCAAATAGATCTTTTTCTTAGTAAAAAATAACATAGTAATCAACAATCATTTAGCTAAGGAATAAGGATTGTTGTAGGATTATGAATGTCAAGTACCTTGGCAACTACCCCCTAATTAGGTGTCTCTCGAATGAACACCCTAGTGGTTCATTGGTTTGGAATAACATCTACAAGATGAAAAAATTTCTACACTCTAGTCTAAGATGGAAGTTAGGAGATGGTAGCAACATTAGTTTTTGGGAGGACCCTTGGTTGACGAAAATGTCCCTTTCCCATTCTAACTTCAAGAATATGATGGGGCTAGTGAGGCTTTAATTTGGTGGTTATTTTAGTGACTACCTTTGTGGTCTCCATGGTTCTAGGAAGTGGAAAATGTTAGAGTTGTGTTGTCCCCTCTCCTCGGAATTAAGGATTTTGGCTAGGTCCTTGCGGAACATCCTCTCCCTAACCAGAATCCCCTCTCAAATATGGAGGATGCTTTCTATTGGGTTAAGAAACGTAAGAGAAACCTCTCTGTTAAGTTATCTTACTGTTTTTTTGTTAGAACAAGGAAATAAAAGAAGATTATGGAAATAGGTTTGGAGTAGAAATTTAACACCAAGAATTAAATTCTTCTAGTGGATAGCCTATCACAACAGGATTCTAACTGAGGTTAACTTAAGGAAAAAGGGATTTAAAATCCCAAATAGATGCATGTAATGCAAGAATAATGAGGAGTCAGTTGGCCACCTTTTACTCCACTGCTCGTTTGCTACCAAAGTCTAGGATTTGGCTTTTGGTAAATTGGCGATTCGTTGAAGCATGAATAGTGATATCAAGAGTTTTATTGAAATTTGGTATGGCCCTTTCCGCCATACTCTCCCTAGAAAAATCTCGTGTCAAATTCCTCCCATCCTTTGCTAGTGTTTATGGAAGGAGAGGAAAAATCGAATCTTCAGAGACATTGAAAAAATCCCTAAGGAGGTCTTTGGTATTGGTTTTAGGCTTGTTTATGAGAATGTCTCCTTATACAACTAAAAACCCTTGGACATAGAACCTAATGTGTGGGAGATCAACATGAAAAAATCATGGAACAAAAAATTAGAGATCAAATTCTATGATAACTCTAAATCTCTGGCAAGACTAAATATAGTTTGGAAACCCCCAGATACTGGTTGACACGAACTTAATTTTGATGGGGCGGCTAAAGGGAACCCAATGATGGCTATCATTGGAGGCATTATCAAGGACTCTAAGGGAAATCTAGTGGCATGGTATGCTAGTGGTATTGGAATAAAAAATTCTACGATAGTGGAGGCTAGAGTGCTGCTTAAGGGCATTTAAATTGTTGTCACTCTTGGTACTAAAAAACTACACATTGAAGGTGACTCCAAGATGGTGATTGAGACATACTCTTGGAAACATTATTTGATTTCTATATTGGAAAGGAAGAACCTGACACACATATTTTGTGAGGGAAACCAGGTGGCGTATGCTCTAGCCAACTTTGGTTCTGTTGATGGTGTTTTCTGCACAACAACAACTTAGACAAAATATGATATCCTCTCTCTCTTGAAAGGTAAACCTCTATGGAAAAGAGATAACCCCAAGGTCTCTAATGTCAGGTCTTGAAAATGTAGCAAACAACTCAGTTATAAATGTGAAAGTGTTGGTAATCACAATGGGACCTTACTACGAGCAACACTAGATTTCGAATCTTATCAAATATAGACACTAAAATGATACTTTGAAACTTGATTGGAACCTGAATAATAAAGAAACAACAAAAGATAAAGGTTTCAGAGATAATCATAAAACTACTTCTAACCCTAAGATTGGAAATGCAAAAGGATAAAATGCTTGAAATGGACTGATCTCTTATAAACTATTCTCTGCTTGACCCAGATAAATCTGCAATTCCACAAAAATAGTGCAATCTTCTATGGTGTTGAAAGATTTTCAAATCATAAATATTCATTCAGTCAATCCCACAACAATTGAGATGAATAAACCTTCACAATTGAACTAAGCACAAATATAAGTCCAGGCTAACTTTGCAAAGCAGCTAACAATCAGCTAACTGCAAAAATTATGGACTACCGATCACTGCAGACATTCCAAATATGAAACCCTCAGCATTATCAAATCATTTAACCATAAACAATAAGCAGTTTGAAAGATAGAATAACAAGAACCATGCCAAATGAGATTCCAAAAGATAGATACCAAACACAATATCCCCCTTATATTAAATAATCCAAGATAACAACAATTCCAGTTCTTCTGTTACAATATTTGCTTGAAGATAAACCCTAACTTGCTCTAATACCACTTGATCTACTTATCCTTATATCTCTATTTCTCAATCTCCTATCTATATCGAAATGAGGCAACATGCCCACTTTTATAAAGAATACCCAAGATAGGTCAGCCCAAATGATAATTTACAATAAAACATGACCTACAAGAAGTTGGCCTCAAACATTAAATTCAAACACATGAAATGTGCCATTGGCACCAATTTCATTCTAAACCGCCAAAGTGTAAAAAGGGTCGGCCCAATACATGTAAATTAATGGGAAGCAAAAATATCAATGTAACTCTATATAATCACTCCCCATCCTTGTCTTTATTTTTATCCCCTTCAGCATGTAGGAACAATAGGACCCTATCCAGCTCAGCAATAGGCGGCACAGGCAAAACCCTAATCTTTCTCTCAAGAGTTTTAATATCTTCTCTTGCCTGTTGAACTGTACCATCCCAATCGGCCTTGTTGGTCAAATACCTGTCAATGACTGTAATGTAAGTTGCAGCATCATCCAACTGATGTTCGATAACTGGTCCCTCACTAACTGGAGAATACACATCTATCCACCATTCCCTAAGTTGCTCCAAATTGAGATGCTTTGAAGCAAACTTCTTCCTCCCAGTCATGACCTCAAAGAATGAAGTGCACCGGTCATGAACACCAGTTAGAGCACCCTCAATTTGCCTTGCCTGCTTATGGATATTTTTCAAAGCCCTTTGCCCCATTTGCAGGATTTCAAACCACTCCCAAGGTTCAGAAACCCTTGGAAAAGGAAGAATCTTGCACTTTACTAATCTGTCCTCAGTGAACCCCATGATAGTTGTAATCTTTTGCAGCAAGAGGTTAGTATCCACATTATCTTGGGCTAATGTAGTCTTTAACCAATCAATCAATGTCATTGCATCCCCTCTAGTGGATAATATGCCCTTAATTGCCTCATCTCCCCTATCCTGGACACCTTTCAACCAGGAAACCGTAGCATGTGAAGTACATTTCATTTTCTCTAACTCAGAAATTGTCTCATGGGGGATGAATCCTGTAGTAGAAGAGGAGGAGCCAATAGTTTGCAAGGGTTTCATTAAATCGTGCAAGTATTTCCTTATATTTTAATTCTCCTTCTCTAGCTCATGCCTAGTTTGTACTGCCCTTTTCAGTCTCCCCATAATAACTGCACTAGAGCCCTAATACTCCTCAATATCTTGCTCAATAGTGGCATGTCCCAAATCGATAGTTTGCACATTATAGTCCCGAGCAGTCACATTATCCCTTACTTTATTTGGAGCAGGGGTAGCAATATGGGCCACCCGGTTACCTGATCCATCCCTCTCAATCTGGGATACAACCCTTGCTTTCTTTTTAACCCTTTGCCTCTCTACATTAACCATGAGGGCATCCCAATTATGAGGAGCATCCTCCACTATTACCATTTTACTCCTTAATTCCTTCTCGAGCCACTCTAGAATAGTAGATTCATAAGGCACTGTGTCTTGCTTATCCTGTTCTTTTTCCTGCTGATCAGTAGTAACATCCTTTTCAACACTTGGACCTTTAGGAACATCCACTGTTGGGTTCTCTACCTGTCGTACCTATTCTTCCACAACAAGCTTCATGGGTGAGGGAACCCTAGCTAGTATTTCCTCTTCCTTTTGAGGAGACTTTTCCATTTGTTCTCTTGCAGGAGAATCTGCATGTGCCACTAAGGGAGACTGAACCACCTTTTCAATTTTTGCCTCTCCATTAAAGAGGTCTCCTTCTTGGAACTCTTCCTCACCCAAATCCTTGGGACTTTCATCTTGTTTTGACTCTCCCCTTACACTACCAGCATCTTGGGGAATGGAGGGGCCCACTTGCTCAACAATGGGGATACTCACTGAAACACCCTCCTTGGTTGTAGTATCCCTTGGTTAAGGAGTCCTCTATCTCCTCATATAGACTTGTGTCTTTTCCCCAGAACTCTCCACTTCTACCATTGGTGGCTCAACCTTCTTGTCAGCCTTAGGAGCTTCCTCCAAATTTTGTGATGTCCTTGTAGTTCTTCTCTTCTTCATTAGTGCATGAACACTCTCTGCTTCCTCCTCTTCTTCCTGATTCTTTTCAACCTCTTTCCTAGAGGCATGCTTCCTCTTCTTAGCAACAGGCTTCCTCTATTTGCCCTGCTCTGTAGCTTTCTCAGCTTGAACATCTCTTACCTGAATTCTAAAAGGAGAGGCCACCTTCTCCTTGCCCTTTTGATCTAGTTCAAGAGAAGCCTTAGAAGCAGAATGAGACTCTAAGTCTCCCATCAAGTCATAGGTGCATGGAACACCCTCGCTCTTCAGCTCTAGCATCTTGTGCTTCAACCGCATTTTGTTAAATTTAATCAGAGGGGCCATAACTTGATGCAAGTTAGTCTTTTCCTCTTCTAACCAGTCGACTTCTCCTATTGGTTTATCTCTCACTGCCTCATACACATGACCTTTAATCACATTCCCATCTTCTTCTACTTGGTATGGGATGGCTTTCACATTATACAATCTCACCAAATCTACTGGTAACCTGGAAAATCTCTTCTTTCTTACCTCAAACTCATCGGCAAGGTTTTCCCAATAGTCCTCAATGTGAGCCTTATGGCTATAATCTCTATTGGCCCTCTTCTGTGCTTCACCTATTATATCAAACCTTGTTCTCTTAGTGTGGAAAGGAAGTCCAAAAGTACCCATCTCCTCCTCGGCAGCATGAGCAGACTGAATGGAGGCACAAACTTCACCATTCCAATCTTTAGAGGGAAATCATTCCCAAACCCTGTCTTTTGCATTTCTCCTTTCACAATATTCTCAAAATCATAGATTTTCCTAACAACCTCTAACAACACAAGATGATCTATAGGATACCTGGGGAGTCTGTAAGGTGCCCTGTGAAAACTGTCAATCCTAATATATGAGAAGGTTGGGAACTAGATAAACCATGCTCCATACTTTCTTATCAATTCTTTTGTATTATCTGAGATTCTCACATGCTTTGCACCCTAGAGCAGTCTGGTAATATACATTGTAAAGGCATCATTTGACCTTTGATAGCTTCCACCAGTTAAGTGCAACTGTGGATACACCTCATAAATAGCATCCTGCCCAAAGACACCTCTAGTGCTCAATCCCTTGTATGGATAAAGTCTGGCCAATGAATACACTAGGTAAAAGGTCATGGTGAAGGTCTTGGTCTGCAAGACATTACACAACTGACGATGGATTTCAACACTAATAACACTTGCCCAATGATAATCAATTCCCTGCTCCATCCTGGCAATCAGACTAAACATCCATGTCTCAAATACACCTGCACTCTTCGATCCCACCAACCTACTGAGAAGAGTGATAGCATTATAGTACTCCCTTTTGAACTTGAGCCTAGATAATTGCTTGGGCAACTTAGAGAAATGAGACTTAGGCTTCTCTAGCCAGGAGTTAATCACCTACTATGACTTGACTATGTTCTCTTCATAGTATTTTTTGGCATCGTTTATGTCAAAACCTACCACATGGGACCTATCAGGTATGTCAAATGTTGTAGCAATTGACATAGGACTAAAACCAGTGAGAATTATTCCTTGGGGACCCACTATCCTCTTTGTTCCTCTATCATAATTCCTTACACACTCTAACACCAACTCATAACACTGTACTGTAGGAGGGAAACCTGCCACATGAGATAATCCAGATCGTACCATCCCTACTTCCAACAGAGGAGGATTCGGTGCTGACATCTCAACCTTGAATTCTTCATAATCCCACATGCCTATGTTTGTATCTGTGATCCCCAACCAAATTGAGGTCAACTTGCTATCAGGAATCCTGCTCTTGATATCCAACTTAACCTTCTCTGCATCCGAAATAGCAGAAGCCTTTGCACTAGGATCGGTTGCCTTTGCCTTGCCTCTGCCAGCAACATTCTATCCTAATCCTGCTTGTAAACACATAAAAGCAATCATAATTAGATCCACAAAAAGCAATAAGTGTAAAAGATCATTATTTCAAAATTTGAGATTTAGCTCTCCTCACGGATTCTGCACTGGGAAGGATTTTTGGGAAAATCCGGACCAAGCGGATTGCAGCGAACCAAACATACCAAAATCCCATAACAACATTTAAATCACCAACTTAATTAAGAAAAAGCATTGAGAACACTTAGCATAAGTTCCTTAAATTAATCAAATGTATTATCAAGAAACCTACCATCTAGAACCATTAGATTCAACATTTCCTCAAAAACACCCAAAAGAATTCGCTAGAGATGGATTTTGGCGAGATTAGCAATAGTTACGACAAACTCGGGGAAAATGAAGGGGCACGAAATATCGAGAAAATCTGGATGGAACGGATTTTGACGAAATTCAGATATAACAATATCAAAGCTCAAAATCGGTAAAATGACCCGACCGCGGACCTCGAAAAAATTTGGATGGAACAGATTTTGGCGAAACCAAATGAAATCCGGTAGAAAGTGGTGAACGAAGAGGAGATGGAAAATTCAGGGAAATTTGGGGGAAGCGAAATTCCACAAAGACCTCGAAAACCCGAACCTGTCAACATCCTCAGTACTTTTACCAAACTAATTCAAATCACTTCGGATCTATGCCAGAATTTCGAAGCCAACTCAACCTAAGACCCTGATGGGTAAAATGTGAACTAAAGACACTCCTCACAGAATTTTGAAGAGGACTGGCCATGCCCTAGGTCAAAAACCCTAAATGTCTGCAATGAAAATACAAACAACTTGCTCAAATACTAAAATGGAAAATATAAAACCACAACAAGCCAATGCTCAAAAGGAAGCAATACCAGACCAAAATGCACACACCTGATCAATAAAAGTGGACTAGTGTGCCAAACACAACGCCCAAAACACCCAACGAAGACATGCATCGAAAAACCAGAAAAACCACGAAGGACCCCCTCAAGCAAGCAAAGAAAAGCCATCGAAATCGATAAAGAAAAGGGGCATGTCTACATACCATGGAAATGCAAAGGTTGAAATTGGTGAAGTTGAGATACAACCGCTGAATGTAAACTAAATACAACCCTCGCACAAGAAATGCCAATGCACAACTCAAATGATCAATAACCAGGATCCAACAAACACCAAGAACTTCAACACACAAGCACAAATGAAAACAAATGCACCAACTCAAATGATCAATAACCTGTCAAACAATCAATAAATCGAAGCCCAAAGACCTCCATTCAATCGCCATTAATACACTTGACAAGATAACCGCGGTCACAAAAGACCTTCAGGGATTCGACATTGCCACGGATTTCGGGGATTCGACACCGGGAAGGATTCTCGGGGAAATCCGGGATGTGCGGATTTTCCTGAAAATAATTGAAAAGGTAGCAATTTCAGACATTAAGGGAAAATCGGGAGAATCTGGCCTAGGCGGATTTTCTCGAAAACAGTGAAAAACTGGAGATAAAACTGAAACTTTAGATTTTCAACATGGTTCAAAAGAATGCCACTTCAATTGGAAAAATTGGACATTAACGCTCGAACCCAAACAAACAAAAACCTCCAGAAAGAAGGGCCAAAACACTAAAAAACCAAAAAAAGAGGGTCCCCACATCAAGTGGGGCATGTGTGCAAAAACTGCACAACAAATGGCGACTCCACTGGGGAAATGCTCCAGAGCATTTCAAAGATAAGCCAGAATCAAGAACTTAGAATCTCTGATTTCAATCTTTTCATCAAGACTCCTAAGAAAAAAGTTTCAGAAACCACAAGTAAGAAGACCTTTTCCTATACTAGGGTCCAAGTGTGTGTATCATGCATTAATCCTTATTATGTAAGTGCAAAAAGAAAAAAAGTAAATTTGACCAAGCTACATGGGATTGAAACTTCAAAAGCAACCTGGATAGAGCCTCACTTCCAGTCAGGCATCTATAGCCCCGATGAGGTTATCATTGTGACCCTCTCAAGCATAGCTTTACTACCAGTTAAGCATCCATACCCCCGATAGAGATACTAGGATACTCCTGATAAGGTGAAGCTCATTCAAAATTTTCAAAGTTTTCTTCTTTTCTCTTTTTTAGATATTTCTTGTCTACCTTCGTAAGTAATGAAACTTACGCTCAGGGATGAGGAACACAGTGGCACTGAAGCAGAATATAAGATTTTTCACCCGGCCAAACTACCCTAGAATTTCATGCACCTCCAAAAATTTCTTTATTCAATATGATATGTAAGACCCAAATATATTCCAAAGTATATCTAAAACAATTAGCTCTAATCCTTAGTACAAAGATGACCAGATAAAAGAATTCCACCACCTCATTCCGAAAAATTGATTAGGGTTTATAAAAGGAATTTCCAGAATAACCCCAAACAAAATAGCCTTGGTGCATAGGTGTAACAACCCAATGAAAAGGGGAACCCAAAAAGAAAAACAAACCAAAGTAGACCTAATCTAACAAAGCAGACCAAAGCAAACAAAAGCAAGCCTACTCTAGCTATGTATAGGATGAACTCCAAGCAGTTCAAGGTTGAAAATAATGCTTTAGATACTACCCATTAACAGGCAGTGGGATATCCTCACCAGTGAGGGTTTTCAAATGAAAAGCATTGTCTCCCAAAATTTCTTAAATTTGGTAAGGACCAAGCCAAAGTTTATCAAATTTACTATTCTCTCCCTTATGATCATGGGCTTTATCCCAATAAAGAACTAAGTCAAAAATTCTAAAGGCTTTTACCTTAGCTCTCCTACCAAACCATCTTTTTACTACACCCTAATGTTTAGCAAAGTTCTCTAGGGCTTCATCTCTTCTCTCTTCCAAATGCAATAGTTCAGCCAAACTGGCTTCACGCTTATCTTCTTCGTTATAGTACTCATTGATGAATTGTAGGGTAGGGATTTTCAATTGAATAGGAAAAATTAGTTCCAAACCATACACCAAGTGATAAGGGGAGGTTCCTATGGATGCTTTCTGTCTAGTACAGTCAGCCTAGAGAGCAAATCGAAGTTGGGTGTGCCAATGCTTAGGATTTTGCTCTAACAGCCTATGGATAACTGTCAGAAGGTTTTTGTTGGAGGACTCAACTAGACCATTACCTTGGGGGTAGTAATTGGATGAAAATTTAATCACAATTCCATGATCATATTCCCAATTAGAAAACTTCAGTGATGCAAATGCAAGACCATTATTAGAAACCAAAGATAACGGACAACCAAAACGATTGATAATTCCTGATTCAAGAAAATTGATTACCACATCCGAAGTACATTGTTTGCAAGCAAGTGCCTCTATCCATCTAGTAAAATAATCAGTTATGGTAAGAATATACTTGTGGCCTACAGAGGATGAATGATTGATTGGGCCTATAAAGTCCATACCCCACTGAGCAAATGGTTTTACCTCTATGACTGGCTGAAGTGGAAGAGCTGCGTGCTTTTCCTTACTTGCTGTAGTCTGACATATGTGACAGGTTCGTACATGTTGGTGTACATCTTTGAACAAATTAGGCCAGTAATAGCCTGCCCTCAAGATTTGATGTGCAGTGGATGATGCAGAACCATGGCCAATGCCATATTTCTCATGAAATTCAATCATCACTCTAGCAACTTCATTCTTCCCTAAACATCTCAAGTAAACACCCTCATGATTTCTTTTGTATAAGATAGCTCCTTTCATCATAAAACTTCCACTCTTCAAGCGGAAAGCTCGCCTCTGAACCACGTTAAGATGATCAGGACACCGCTAATTCAATAGATAAAAAATAATTTCATCATACCAGTCTCCTGGAGAGACCTCCTGAAGGTAATAATGTTGGGCTTTGAGATTAGGACCTGTCTCAGCCATCGTCTTTGTAAGTCCTTGTCCTCTTACCAATTTCATGGGCTGAATTTCCATATCATATTCTTGCAGCATCGTCACCCACTTGGCTCTTCATTCACCTAACTTGTTCTGCATCAATAACAACTTTACTGCAGGATCATGCACTATGGCAAAGACTTTATTCTTCAAGATATAGTGCCTAAACTTCTTAACTGCACAGACCAAAGCATAGGCTTATTTCTCCACATTATGGTATTTCAATTTTGCATCTTTCAAAGGAGTGCTCATGAAGGCTATAGGGTGTTCATCCCCTTGATCAGACTTTTGAGTTAACATTGCAGCACAAGAATGATTAGAAACAAATGAATATATATAAAAAGGCTTAGCATAATTTGGACTCACCAATACAGGAGCTTCAACAATAGCCCTTTTGATTTATGCAAATTCCTCCTTAGCTTTCGAGCTCCATTCTATCTTCGCTTCTTGCTTCAACATAGCATTCAATGGTTTGACTATCTCTGCAAATCCTGTGATTAATTTCCTAACAAAATTAATCTTACCAAAGAATGACTTCATCTCTTTCTTACTTGTAGGAGGTTGAATCTTCAAGATGGCCTGAATTCTCTCAGGGTCAATGGCAATACCTTGCTTTGATATAATATGTCCTCATAACTTGGCTTTCGTGACTCCGAAAATACATTTCCTTGGGTTAAGTGAAATGCCAAATTCTCTGCATCTTTGGAATACCTTGCATAAGTCTGATACATTATCACCTCGTTTCTTGGAAAAAATAGTCAGATCATCCATATAAATAATGATGCACTTACCAATTATATCCTTGAAAGCAATATCCATGGCTCTCTGGAATGTAGCTCCAACATTGATCAACCCAAATGGCATTCTTTTGTAGGCAAATATTCCCCACTTTGTAGTAAAGGCAGTCTTGTGTCTATCCTCATAGTGCACCATGACTTGGTTGTATCTAGAATACCCATCCAAAAAGGACATCATCTGTGATCCATTGACAATCTGAAGCACTTCATCCAATGAAGGAATTGGATAATTATCCTTTTCTGATGCTCTGTTCAGATTCCTAAAATCCACACATAGTCTGATTGCTCCATTCTTTTTTCTTATTGGAACCAAATTCACCAACCAAGTAGAGTGTCTTACGGGAAAGATAATACGTGCTGAAAGTAGTTTCTGCACCTCTTTCTGAATGATGGGTTCTAACAAAGCATTGATTGGCCTTTGCCTCTTTCAGAATGGTTTGACATCTGATCTCAAGGGGATAGTGTGTGTGATGATCGAAGTATCATATTTTTTCAGATCCTCATAACTCCAAGCTATTACATCATGATATGTATGTAAGGTATCTATAATCCCTTTCCTTTCTTTTGGAGTACATACCTTGCCAATAAGAACATTCTTCAAATCATTTGATGTCCCCATATTATATGTTTCACATTGGCTACTAATAGACTCTATTTTAGTCTATTGTTCTTGATCCCTTATTTTATCCAAGTCAAAAATTTGTTCAAGTTGCACCATACCTCTGGGAATGGTATTTGTTTTTAGATTGATGATTCCTCCAAAGTCAATTTCTGCTTCTTGAGGCTCTATCTCATCAATGACTTGGGAAGCAAATACATCGCAGCTTGTGATAAAGTCTAGAATATGCTTATCATCTTCAAATACCTTAAAGTTGGTAACATTGTTAGGCACTGAAGGGACTGGAGTGAGATCAACTATAAATTTCTTCAATCCTAAAAGTGACAAGGGCTGTAAAGTGCTGGCAACTTAAGCTAAAGAATCAGCCACCTGATTTTTGTTCTGAGGAATCAATTGGATATTAAAGGTGTCAAAATCCTCAATGAGATCCCATACTCTATGTTTGTAGTTGGTCATTCTTCTATCTCGGCATGAATATTGTTTCCTTACTTGTTTGACCCCCAATTTGGAATCTCCAAATACTTGTAATATTTTAACCTTCTTTCTTGATGCCATCAGTAAGCCGTGGATCAAAGCCTCATATTCAACAACATTATTAGTGCATTGAAACTAGAGTCTGTTAGCAGCGAAGTAATTCTTTCCTTTGGGACTAATCAATTCAAATCCTACTCTAGCACCCTGCTTGGATTTAGATCCATCAAACCTTAGTGTCCAACAATCGTCAGGTTCTTTTAGCCTCAACTTATCCTATTCTCTATCGGAGATAAGAAGTTTTTTAGGGAGCCCTAGTAGGTGGAGCTGGATTAATGTATTTTTGTATCTGTCTAACAACATTTTGACACAAGTCACATTCTAACTCAGAGTGAGAGGCATCATGTACTCTACACCAATTTGGAAGCAATAATTCTTCAAGCATCATGCTTCCTTTTAATTGTACTTGGTCTTCCATACACTTCTAGATGAATTCCTGAAAGTTACTCAACAAACAAAGCTTCCTGTCTTCTTCCTCACATATTTCATTCTCTGGTTCAATTAAACCCTCAGGACTACTACTCTCCAGAAGGTGTTCATTCGAAGAATCCTACAACATAAAAAATTCCTCATCCTCTGCAACTGATGCAGCCAACACATAATTTCCCATGCCAACTTCAGACACCAATACCTCATTTGAAATATTTTGGTATTCTGTGATCACATATTTCATTCTAGGTTCCCTTTCAATTCAGATATGATTTGGAACTCCTTTCCATGGTAACCACATGTGGGAATGATCTATGGATGTGTATCTGTTATGCCTTTCATAGCCACCCCATCTTTTGCCTTGGTCAAAACGGGTCCCCCTTTGTGTTTTTTGTACTTAGTTGTTTTTGGAACAAAGTTTGGAGTCTAGTTTTGCCAATACTTTGTTTTTCTTTGATTCCTCTGTCGGAGTCGGAACCGGAGATGAATCGGGTTCTGAAATTTCTTTTGAGGCTTGTTTTTTGGTTTTATCTTGACAGTCTTTTCTTTGCCTTTGTTTTTTCTCTTTGGCGGAAGCGGAGTCGGAGTGGGAATTGGGATGGTTGTTATCAAAATTTGCAAAATCAAATTCAATTCGGATCCTGCCTCCGCTCCCTTTTTAATGTTTGTTTGTCTCGGTTTTTGTGTTTTGTTTTATTAGGTTGGTCTTTTACTTAACTTTTTGTTTTTGTTTTTGTTTTGTTTTTAGTTGTCGGACGCGGAGTCGGAATGGGGATAAGGTTTGGAAATTTTATGATTTTAAGATCTTGTTTCCATTTTAGTTCTGACCCCGCCAATTTTTTGTTGTTGACTTTTTGACTGAAGTTGCACTGCAGACCAGTGTTCGCTCTTTTATAGTTCCGACTCCGCCTTTACTACATTTTAATGCATTAATGGTGGTTGCCGATGTAGGTAGAAATTCACATATTTTTCTTTATTAAGGGTTAAAGCCGATCATTATTGTTATTATCACAAGTTTGAGAGCATGAAGAGCAATAGCAGAGTTTGTTTGAGCAAATTGATCGAGATAGAGAAGGGATATTGTGTGCGAATCGATTCAGAAAGTTAGCATGGCTTTGTTTGCATTTGAGGTAGGTTTTTTATCTTTGTTGTTCGTTGTTTATTTCCTTGTTGTGTTTTGCTTTGTATCTGTTCACATGTTCAATCATTGTGTTTTAAAGCAATTTTATGATCATCGATGTGAATGAATGAGCAGGTTCTTGTTTTGGCTTGTTTTGTTTTGCTTTAATCTTTGTTGTCTTGTTTTACCGTGTCGTTTCTTTCTATTTTTGGGCATTGTCGCTTTCACGTCTTAATTGTGATCACGTCGTGTCATTTTCGATTTGTAGTAGATTAGATTAGATTAAAGGTTTTTATTATGGGGTGAGTTAGATTAAGAATTTACAGTGAGGTGGATTAGAGAATTTATAGTGAGGTAGATTAGAAATTTTACAGTGAGTTAAGGTAGATTAGATTTATTGTTTAAGTTAGGGTTTCATCGTTTGGGAGAATGGTAGGGTTTTAAACCTATGCTCTGGTTTTATTAAGTTTGTTAGATTAGGGTTTCATCGGTCTCTGCAATTACTTTAAATAAATGGATCTAAAATACAATTGTTCCCCACGGTCATATGATGGTAGAGTTTTTAAGCTCCTTTTCCATTTTATGGTGACCTAGGTTTAATCATGAAGTTATGATGAAAATGAATAAATTTGATGATGTCATGATTAGAATAGGCGGAGGTGGGATTGGAATGGGTATGGGCATAAGAGTTTTGTTTTTACCAAAGTTATCAATTCCATTGCTATCTCATTTTCGATTCCAAGTTCTAAAAGGTTTTCTTGAAGTATGTGATAATTAGCGGAGGCGGGATCGAAACTGATCTTGAACTTAATAATTTTGTTTGTAAAGGTTATCAGTTCTGTTTTCATCCAGTGTCCGGCTCCACATATAGTGAGGAGTCTTTTGTCGAAGTAACGATAACCAAATCGGAGGCGGAGGCAGAATGGAAATAGAATATGAAAAGAAGAGAATTCAAAGAAAAACCAAATCCCTTTTTCATTCCGATCCCGGTTCCAATAACTTCCCTGACTCTGACTCTGAGCCCGTTTGTTACTAGGTGAAGTTCCTATATCGGTTTTTGCTCTGAGTCCACCAGTTTTGTAAAAGTGCTTTTTTTGAGCTTCATTCTAGTTCCGACTCCGATGTATATATAATAGGTATGTTTTTGAAACATGTTTTATAATGATTTATTTGAAGGTCTAATTAGAGGTTTGCTTGCAGGAGATTTGAGAGATGTCAGGAACGTCAGGAGAGGCTGCTCGAAGGAATCAACCAGCTGGAATGTCAAAGACAGCACCGAAAATCAAGAAGGTGAAACCAAAACAGCTACCTTATACATTAAGGTATGATCATAGGAATTTGGTGGTTAAGGTGAGCAAGGTGGAATCAGACTGGTTAGATATCACAAATACTAATCTTGGCTAGTATAGTTTTGAAGAATTACATGAAGAGACCTTTGCAGAAAGGGAAAACTTGACAGGGAGAATTCAAAGGATTGTTGACTCTGGTCTTGCACATATCATTGTGTTTCCTTTGTCAGTTCAGTGTCTGGATTTGATATGTACAGTGGCCAGTACTTATAATCTAGCTACAAGATTATGCATGGATTCACAGAATAATGTGATTATAGATCTTACTCTGTAGATGTTCCAACGTATATTTAATGTTCCTGATCCCAAGAATTCAGTGTAGTTAACTGAGGCTGAGGCATTGGAGAAATACAGTAAGCATAAAGACTCCAATAAGTCTCATTTAAACAAAAGATGGTTAAGCACCAAGAAGAAGTCTTTAAGCAAACTGGTAGACCAGCCAAAGAGGGCAGACTTCAAGAAGGAGATATCTGATTTGATATTGATGTTGTCCAGAGTGTTTGGGAAGAGGGATGCCTTCCATTTCAAGGAATGGATGTTTCATTTTATTCAGGTGATCTTTCAGGGTGATTATCAATTTGATAGGTCAATGATTGTTTCTGATGCCATACATGATCAGTTCACAAGGGTCAGACAGACCAAATCTTTCTTCATGACTTCATATGTGGTCTATGTTGTGGCAAGAATGGGGATTTTCCTAGGATTAAACAAAGTAGGTATAATGGGAGTCTTGGATGGACAAAGGAAGGTGTGGGAACACTACGATCAGTTATCCCTTCAGGTTGCTGAGACTCACTTTAGGACAGTCAATGATGCCTTTTTATATGTGGTTATCAACTAGTTGAGTGGAGATGCAGGATATAGGTTAAGCCAAGAAGCTATGGCATTCATTTCGGAATGGGGAAGTTGGTACATCCAATACCCCAAATTTACATACTTCAGATTGTTTTGGTTTGAAGGTCATCCCCATTTACTTCCAAGATGCTCCAGCAATAGAATAGTGCTTATGGAATTTGTATATCAAGCCATTGGAGTTAATGCTAGATTTGGGATGAAGCACAAGACAGGATGCCATAAGTTTCCTATGACACTGGGGGAATATGGCTGTCAACACTTGAAGGCAGCTAAGGTGGTTTGTAATGAGTTGATATAATTAAAATTGGGATTGTATATAGCTCGTAAGTATTTTGATCCAAAGAAGAAGATGTATGCTTTATTACCTTCAGTGTTTACTAGACATTTTAATTTATTGGAGGATTTTTGGTGTGATAGGCAGGATGAATATGACTTAAGGAAGAAGAATTATGAGAGATTACCAGTCTCACTTATGGTAGAGCTAGGTATTAAAGATAATATTCCTAACACTTTGGTGGATGATGGAATTGTATTAGATCCCTCATATGAAGCTTTGAAGATTGGCACCAAAAACTTAGATCCAATAGACTGGAATGAGGAAGAAACTATTGATATTAAGAAACTGGGAAGAACAGTCTTGGATAGAAGTGTGCAATGGTTGATGATGAGAACTCAAGCTCCTCAGCGACCAATCCTCAAGAAAGGTAAAGGGTATAAGAGGATTAAAAGAAAGGAACCTTCCAAGGAACCATTAGAATTCTTTCCTCTTAATGTTGAAGAAATAGAGTTGGAGGTAGTTGATTAAGAAGAAGAGACACCCGAGGGAGATGTTCCAATTGAATCTGCTATTCCTACGCCCACATTGGGTGAGTCATCTACACAAGCCCCACTCACAAGAAAGAAAAGTAAAGAAGTTCAAGGAGTACTTTATGCCATGGCTGAAGCTACTAAAGGAAAAGAAGTGGAGGAAGAATTGGTAGAAATTGAGACAGACTCGGATGAAACTCTGTAAGAGAAGAACTTGCAAGAAAATGTACCTCTAGATTATACTGTTGAGTAGATTCTTACACAGGAAGAACAATGGAAACAATTTGAAGATGCTACCAGAGAATCTGATGCAAGGGATGCTGTGGAGAAACAAAAGGAAATGGAGGCAAAGTTACAAGCTGATGCTCTACTTCAATAGTAGTAATCAAAGGTAAAAGAAGTTGAAACAAGGACAGCGACTGATACAATGGAGGAGCAAATGAGGCAACGAGAGCATGAGATCAAGGTCAAGGCATAAAATGATAAGCTGGAACTGATATAGAAGATCCATGATCTCAAGGAGGAGAAAGCAAGAAATCGAAGGGAAAAGGAAGCCCTAGTTGCTAGATTGAATCTTGTAGAGGAGGCTCGACACAAAGAACAAGAAGCTGAAGCTCTAAAAAAAGAAAAAGAGGCTGAAGAGCTAGTAAAGAAACAGCAAGCTGAGGAAGAAAGGGAAAAGGCAGAGAAACTCATAGCCTTGGAAATGGGAAGGATAGAAAAGGAAGAAACTGAAAGGAAGCAAAAAGAATAAGAGGACGAAGCTGCAAAACTTAAAGCTTTAGAGGCAGAATGGTTGGAAAGAGAGGCCTTAGAGAAATAAAAGTTAGAGAAGGATCAGATGGAAGAGGAGAGATTGAGAAAGGAAGAAGAAGACAGGAAAATATAGGAACAAAGAGATAGAGAAGAGGCTGAGAAGTTGGTGCAGATGCATGTGCTGTAGGAGCAACAAGAAAAGGCAAAGGTTGATTCTCAACCTAAGGTAGATATTCAGCCATCCTCTACAGTTGCTACTTCCTCTTCCATGATGATGAATCCTAGTGCTCCTACATGGTTGAAATTAGATTTTCCGAAGTGAGCTAGAACACCTCCTCAACCTCTTAATTGGGAGGACATGATGAAGCAGATTGAATAGGAAAGGCCTAAGAAGAGGGCTAAAGTTTTGCATTCTACCAGACTCATAGATAAAGGGGAGATAGTTGCTGAATGTGCCATGCCTATGATTGAAAAGGAGGTAGGAGATATGCAACTCACAGACTATCAAGAGCATGGTTAACTTGGGAAGACCCACTAGAAATCAACAATGAATCTGATTGATGTGGTGGCTGCAATGACAAAATCAAGGTTGATTAAGGACAAACAAAAGAAAGATGAGCTTAAGGCTCAATTGGATCAGTTACATTCATTCTTGAAGAGTGTCTCCTCTCCAAGGTCACAACAGGTTGCAGCAATTGAGACTCCTATTTTGCTAAGCAAAAAGGAGGTTGATGATTTGGTGTAGGTTAGAGGTAAGGTGGAGATGGTTGACAAATGGATAGAGAAAGTGAACCGGGAGGTAGGGGAGGTTTTGGAAAAAGGATTTGAAACCTATAAGGAGGCGGAAGGAGTAATAAAAGAGATGCATCAATATATTGAGGCATCCAAGAAGTTAGAAGAAGAGTACAAAGAGTATAGTGAAAAGTTAGAGAAGATAAATACATTGCCTCTAACTACTCTTCTAGAAGAATCTATACTCGAAGATGATAATAAATATTTTGTAGAAAAGACTTCTCATATCCTTAAGTTTAGGACTGGCTTTTTGAGCAAGCATAAGGATGAAATTCAGGAAGCAGTTAATAATTTAACTGAGCAGTTGGAAGCGGTTATGGCTATAATAGTAGATGTGACTTTAATGACTAAAGATGGCATGCCATTGAGTCAGGTTAGAGAGAAATGGAATGAAAGATTCCAAGGACTCATGTAGGAGAAAGATGATGGAGAAGACTTAGTGATAGATCGGCTTGTAGAAGTCAAGGAAGAAATAAAAGCTGCAGGGAGAGAGTTGGTCAAGGTAAAAAGCATGAAAGAATTTGCTGCAGTTGAGTTGGATCGCATCAAATTTGAAGATGACTGGATTGATGGGCCAAATATAGATATGCTACAACAAGTCTTCACTAGTTATGATGAGTTCATAGCGGATCCAGCTTCACATGCATAAAATCTTGTGTGCATGATATTATTCTTCCATGCATGACGCATGATGATCTTCTTCCTTGCATGTTGCATGCATGCGGCACTGACAGTCTTAAGGACACATGATCTTCTTTTCTTCTATTTCTATCTTCTATTGTTAGATCAAACTGAATGTATAATGTAAGAACTCAAGATCAAAGTTGATCTGAGTTTCCAAGAAAGTTGATTGTTCCTAAAAAGGTGGAAAGCCTAAGATAGAAGTAAAGTTCAAACTTCTTTTTGTATTCTATAAATACCAGATGGGTATTACATTGTAAGGGTCAGCTAATTGAGAATTGGATTGGCTTACCTAGTGCTAAGAGATAGGATTTTATAGAGCTTTTTGCAGAGATACATTGTACCAGATCTTGTTTACAGTTAATAGAATTGCAGGTTTACAAAATATGGAGTTTGCATTGGATTGTGTTGTTTGATAAGGTTAATGATTTATAATCCACCTGAATGCCAGTGATTGTGCTGAAGCATGATAGTTTCTTATGTGGTGAAAGTCATTAGAAGAAACTAGGTTTGAATATTATCTTGTTAAATTGTCATTGAATTAAAGTTATTGAAGTCTGTTGATCTATAGTTTGAATGATGAATGAGTGTGTTGTTTTGAAATCTTGGAAATACTTGTGATACGCGAATAGAGGAATTGAATTAAACACCTAAGATGTATACAATGGTATAGTTATATTGTGGGTTGTGTCATGCTATGGTTTTTGTGATCGGTTACGAAAATTTTCATTGTTAAAAGTATATGTCTGGATATTAGATAAATTTAATTCATACTTACTGATTTACCCCCTGGATCTATCTTTTTCTTTTATTTTAAACCCATTGATTTACAGGAACTATTTTGACAAAGAGAGTCATAGCTTGAATAATTTGTTACCAACACAGGCCCCTTGAATATTACAGTTGCATGAACCAATTGAGTGACTTCAAACAGTTGAGAACCATCTACCAGGACCTTGGGAGTTAGGCCACTACATGTAGTCTTTCTTTTTTAGGAGAAATAGAGTAGAAATATTATGTTTTAATGTTGTTTGTGTCATTTTAACCATCAACAATATCCATTCAAAGCTTTAGTGAAATCCCTACCTAGGATCAATCCATAAGTGTCAGGGATGTCAGCAACTTGGATAGTTATCACTTGCTGCACCCTAGGATCTGATGCAAGCTGCGTAGGGATCATGTTCAATTCTCCAACCACACTCACCTCCATTTTATCCAACTGAGTAACCTTCTTTTGAGAAGCTATAGGAGTAATACCCAATGCTTTGAAAATAACAAAAGGCATAACATTTGTAGAGGCTCCTGAATCTAAAAGACAATTATGCAAGTTCTTTCCGAAGATACAAACAAAAATTAGGAAAGGAGGAGTTTCCATTTTACCTTGAAATAAGTTCAGATGAGAACCAACTTGTGCAACTTGACCTTTATCTTTATCCCCCCTTTTTTCCACGGGTGGGACTTGACTTCTGGGTGTGTGAGAATTAGAAGACCTGGTAGTAGCCTCACTCATGGCTACTCCTTGTGATGTCGTATTTGAACTAAATGATCCCAAAACTGCATTTCTAATAACAAGAACTCTTAACAATTCAAAAGCAGAAAGACTCACCTTTATTTTCTTGAATTCTTCACTTACATATTCACCCAATTGCTCCACATTCAGGTCAGTATGAGCCTCCTTGAAGCCGTTGGTCTGTTTATCTTTGGATACTTTAGCATTATTTCCCCTTGACAAGTACTGGGTTGGTACATGAGGATAAGGTGGATTATTACTAGCTTGTGGGTCTGGTGGAGTATTGAAATTATTAGGAAGGATAGAAGTAGTGAAAGGACCTCCAGCTTGGGGACCCCTGTTAGGCCTATTTCTTAAATCATACTTCTTCATTGGCTGTTGAAACATCTGAACTTCTTCAATACCAACTTCTTCCTCATCCAAAGGGCCATTATCATTTTCATTGTCCTCGTTGAACAATTGGGAAATCTCATCTTCATTCAACACCTACTCTGCCTCATTCTCAACATTACTGGATACTTCTTCTAGTTCGTTTTCCTCACTTTTTGGGAATGGAGCATGATTAAGTAACAATACTAGGGAATCATAGGGATTTGAAGGCATAATTTCTTGACCAGTGGCATTATTTTCTACTTCATACTGAAAGATAGAAGCTGCAGTTTGAAATTTGGCACAGTCTAACTCAGAGTGTTGGCTTGTCTTATGGAGTCTGCACCATCCAGACAAAGCTGCTTCTACCAAGTACACACCATTTGGAGGCTTCTCTTGAGTAGAGGGCTGATCCAAGGGAGTAGGAATCCCCCCATTGTTAGGTCCAGTATTCCATGATCTATTTTGCCTAGGTTGTTTCTCTCTATCAAATCCTTGTCCACCTTATTGGTTTCTATCAAAATTCTAACCAGAGCCTTGTCTTTTGTCAAAATTCTGACCAAAACCCTGCCCTCTGTCATAATTTTGATTCCTATCAAAGTATTGACCTCTTTCAAAAATTTTGTTTTCCCTGCCATAGCTGGATTGTATATTCTTCTGAGTAGCTTGAAGCTAGCTATTCTGATTTCTCAAATAAGTTACCTCTGTATTCAATCTCTTCACTTGTTCAAAAAATTCATCCAACCTCTCCTTATCTAGATTGCTAGGTGGTGCTGGATTACCTCCCAAAGGATATCTAGGTATATTCCCAGAACCAATAGCCTGAGTCAAGACTTCTGAGTTCTGCAAATATGAAGGGAAATCGACTTGTTGCTACTGTAAGGGTTGATTGACTCTCTGCTGGGGATAAGAAGTTGTAGGTTGAGCTTGGTTCAGAGGTGACCTAGATGAGGAACCAAAGGTAGCGACGGTACATGATTCATTATTGGAGCATGACTGGTCAAGGCTTGATTAAGGGCTTGGATTTGTCTAGGGTGAGCAACAGGTCCTAGGGATGGCAAAGGTCCTGAAAAATGTTGTCTTAAGTCCGTGCTAACCTTTACTGCCTCCTCATATGTAGTGAGAAGAGTATTTGGAGGATTAGTCCTTTGTTTCAGGAAGGTGGTTGTAAGGCTATCCAGGGCCTCAAGGTATGTCTTTAAAGCAGTATTTTCATTTCCAGCATAAGGTGCCTAGAGCCTGGTATATGCTCGATGGAACCTATCGTTGAATGATCCTATGGGCTCATTAATCTCCCTTTTTACCCCAGTAAAATTCAAGTATAGTTCATTAGCACTGATAGGAATCTTGAAATTTTGTAGGAACGTAGCTTCCAACTCAATCCAATTATGGATGGAAGTAGCAGGTAAGTGATTATACCAATAAAAGGCTTCTTCTCCTAGAGAATAGGGAAAAAATCTACATGCAAAATCCTCATGATTGATCCCTCTGTCTCTCAGACAAGTCTGAAAAATCCTTATATGCTCTTTTAGAGTTCTGTTAGGATCATGAGTATGAAACTTAGAGTAGAAATGCTCAAGATTTTTGGGCATAACATTGTAATTATTGAAGATCAATGGGGATGGATTAGTAGCAAGAAAAGCCATTGGTGGAGGTGAGGGTGGTAATGGCTGATTTATGATTGGTTGCGGTTGTAAAATGGGAATCTCCTTAGAGTCAGCTGAAGATGAGGATGATGAAGATGATGGAAGTGGATGAGCTGATGATGATTCTTCCCCTATTCTGGTCCTTCTTGACCTAGTAGGGGCTTGTAATTCTTGGAATTCTTCCTCTCCTAGAGTGGATCTAGTTACCCTTCCAAGCCTCTCAGGAGAGATGATGTTTAAAAAATGCTCCAGCTTGCTTGTTCAAAGGCCCTCTTTCTAGTGCCAATCTGTTGATGGTGTTTTTTGCATAGCAACAACTCAGACAGAATATGATATCCTATCTCTCATGAAAGGTAAACCTCTATGGAAAATAGATAACCCCAAGGTCTCTAATGTCAGGTCTTGACAATGCAGCAAACAACTCAGTGATAAATGTGAAAATGTTGGTAATCATAATGGGACCTTACTACGAGCAACACTGGATTTCAAATCTTATCAAATAAAGACACTAAAATGATACTTTGAAACTTGATTGGAACCCGAATAAGAAAGAAACAACAAAAGATAAAGGTTTTAAAGATAATCATAAAACTACTTCTAACCCTAAGATTGGAAATGCAAAAGGATAAAATGCTTGAAATGGACTGATCTCTTATAAACTATTTTCTGCTTGACCCAGATAAATCTACAATTCCACATAAATAGTGCAATCTTCTAAGGTGTTGAAAGATTTTCAAATCATAAATATTCATTCAGTCAATCCCGTAGCAATTGAGATGAATAAACCTTAACAATTGAACTAAGCACAAATATAGGTCCAGGCTAACTTTGTGAAGTAGCTAACAATCAACTAACTGCAAAAAGTATGGACTAGAGATCACTGCAAACATTCCAAATATGAAACCCTAAGCATTATCAAATCATTTAACCATAAACAATAAGCAATTTGAAAGATAGAATAACAAGAACCATGCCAGATGAGATTCCAAAAGATAGATACCAAACACAATATCCCTCTTATATTAAATCATTTAAGATAACAACAATGCCAGTTCTTCTGTTACAATATTTGCTTGAAGATAAACCCTAACTTGCTCTAATACCACTTGATCTACTTATCCTTATATCTCTATTTCTCAATCTCCTATCTATATCGAAATGAGACAACATGCCCACTTTTATAAAGAATACCCAAGATAGGTCGGCCCAAATGATAATTTACAATAAAACATAACCTACAAGAAGTCGGCCTCAAAGATTAAATTGGAACACATGAAATGTGCCATTGGCACCAATTTCATTCTAAACAGCAAAAGTGTCAAAAGGGTCAGCCCAATACATATAAATTAATGGGAAGCACAAATATCAATATAACTCTATATAATCACTCTGCATCCTTTTCTTTAGTTTTATCCCCTTCAGCATGTACGGTCAACAAGACCCTATCCAGCTCAGCAACAGGCGGAACAGGCAAAACCCTAATCTTTCTCTCAAGAGTTTTAATATCTTCTCTTGCTTGTTGAACTGTACCATCCCAATCGGCCTTGTTGGTCAAATACTTGTCAATGACTGCAATGTAAGTTGCAGCATCATTGAACTGATGTTTGGTAACTGGTCCCTCGCTGACTTCAGAATACACATCTCTCCACCATTCCCTAAGTTGCTCCAAACTGAGATGCTTTGGAGCAAACTTCTTCCTCCCAGTCATGACCTCAAAGAATGAAATGCACTGCTCATGAACACCAGTTAGAGCATCCTCAATTTTCCTTGCCTACTTATGGATCTTTTTCAAAGCCCTCTACCTCATTTGTAGGATTTCAAATCACTCCCAAGGTTCAGAAACCCTTGGAAAAGGAAGAATCTTGCACTTTACTATTTTGTCCTTAGTGAACCCCATGATAGTTGTAATATTTTGCAGCAAGAGGTTAGTATCCACATTATCTTGGGCTAATGTAGTCTTTAACCAATCAATCAATGTCATTGCATCCCCTCTAGTGGATAATATGCCCTTAATGGCCTCATCTCCCCTATCCTGGACACCTTTCAACCAGGAAACTGTAGCATGTGAAGTACATTTCATTTTCTCTAACTCAGAAATTGTCTCATGGGGGATGAATCCTACAGTAGAAGAGGAGGAGCCAATAGTTTGCAAGGATGAATTCTAAAAGGAGAGGCCACCTTCTCCTTGCCCTTTTGATCTGGTTCAAGAGAAGCCTTAGAAGTAGAATGAGACTCTAAGTCTCCCATCAGGTCATAGGTGCATGGAACACCCTCGCTCTCCATCTCCAGCATCTTGTGCTTGAACCACATTTTTGTAAATTTAATCACAGAGGCTATAACTTGATCCAAGTCAGTCTTTTCCTCTTCTAACCAGTTGACTTCTCCTATTGGTTTATCTTTCACTGCCTCATACACATGATCTTGAATCACATTCCCATCTTCTTCTACTTGGTCTGGGATGGCTTTCACATTATACAATCTCACCAAATCTACTGGTAACCTAGAAAATCTCTTCTTTCTTACCTCAAACTCATCAGCAAGGTTTGCCCAATAGTCCTCAATGTGAGCCTTATGGCTATAATCTCTATTGGCCCTCTTCTGTGCTTCACCTTTTATATCAAACCTTGTTCTCTTAGTGTGGAAAGGAAGTCCAAAAGTACCCATCTCCTCCTCGACAGCATGAGCAGACTGAATGGAGGCACAAACTTCACCCATTCCAATCTTTAGAGGGAAATCATTCCCAAACCTTGTCTTCTGCATTTCTCCTTTCACAATATTGTCAAAATCACAGATTTTGCTAACAACCTATAACAAGACAAGATGATCTATAGGATACTTGGGGAGTCTGTAAGGTGCCCTCTGAAAACCATCAATCTTAATATATGAGAAGGTTGGGAACTAGATAAACCATGCTCCATACTTTCTTATCAATTCTTTTGCCTTATCCGAGATTCTCACATGCTTTGCACCCTAGAGCAGTCTAGTAATATACATTGTAAAGGCATCATTTGACCTTCGATAGCTTCCACTAGTTAAGTGTAACTATGGATACACCTCATAAATAGCATCCTGCCCAAAGACACCTCTAGTGCTCAATCCCTTGTATGGATAAAGTCTGGCCAATGAATACACTAGGTAAAAGGTCATGGTGAAGGTCTTGGTCTGCAAGACATTACACAACTGATGATGGATTTCAGCACTAATAACACCTGCCCAATGATAATCAATTCCCTACTCCATCCTGGCAATCACACTAAACATCCATGTCTCAAACACACTTGCACTCTTCAATCCCACCAACCTGCTGAGAAGAGTGATAGCATTATAGTACTCCCTTTTGAACTTGAGCCTAGATAATTGCTTGGGAAACTTAGAGAAATGAGACTTGGATTTCTCTAGCCAGGAGTTAATCACCTGCTGTGACTTGACTATGTTCTCTTCATAGTATTTTCTGGCGTCGTTTATGTCAAAACCTACCACATGGGACCTATCAGGCATGTCAAAGGTTGCAGTAATTGACAGAGGACTGAAACCAGTGAGAATTATTCCTTGGGGACCCACTATCCTCTATGTTCCTCTATCATAATTCCTTGCACACTCTAACACCAACTCATAACACTGTACTGCAGGAGGGAAACCTGCCACATGAGCCAATCCAGATCGTACCATCCATACTGCCAATAGAGGATGATTGGTGCTGACATCTCAGCCTTGAATTCTTCATAATCCCAATTGCCTATGTTCGTATCCATGATCCCCAAGCAAATTGAGGTCAACTTACTATCAGGAATCCTACTCTTAATATCCAACTTAACCTTCTCTACATCCGAAATAGCAGAAGCCTCTGCACCATGATCGGTTGCCTTTCCCTTGCCTCTACTAGCAACATTCTGTCCTGATCCTACTTGTAAACACATAAAAGCAATCATAATTAGATCCACAAAAAGAAACAAGTGTAAAAAATCATTATTTCAAAATTCTGGATGGAGCTCCCCTCGCGGATTCTACATTGGGAAGGATTTTCAAGAAAATCCAGACCAGTCAGATTCCAGTGAACCAAACATACCAAAATCCCATAACATCATTTAAATCACCAACTTAATCAAGAAAAAGCATTGAGAACACTTAGCATAAGTTCCTTAAATTAATCAAATGTATTATCAAGAAACCTACCATCTAGAACCATTAAATTCAACATTTCCTCAAAAACACCCGAAAGAATCTGCCAGAGACGGATTCTGGCAAGATTAGCAACAGTTACAACAAACTCGGGGAAAATGAAGGGGCACAGAATATTGGGAAAATCTGGATTGAACGGATTTTGACGAAATTCAGATATAACAATATCGAAGCTCAAAATTAGTAAAATGACCCGACCGCGGACCTCGAAAAAATCCGGATGTAACGGATTTTGGCGAAACCAAATGAAATTCGATAGAAAGTGGTAAACGAAGAGGAGATGGGAAATTCAGGGAAATCTGGGGGAAGCAAAATTCCGCGAAGACCTCGAAAACCCGAACCTGTCAACATCCTTAGTACTTTTACCAAACTAATTCAACTCACTCTGGATCTATGCCAGAACTTTGAAGCCAACTCAACCTAAGACCCTGATGGCTAAAATGTGAACTAAAGACACTCCTCAGAAAATTTTGAAGAGGACTGGCCGTACGCTAGGTCGAAAACCCTAAATGTCTGCCATGAAAGCACAAACAACTTGCTCAAATACTAAAATGAAAAATATAAAACCACATCAAGCCACTGCTCAAAAGGAAGCAATACCAGACTAGAATGCACATGCTTGATCAATAAAAGCAGACTAGTGTGCCAAACACAATGCCCAAAACACCCAATGAAGACATGCATCGAAAAACCAGAAAAACCACAAAGGACCCCCTCGAGCAAGCAAAGAAAAGCCATCAAAATCGACAAAGAAAACGGGCACGTCTACATACCATGGAAACATAAAGGTTAAAATTGGTGAAGTGTAGATACAACCACTGAATGCAAACCGAATACAACCCATGCACAAGAAATTCCAACACACAACTATAATGATCAATAACCAGGATCTAGCAAACACCAAGAACTTCAACACACAAGCACAAATGAAAACAAATGCACCAGCTCAAATGATCAATAACCTGTCAAACAATCAGTAAATCTTAGCCCAAAGACCTCCGTACAAGTGCCATTAATACACTCGACAAGACAGTCGCGATCACAAAAGACCTTCGAGGATTCAACACCGAGAAGGATTCTCGGGGAAATCTGGGATATGCGAATTTTCCTGAAAACAGTGCAAAAGGTAGCAATTTCGGACATTAAAGGGAAACTGGGAGAATTCGGCCCAGGCGGATTTTCCCGAAAACAATGAAAAACCCGAGATAAAGCTAAAACTTTAGATTTTCAACATGGTTCAATAGAATGCCACTTCAATTGGCAAAATTGGACATTAACGCTCAAACCCAAGCAAACAAAAACCTCCAGGAAGAAGGGCCAAAACACTAGAAAAGCAAAAAAAGAGGATCCCCACATCAAGTGGGGCGTGTGTGGAAAAACTACACAACAGGTTCCTAGTGGACCCTATCCAAATACTGGAGAAGACATAGGGCTCTCCCTATGAATATGCAAGGATATATCCTTAATTAAATGAAACATATTAATGTTAATGATGTTAGCCAACTATGTTGACTTGGGTCTATACCTTTGGGCCTTTGATGATGTTGAACAAACAAGATGACGTGGAGAAGGATACATTGGAAGTTGACCGGTGTTTTGAAATTATGGTGGAGAAGGGTTGGGCTCTTCAAAATATTTATGAGCGATCTTGTCAAAAGTAGCACAATTCAAATCAAGTCGTTAGAAATGTGTGTATGGCCAATTATATCTTCAGATTTTTGGCTATTTATTACCTAATCAAGGTTATCATGGCTTTTAACTTAAGTTTGAAGTACTTAAAAATGATTTATTATGGCCCCATGGCCTTAATTTCTAGGAATGTGTGTATGACCAATGTTATCCCCAAAATTTTGGCTAATAATTATCCGATTAAAGTTATCATGGCTTTTAACTTAAGCTTTTTGTACTTAAGAAAGATTTATTATGGATTCATGACCATAATTTTCTTGGAAATGATGAACAACTAATGTGATTTTTTGGTTTCCTTAATACGACATGATTCTCCTTATTGGCTTGGTGATGAAATTAAATAGGTGGTAAAGGTTATCCCTTTCCAGTTTGAAAATTTGCTAGCTTTGGTTTCTTGGATAAGTTTCATTATTCAGTGTGAAGAGATGGGAGGTAATAAGGCTCAGATTGAGCCTGGTTCCTATGATAAATTCTGTAGAGACCCTATATTTTGGCACATTTGCATGGAGGGAGGAATTGTGCCCCTTATGGGGAGCCTAGTGGGTTAGATGAGCCGCTATTGACACAATTCACTAGTTCTTGGAGTGACATGAGAGTCACTATTGGTGGAATATCCTTTGAGGTTAATGAGGAGGTTATCTCCAAGGTGAAAGGCCTATTTTTCACTGGCTGAAAAATGAGGAAGCACACCAAGGTACAAGATTTAGAGAGTCTCAATGCCTTCTTCAAAGGGAATGAGAAGCTTGTTAAGAAGAATTTAGGTTTCATAAGGGAGATGGTTTCAAGTTTGTGGGATCATATTTACTTAGCTATCTTGAAGTATGTTACTTTAGAGGGGATATTTAAAGTCTTTTATTTCTACCATCTGTTGTTATCCATTTTCAGAACAAAATTCTTATAATTTTTCCTTTTATTTTTCTTTCCTCTCTAGAAAGAATGATTAAGGAAACCTTTTATTCTGCTTCTTTGAAACTTGTAAAGCTGCCACCTCTACCTTTACACCAGGGCCTCATACTTTGGCTCTACCATTTTCATTTGGCTCTCTACCCCCCCAAGCCTATTATTGTTGTTCGTGTTGAAGAGAAGGAACCTTCTGACCACTCTCCTAAAAACCCTTCCCTTGCTGCTTCTGTTAGAGCAAAAAGGAAGAGCTCCCCTATGGACTGTGAGCCCATGCATGCTCCTAAATCCAAACCCCTAGCCAAAAAGAACAAGGGGGTGGGGGTTTAGCCTAGTCAAATGTGATAGCTAGGCTCTGTGAGTTTAAAAATACCCCCACCAAGAAGGATATCAAACCAACAACCAAGACCAAGGGAAAAAAGGACACCCTGTGTCATGTAGAGATGTCGATCATGAACAATGAGGGAGGAAGCCCTATGAACAAAGATTCTAAAGGTGATATTGTGGTGGTGATGAGTGTGGATATTGGGATGGAGCAAACCAATTTTAGAAGGTCTCATAGGTTGGCCAAAAATAAGAAAGAGGTGCCTGTTGACAAGATATCTAGCAACTCAAAGAAGATTGATGGACAACAAGACGTGTAAGTGGCATGATACTATTGGGGAATTGGAGGAGTTTGTTGAAGTCCCAAGTCACTTCTTAAAATTGAACAAAATGATAAAAGATAATTCTACTACTTAGTCTTTGGACCACATGGATGGGGAGGAGGATGCAATTAAGGGGGAGAATGACAAGAACGAGGATTTCAACAAAATGTTGGCCCAAGTGGAAAAACTTGAACATAAGTTTACTCAGTTGATGTGCTTCACGATAAAAAATATTCAGAGGTCTGCTCTCACTCTCTATGAGGTACTCAAAGAGGAAGTGGAGAAGAAGATTGAGGGTGAGGGACCTAAATGGATTGGTGATGATGCCTTGAATCTTCTCATTGAGAAGTGGGACAGAGTTACTGAGTAGTGGTTGGGTCTATGTTTTGGGTGTGTGGGTCTTTCTTTGCTATCGATCCATTGTGTCTATGTTTTTTTTGTTGTTTTTGGTCTGGACTTAATGCTATAATTTTGGTCTTGGTCTTTTATTGTCCCTTTGGGTTTCATGTGTAAAAGGTACTGCACCCTATAAATGCAACTTACTTTATTGAATATGTAGTATCACCTATCTATAATTTCACACCCTTTATAAAAATCATATTATACATCAACATCAAATCAATTATTTTCGTTTGATTCATACTAAATTTAATGTTTTGAACACAACCATTTGTGCATTGATTGCATAAATGAATATTTTTTAGGTAAAAAGATATGTGATTAACTAATGAAAAGTTTTAGATGTTAGCATGTGGAATGATGGGGTTTATTTTATTAAAAAAAATCCACAATTATAGACTTGTAATCCACTTATGGGAACTTATTCAGGGACAAAAATAGATGCGAGTCTTTAGCAATAACATTTACCTTTGTTAAGAAATCAAATACATGGCTGAAGAAATAAAATATAGGGGACTCCATAGTTAGGTATACATCTAAATTCAAGGAAAAGGGTTGTTGTGTAATTTAGAAAATAAATATGCATGTGAAGAACAAAAGAATAATCTAACACTGGTCAGTGGTGCACAATACACAATCCCAATAGACACTCTATTGAGGAATGTCACATGAAGAAATCCTTGCTTAAATAGCTACAAATGAATTTTTTTTACCATAGTGGCACAAGATAGGAAAATAGATCATGGATTTTGAGCCGAGCACTACAGTAGCAATTGCCAATAAAACCTCTTCTTTCAATTCAAATCTTGTAAGGAGAAAGATTGTTTTATGGTAAAATATGGATTAATGGATAAGTTGTTTGCTTCATCATTGATAATAGAATATAGAAGCATCTTATTTCTGTTGGACCAATTTAAAGATTGAACTATTCATTAATTATTCATCCGCAACCATAAAATTTAAATCATAAATGGAATGAAGAATAACATACAATTATTATGAATCTAATGATCTACTTATCATTTTAAAATACTATATTATTCAAATGTGATTTTGATTAAGTGCACAAAAATTAAAAATATAAGAAAGCCATTTTCAATATTTTTCACATATATGAAAAATGTGATATCTAGGATTATATGTATTAGTCTTATTTAGCTACTAAAATGCAATAATAAACAATTATAGTCAAATATATTTGACCTAATGTGTTATATTTCATTGATTTATATCTTATAGTAAGTACATACCCAAAAGTCCTTTCATAGTAACCTTAAAATGTGTACCTATAATTCCTTATGATTAACATAATTAAAATCTATTTCAATATGTTCATTGGACACAATTGAATTTATAATCAATGACATTTTTGGACACCTTGAAATCCTAACACTTAATTTCTTGTACAAAACATAGAGAAAATCCAGTAAAGCTTTGATTATTGATTCCTCAAATGCTAAACTCTCAACTTGTTGAGTTAAGAAATATTATTCAAGAGTTCCTTTAATGTTGTTTTACTTGTATGGATCTCTATCAATGATATCATGTCAACCTCTAAAGTTTATATCCTATAAAACACAATCCTTGAGACATCTTATGAACTTTGCAATTATCAATAATATGCATCAAGAAAGAATAATAAAATATTAACTATTATGAAGAATCCAAAGCCATTTTATCTATGTTGGTTTATTTGTTAGGATACATTCCAAAAATGAAAATTTAAAATGTGAACAATGAATCTCATTTAAACTTAACTTCTTGGCAATGTCACAAGACCAAACTCATCAATAAGGTTGATCATCTCTTTCCTAGAAAGAAAGATATTATTATTGCTATAAGGACACTAGAGACTCACCTTATGTATCTTATAAGACAATAGTGACCCAGTATTTATGGTACTCCATTAGAAGGTGATTTCTCTTAAAAATAGAAAATGTGGAAAAAGATTATGAAAGTCAAATTTTTAGCCAGTCAAAATATTTATCACATTTTGAAACCATGGATGAATATTAAAATTACTATTATCTATTTAACCATTAAAATCATCCTTAAGTAGAGTGAGTATTGTAATATGTTTCCAAAACTAATATTATCACATAAATCCACTCTTGAAGTTTACTTGATATTTATTTTAAGCTTAGTATTTGTAGTTCATATATTTCATATGATTCAAGTGCTCTTTCCTTGTATCACTTAACACTTGTATCACAATTATATACACTATAATAATGATAGTTTTTGAATAACCCCAAGAGGTAATTCATTTGGTTCATGAATCTCTTCACCACTTAAAATTAATTCATTTATGTTTAAAGAGTTTTATTTATAAATATTTGATACATTTTGCATTAGTATAATCTTCATGTATCCTCTAAATTTCTTGGGTATATAAAAAATAACTATTCATGCTAATATTTTTTATTGGATTTATGTATCCTCTAAAATTATTAGGTGTAAATCACCTAAATATTATGGGTGGCTACAACCCACATAAACTATCTAGGGAGAAAGCCTAAAAAGATATCTCACTCAAATTGCTTAATTTTTAATGGATTAATATTTATTTTTAGTAGCATTACTATTTTTTTGTTAAATGAAAAATTATTCATGAAATTATCTTATGTAATCCTTTCTAATGATAATTAAACTATTTTCTAGATTTATGCTCATTGGAAATTGACAAATGCATATTAAAAAATAAATTCTAAACCCAAAATCAAATTTATTTGATTATTGTGTTATTGACTATGTTGGTGATTCCATTTATAGGAAATCTACCATATATTACGTCAGAAAAATAAATGGTGTAAGTGTTATCACCTGAATGGGAACCCTATGTGGAACCCTATTCAACCACTCAGTGAAACATTGGAAGATCTGTCAAAGTGTGGGATTTGAAAACAAAGATCAACCTCTGGAGAAGACTAACTTCCTCTTGGTTCTCACCTAAATCTAACTCTACTATTTGTCAAGGAAAAGGGATAGAGAAAACATAAATTGAAAGTTGAAAGTGAAATTAAAAGGTGATACACCAAACTAAGATAGGACATAAAACTCAAACTGCAAACACTTGACTACAATGACAAAAATTACAATTGCACAACTTATTGCTGCATGCTTTTGCATAAGTGCTTCACAAAGAGGTCATAATGCTCAGGCTCCTAGGAGGAAGATGATTTCACAGCTAAAATCTATTTATAGTCTTTGACATAGTTTGCAAACTACATTAATATACTCTAGCATAAAGGTGTAAAAATATGAGACAAAGTTATAAGGAAATGAACAATATCACATAAATAACTTGATCAATCAACTGAATCCACACAATGATGCAAAGAAAAAATAGAAAAAACTTCAAAATCAATGATGTGCAAGCTTATTACTGTATTTCATATCAAAAAATGAGTTACAAAAGTATGCCAAAACTGACCAAGGACTAAAAAGTCACTAAGTATCAGAAAAATGCATAATAGGAACTAACTTCAAAATAAGTTAACCAAGTGACTGTATCTCACAAGTCCCTCCAAAAACCCACCAAAACAGGTTCTAGAAATAGAGTTGGGCCGGATACCTCTAAAAAGCTTTAAATATAGCAACTAGATCTTCCTCAAAAAGGCTCCAAAGTATGGAAAAAGTCAAATTTGGCCATGTTAAACATTAAGAACTCCCATAATCGCTTCAAGATGCTCCAAAATGCCTCAAAACAGGAAAAGCAACTCCCTATATGCTTGCAATATATTTTCCAACTACTTCAATCACCCCTATATGATTGCAAAGGTATACAACTGTAATTAAATCCCCTTGACTATATCTTGAAGACATACAACATCTTTATCTTGCATTTACTTAACATTAATAAAGCAACTTATAACATACTACTTTAATAATGTTTTACATTATATACCAGTTTTGAATCTTGCAAGAATAAAGGGACACCTGGATTGACCTTGTATTGAAAATTCATACTTTGCAAATTAAACATGAGTTAGGGGATACACCCTAATGCTAGGCATAACATATAAGGTGAAGGTATTAATTATTTGCAAAACTTAAAACAAAAGGCAAGAAAAAACTAAAGATATATATCGACATATGCTAGGGTTATGAAAACCCTAGCAAACAAAAGAAAATCAGCCCAAAACTCACCGACCACCACTCATTTCCAGTTCAGTTTTCTATTTGAAAATTTATTTGAAACTCAAGGGCATCACCATAAGGTTTACATAGTGGATCAATCATGGCAGATTTTTTGCAAAAAAAATTCAAGCTCAATTCTAGGTAAGCATAATCTTGCTCTTTTATCATTACCTATGTACAAAAATTATTTTTTGAGCTCCATATTCATAATAATAATGGAGATTCTTTGCTTTCTATATTTTTCTTGTTCATATTTGAACTTATACTTGTGAATGGTTGTAATTTTCTTGATGCAAATTAGGAATATTTTTGACTTTCCAGTGCATTTTCATTTTCCATCGCCACGACTATGTTTTTCTTTAAATGCATATTTTGAGCATTTATTTTTTGTAGCATTCTATTGTATTTTCATACTCTAGAAATGATGATTCATCTTGAGCTTGAAAATGTAGAAAATAAGAATAATAACATTTTATGCAAAATGTTCAATGTCCATTGTCCATTGTGCAAGTCTTGTATTTATGTAGACACTCTAGGTTCTTAGGAAAAATGAAAAGAAATTTTCTTGATCTCCATGGCTGTTGCCATACTTATTACAAACACCCAAAAACTATGTTCTCCATTCATAACATCATATATCTTTGAAAGAAGTAATAAAGACCCCTCCGCTGTGTTTGCTCCATTGTAACAGGAAAGAAGTTGAAAATATTTATTTCTGGTACATTTCACATGCTTGGCCTTATCATGCTTCCATTCTTGGCCACTAGAAATATTTCACAGTTCTCTAGGTTTTGACATTTTGAAAATGTTTTGTTTTTTTGCCACATTTTTGGTGTAATAGTACTAGTTTTTGTTTTGAATGCAATAATCTAGGTCACTATAGCATTCTTCATCTGGGACAAGACATGGATCTCTTTTTGGTTCTATGTAAACTACACCAATTGAAGAAATCGATACTATGCACTTCACTCCACATTCTACATAGGAACCCAACACATTGGTTGTTCCTTTCACAATTGGATCTATCAATTGATGAGGGTAATCTATGAGAAAGCATGCCATGTGGAACACACCATCATATCCTGTAATAACCACCACTAAACTATCATTTCGCATTGGATTTTTCCTATCACTGTGATAACACATGACTTTGCTTGATGTTTCCTTATGTTACCACAAAAATTCCTATTCTTTCTATTATGCTGCATATATTGTGTACCTCATGTGAATATCCTTAAACCTATCCATTTTCCTTATTGAATCCTCATCATGAGAATTTCCCACTTCTAGATATAACTACCCCTCCAAGGACTCCCTTGATTATGGATTTTCCTTCAACAAGCTATTAGACTACTCCTAATGTTGAATTGTTTCCTGCTCTCATTATTATTCTTGACAATTAGTCATAAGAAACTCAAACTGCAAGACAAGGAAATGTGTCCTTCCTTTCTTTAGCATCCATGGATGGTCCCTTTGGTTGTGACATACTTATTCCATTTCAATAATAAGCATTAGTAAATCAATACTTGTAAAGCATTAGAAACACTTGTAATTTGAGCTAACTTAACATCTCTTATAGCTCTAGTCACCAATTGAAGACATGTGGAACTAATCCAAACACTAGATACATAATGATGTCCCTATCTCACTGTGATTTTATTTGTCATTTATAGAGTAAATACCTTTCATCTATGATAGTGAGGTCTGTTAACTTCACTATCATGGGTGATGAGTATGTACTCGAGGTTGGAAAGTGTGATGAGTCAACACTCATACACCCCTCAGAAAACAAGAGGAGAACATGCTAGGATAAACCCTTGTGGGAGCCCATTTCACTCTGTTGTGCACTTTTTGCACACACGCCCCATTGAAAGTAGGGACCCTCTTTCTTGCTCTTTTTTTCTTCCATTTTATGGTTTTTTTCCCCCTATGGTTTTGAGGATTTGGTTTTCTTGGCATGTTCCCAAGTGGTTATCCTATTCATGTAAATGCCCTTTGAGGGAAGCACTTTGAAGATTTTGCATTTTGGGATCCATCTCATGTTTTTCTATGTTTTCGAGAAAATTCCCTTGGGGCGGAACTCCTCGGACATCGTGGAAACCCGACGGAGGTTGCTTTGTATTTTTTCTGGAAATTTTGGGACCTCACATAATTTTGCTTGGACCAGATTTCTTGAGATTCCGTCGTGGCTTCAGATCCCTAGGATCACTGTCTTATCGTGGCATTTTATGTGCCTCGTACGGTCTTGCAGTTTTCCTTTATTGAGTTTATTTGCATTTTATGAGGAGGTTTATGTCATTTTCATTATTTTGAGATTTGAGCAGTTTGATTTTAGATTGGTGCTATTGGGTTGTGCGTTTGAACTCATGATCAAGGGTTGTAGTCGAGTTTTCTTGTGATCACTTCTACCTTGTTTTTCTAGGTCTCTTGTCACTGTCGCTACATTGATTTCTTTTTCCTCATGTTATGTACATGCTAACCTCCCTTTTGATGAATGAATTGAATTATCTTTAAGGTTTGTGGTATGGTCTGGTAGCGAGTTGGGATATCAGTGTGGTATGGTCTTGTAGTAGTGCTAGGGTTGCCAATTGTTGGCTTGATACCCTTCCTCGTGGCTCGTGTCTCCTCTGCTTTTGCTGATTTTAATTTGAGTGGGTTTGTCATTGCTTATCCTCCGTCTATTTAATTTCGAACTTCCCTATCTTGAGCTATGGTTTAATCCAAAACTCCCTGACTTGTGATGAAACTGTGTCCTGGGCGAAGTGCAACTTGTTGCTATCATCCAACTTGATAATCGACCTATCATTAATTGAGTCATGTGGGGAAAAGTGAAATGAAAACAATAAATAAGGATCCGAGCTGTGTTGTCATGGTGATTTCCTAGGGTTTCCTTTGTTGAAATCCTCCTTTTGGTTGAGTGGATCTTATTTTGGTCAATTTGAACCTGGATTGTTCATCTTGCATTACAATCAATCTAAATCTTGGGAGAAATCCCCAACTTCCTAATCGTTTCACTGATCTAGGCAAAATCCTGACGAAGTAAAAGATTTCGGGTTTTCGAGCCCATCGTAGATTTCCTTTATCTAGGGATTTCCCCAAATTATCCGTCGCCTTATCGATTTCCCGAAAGTGAGCTTAAAGTGTGAAAATTTCTTTGACTTCATGAAATTCCGTGCCTTTGGGATTTTCTTGGAATTTCTTGGTCCCTTCATTTTCCTGGAATTTGTAAATTGTTGTCATTTTCATAGATTTTCGTCCCTAGCGGATTTTCCTAAAATCCTATTAAAAATGAAGAATTAAGAGAATGCATGATTTATTGGTTAATGATTGTACATTTTAATGATTGATTTGACTTATTCTAAGGTGTATCATGTGGTTTATTGGTTAATATAATTGATTTCTGATGGATTGGATGTTTCTTTGTGGTCCCTTCGCTAGATTTTGCTTGGTCCAAAATTTCCCAGAATTCCTCTCTAGCCCGAATTCTGCAAAAGGGCTGAAAACCCAAACTTTGCAATAAGTGATTCTTATGGGTTTTTGGGGGATTTTTTTCATCTTTGGGATTTGTTTAAGGAATGGGTATATCATTTGTGATGGATTTAATTTAATTCTATGCTATGATGGATCTTATTTTGGTGTCTTTGTTGTGTGTAGGCGGAATCAAGTCAGGCTATTGTTGGGTAGAGCAAGGGTAAGGTAATGGATCCAAATCCCGAGGGATCGGTTATCTTCAAAGAATAGAGAGTTAAGATGTATTTGAGGAGCAGAGTCCCTAAGAGAAAGATGACCTCCATTTGGTCAGGGATCACTGATACAAACGTTGGGTTATGGGCTTATGAGGAATTTAAGGCAAGAATGGCATAACATAATCTCTCTCTGTTGGCCAAAAGAATATTGGAGTCTGGGTTGGCACATGTGGCTGAATTTCCTCCTACAATCTAGGGTTACGAGTTGGTGCTTGAGTGTGCCAAGCATTATGATAGCGGCACACAAAGGATAGTTGGTCCTCAAGGAAGAATTTTGGCAAATCTTAATCATGTGTCCATTGCTCAAACCTTTGACATGCCTGATAGGTCTCATGTTGTGGCCTTTGATATGGATGTAGCAAAGAAGTATTATGGTGAGAATGTCATTAAATCCCAATAGGTCATCAATTCTTGGTTGGAGAAACCCAAGTCCCACTTCTCCAAGCTACCCAAGTAGTTGTTCAGGGCTAAGTTATGGAAGGAACACTATGATTCCATCACACTCCTCAGCAGGGTAGTGGGATTGAAAAGTGTAGGGAATTTTGAGAATTGGATGTTCCATGTCATTGCAAGGATGGATCAAGGGATGGAATACCACTGGGTAGGCATTATAAGTGCTATGAAACATGAGCAGATGTGTAATGTTTCATAGACAAAGACCTTCACAATGACCTCCTATTTGGTGTATGCACTTGCAAGGTATCACCCATACAAGGGACTGAGCACAAGGGGTGTGTTTGGACATGATGTAATTTATGAAGTGTACCCACAATTACACTTGGGTGAAACAAGCTATAGGAGGGTGAATGATGCATTCACCATGTACATCACTAGGCTACTACAGGGTGCAGAGCATGTTCAAATTTTAGACAATGCCAAGGAGTTAATCAAGAGGTTTGGACGCTAGTTTATCTAGTTTCCCACCTTTTCATACATCAGAATTGATGGCTGTCAGAGGGCTCCATAAAAATTCCCTAGGTACCCCACAGATCATGTTGTACATCTGGAGATCACAAGGCAGATATGTGACTTTGATGTAACTGTGAGGAGGGAGAAGCACAAGACTGGATTTGGTGGTGACTTTCCTTTGAGAATAGGTAGTGGTGAGGCATGCCCTTCTATTAACTCAGCCCATGCTTCTGAAGAAGAGATGAGTACTCTTGGTCTTTCCTTCCATTCCAAGAGATCCAAATTTGACATAACTATTGAAGCACAAAAGAAGGCCAACAAAGAGTACAGTCACAGGGATGACATAGAAGACTATTGGGCTAACATCAGTGATGAGTTTGAAGTCAAAAGGAAGAAGTTCTCCAGTCTACCAATGAACTTGGTCTGGCTATACAAGGTTAAGGCCATTCTAGATCAGGTTGAGGAGGATGGAAATTTGATTCAAGGCCATAAATTTGAAGCTGTGAAGGATAATCCAGTTGAAGGAGTGGATTGGATGGAGGAGGAGAAGACAGAGTTAGAATAAATCATGACTCCAATAATCAAGTACACCAAGCTATGGCTCAAACACAAGATGTTGGAGTTGGAGAGTGAAGGTGTGTAGTGCACCTATGATCTGATGGGAGACTTGGAGTCTCACTCTGCTTCAGAGGAATCACCTGAACAAGACCCCAAGGGTAAAACCAAGGTGGGCTCTTCTTTCAAGATTTAAATTAAATATGTTCAGGTAGAGGAAGCAAGGAAGAAAAGAAAGCCTATAGCCAAGAAAAGGAAACATGTCTCGAAGAAGAAAAAGGCTAAGAAAGATGAAGAAGAAAAAGAAGAAAGGGATACTAGTGTCCCTTTTCCCAATAAAAGGAGAATTGTGAGGCTGTCACAGAAGGAGAGGGAAACCTCTAAGGAAGTTAAAGAAGTTGAACCCCCAGTGGTAGAGGTAGAGAGATTGGGAGAAAAGACATAGGTATATACCAGGAGATCAAGGACTCTGTCTTCCAAGGATGGTGCACCAAAGGCAAGTGCTCCCATGATTGCTCCTCCTGTCACTGAGCATGAAGATGTCCCTCCTTCTCATGAGTCCGACAATGTGCTAGATGAACCAAAGGATGTTGTGGATCCCCAAGATTATGGATAGGAAGAATCCCAAGAGGGAGAACTCTATAATGCTGAGGCAGAAATACAAAAAGTTATGCAGTCTCCTTTGGTGGCTTATGAGGATTCACCTGCAAAGGTTCATGAGGATAGACCTCCTCAGAAAGATGAAATACTAGCTGAGATTCCCTTGCCATTCCATGAGAGAGGAGAGCATGACAAAGGAAAAGATATATAGCTGAGGAAATTCTTGAGAAGTATAGTTTGGATGAAGATTTGTCCAAAGTTCAACAAGATACAGTTGGACAAGATAATGTATAGCTAGACACCACAGTCACAGGATGGTTGGACAAGGATTTGAAGAGGAAAAAAAATTGGTGGATGATACTCCTCCCAATTGGGATGAATTGATGGTGAACATAGGAAAGGAAAAAGTAAAGAAGGAAGCCAAGGTTATTTCTAGGATTGAAAGAGATGAGGAAAATAACAGGGTGATCCACATTGCTACTCCTGCTCCTGACAAGAATAAGGATAATGGGACTGAGAATGATTACAATGTGCAAACTATCAACCTAGGGCATGCTTCCATGGAACAAGATATTGAAGAATATGAGGGTTCTAGTGTTGTAATCCTTGAAACATTAAGGAAGGAGGTGCAGACCAAGCAGGAATTGAAGAAGGAGAATGAAAAACTTAAAAGAAATTTGCAAGATTTGATGAAACCTTTGCAATCCATTAGCTCCTTATCATTTGTTGCAAGCTTCCTACCACAAGAAACAATTATCAAGTTAGAAAATATGAAGGTCACTACCCATGTTACAACAGGCTGGTTATAGGGAGTGCAAACTCAAGGGGACAATGCCATCAAGGATATTTTGTCAACTAGTGGGGATGCTATGAGGTCAATTGACTGGCTACATAATGTACTATCTGAGGATAAGGAAGATATGGATCTTTTTCTGCAAATGCTAGAATCATCATGGACTACACCAAAGGGAAGCTGGTAGGACATGTAATTATTCCTTCTTCCAAAGTAGCAGAACCTTGGGAATGGTTTGAGGTTTTGCAGATAGGGAAAAGAGTTTTGAAGAAGGTGCATAAAAAAGGGAGGCAGATTGAGGATACCTTGACTGAAATTTACAAGTGAATCTCCTTCTTCAAGGTTATGACAGGGAGAAATAAGTTTGTGCTGAAGCATCTAAGCTTAGAACAGTTGAGAAAATGGTGGTGAGAAGTGTATTCTCCAGTTAATCAGGACTAGGTTGCCGAACACCTGTTGGATGAGGCAATTACCTAAATTGCATTAATTGTTAAATACAAGACCTAGAAGGTGGACCGGGATAAGGTGGTCAAGCAATCAAGGAATGACATTAAGTCCATAGAAAGAAGAATTAAGGTGTTAGTTATACCACCTATTGCCAACTTGGAGAAAGTATTTTTGATGATACAAGATAGGGTGAGTCAAGATAAAGAGAAAGGAGAGGGTAGTTAATGCAACACCTCATTGGGATTTGTGATTCCCTATTATTCCTTGTCTTCCTTCGCATGCATTCGACTGAGTTATGTTGGAGATCTCAGGCTGACTTGCATTCAATTGGGGCATTTAATGTATATTTCATGTTATTTTTGAATTCCTCTTGGCCAACTTGTTCTTGTAAACCTAATTTGGCCGACATGTCTTGGGGGTTTTCTATAAGTTTGGCATTATGCCTCATTTGTAAGGAGAGACGATTTTTGTATTAGAGCGAATTGAAATAAGAGAAAGAGTTAGAGTTAGAATTTAGTTTATCTGTCAAGCAAGGTCTGTAATAGAAGACTATAATTGTTGCCACTTTGGATGATTTAATACAAGTAAAGACATTGTGATTTGGTGCCTTCCTTGTGCTGATTTTTATCTGGCATGGTTCTTGATATTATATCTTTAAAATTGCTTAAATTTTTTTGATGTTAGATGATTTGATGATGTTTAGGGTTTGATGCTTGAAGTGATTGCAACAGTCTCTAGTCCATACTTTTTGCAGTTGGTTGATTGTTAGCTGCTTTGCAAAGCTAGCTTGGACTTAAAATTGTGCTTAGTTTGATTATGAATGCTTTTTCATTTCAATTACAATATGTTTATTTTGAATGAATGTTCATAATCTGAAAATCTTTAATACCTTAGAAGATTGCACTATTTTTGTAAGATTGAAGGTTTATCTGGGTCAAATGGGAATTAATTTATGGGGGATTGGTCCATTTCGAGCATTTTAACATTTGCATTGTCAATCTTAGAATTATAATTAATATTAGAAATATCTTTGAAACCCTTATATTTTGTTGTTTCTTTTATTATCTGGATTAGATTTAGGATTTGAAGTATCATCATATTGCTAGATCTGATAAATTCAAGTTTAGTATTTTCTTGTAGTAAGGTCCCTTTGTGATTACCAATATTTTTACATTATCTCTGAGTTATTTTATTTGCATTGTCAAGACCTGACATTAGAGACCTTGGGGTTATCTCTTTGTTCATAGAGATTTACCTTTCAAGAAAGATAGGATATCATATTCTATCTAAGTTGTTGCTATGCAGAAAACACCATCAAAAAATTGGTGCTATAAGGAGGGCCTGAATAAGCAAGCTGGATTGATTTTTTTCTGCCATTTCTCTTGAGAGGTTCAAAAGAAGAACCAGATCTACTCTAGGAGAAGAGGAATTTCAAGAATTACAAGTTCCTACTATGGCAAGAAGAACCAGTAGAAGGGGAGAATCATCATCAATCCAACCACTCCCATCATCCCCATCATCCTTATTGTAATCATCCTCATATGAAGCCATTCCTATTCCGCAACCCCAACCATCCATAAACCAACCATTACCGCCTCCACCTCTACCAATGGCTTTTGTGACCAATAACCCATCTTCCTTGATGTTCAATGATTACAATGCCATGCCCAAGAACCTTGAGCACTTTTTCTCTAAGTTCCACACCAATGATCTCAATAGACGACAGAGGAGAATATTAGGATTTTATAGACTTGTCTGAGGGATAGAGGAATCAACCATGAGGATGTTACATGCAGGATTTTCCCTTATTCCCTGGGGGAAGAGGCCTTTTTTTGGTATAATCACTTTCCTGCTACTTCTATCCATAATTGGATAGAACTTGAGACTGCATTTCTGCAGAAGTTTAAAATTCCCATTTGTGCTAATGAGCTCTACATGAAGCTTATCAGAGTTAAGAGGGAAATTAATGAGCCTATGGGGTTGTTCAATAATAGGTTTCAGTAGGCATACACTAGACTTCATGCACCTTATGCTATCAATGATGCCACTGACCTAGAGGTCTATTTTGAAGCCCTTGATAGTGTTACATCTACCTTCCTTAAATGAAGGAATAATCCCCCAATTACCTTGCTCACTGCATATACAGAGGATGTTAAGGTCAACATAGATATGAGGCAAAAAATTTATGGACCTTTTCCATCCTTAGGACTTGCTTCTCACCTTGGAGAAGTCCAAGCTCTTAACTAGACTATGACTAACCGTGCTCCCATTATGAATCCAGTGCCACCGTTACCTTTGATCCCACACCCAGGTCCTCCAATAATCAAGCTCATCCAATGACCTCTTATCCTCAACAAAGAGCCAATAAACCCCTTCACTTGTAATAGAAGACTAGTTTTGCTACATATTTATAAAATTCATAATTCTTAAATCAGTCTATTGGTTCTAGAGGAGCATCAGGCTACCCACCCGATAATGTGAATTAAACACCATACAATGGTCTAGATAAGGAACAGTTGGATGAGTTAACTGAGTAGATGAAGAAACTGAATATGGAGGTGACTTATCTAAGAAATCAAAACAACAAACTCCAAGCTATGTAGAAGAACATGCAATCGAACTATCACAAAGAGAACATAGATGTTGCTAAAGGATAGAACTTTGATAGAGGGCAAAATATTGAGAGAAATCAAAATTTTGAAAGAGGACAAGGCTCTGTCCAAAAATTTGATAGGGGGCAACCAGGTGGACAAGGGTTTGATAGAAGGTAACCACCTAGACAAAATAGACCATGGAATACTGGACCTAATAATAGAGGAATTCCAACTCCATTGGACCAACCTTCTACCTAGAAGAAGCCTCCAAGTGGTGTGTATCTAGCCAAAGCAGCTTTGTCTGGATGGTGTAGGCTCGATAAGACAAGTCAACACTCTGAGTTAGATTGCCCTGAGTTTCAGACTGCTGCCTCCATCTTTCAGTATGAAGTTGAAAACAATTCCAACATTTAGGAGATAGTGCCTTGAAATCCTTATGATTCCCCAGTAATGGTACTTAACCATGCTCCATTCCCAAAAGGTGAGGAGAATGAGCCTGAAGAAGAGTCCAGTGACTAGGATAAAGAGACAGAGAAGGTACTGAATGAGGATGAAATCTCTTAGTTGTTTAATAAATAAATTAAGAATGATAATGGCCCTTTGGATGAGGAAGAAGTTGGTGTTGAATAAGTTCAGATGTTTCAACAACCCATAAAGAAATATGATTTGAGAAATAGGCCTAACAGGAGTCCACAATCTAGAGGCCCTTTCACTACTCCACCAGATCCACAAGCCAATAATAATCCATCTTACCCTCATGGGCTAGCACAATACTTTGCAAAGAAATTTCAACTTGATATATGAAAGGGAAACAATGTTGAAGTATCAAATGACAAACAAACTTGTAGCTACAAGGAAGCTCATGCTAATATGAACATGGAGCAATTGGGTGAATATGTGATCGAGGAATTCAGAGAAGTAAAGGTAAGTATTTATGCTTTTGAATTATTAAGAGTTCTTGCTATTAGGAATTATTTCTTGGGTTCTTTCAATTCAAACACAACACCACAGGGAGTAACTGTCAATGAGGTAGTTGTTAGCTCCTTTAATTCACAAGCACCCAAAGGCCAGGGCCAGGCCCCACCTGCAGAGAAGGGGAAATATAACGATAAGAGTTATGTTGCTTAAGCTGACACCCAATTGAGCCTATTCCAAGGAAAAATGGAAACCCCTCCCTTTCTGATTTCTATTCATATCTTTGGGAAGAATCTGCAAAATTGTTTGCTGGATTCTAGAACATCTACATATGTTATGTCTTTTGTTATCTGTAAGGCATTGGGTATTACCCCTATAGCCTCTGAAAATAAGGTCACCCAATTAGACAAAACAAAGGTGAGTATAGTAGGATAATTGAATATGATCTCCACATAGGTTGGATTAGATCCTAGGGTGCATTAGGTGATCAACATTCAGGTTGCTGATATTCCTGATACTTATGGTTTGATTTTGGGTCAGGATTTTACTAAGGCACTAAATGGGTATACATTTACAAACCATTCTCACATGTGGTTACCATGGAAAGGAGTCCCAAATCAGACAAGGATTGAAAGAGAGCCCAAAATGAAGTATGTAATCACTGAGTACTAGAATACTTCAAATGAGATATCAGTATCAGAGGTCAGTCTGGAGAACTATGTGATGGCTACATTAGTCTCAGATACAATGGAGGTCTTTATGTTACAGGGCCCCTTTTATGAATCAACATCAGAATCAGGTGGGTCTAAAGAGATATTTATGATGCAAGATGAGTCCATCAGTGGTTCTGAAACACTAAGTGAGAAAAAAGATGAAACTAATGACCAAGAGGATAGGCAGCTCATTTTGTTAGATAACTTCCAGGAGTTCATCCAGAGGTGTATGGAGAATCAAATCCAGCTGGGTAGGAATATGAATTTTGAAAAAATATTGCTTCCTAATGGGTGTTGAGTCCATGATACTCCCCACTCGAAGTTGGAATGTAATGTATGCTAGACTTCTATGGAGCAGGTACAAAAGTTTATTAACCCAATCCCAATTATCAGGCTAAATAATTAGGGAGAGCGAAATAATGACAAAGGTAAAAGTCCAATGATTCCTGATGAGCCTCCTAGTTGTAGTAAAATGAAAGATGGATCGAAGCAATCAGGGACTGATGGCTGTTGGACATTAAGATTCAATGGATCCAAATCTAAGCAAGGTGCTGGAGCAGGGTTTGAATTGATCAATCCTAAAGGTAAGAGCTATTTTGCTGCTCATAGACTACAATTCCAATGTACTAATAATGTGGCTGAATATGAAGCTTTAATCCATGGTTTTTTAATGGAATCGATGCATAAAGTTAAGACATTACAAGTTTTTGGGGGTTTTGAGTTGGTAGTCAGGAAAGTGAGGAACCAATATTCATGTTGTGATAGAAGGATGACTAATTATCGACATAGAGTATGGGATCTTATTGAAGGATTCAATGCTTTCAACATCTAGTTGTTTCCTCAAAGTAAGAACCAAGTTGCAGATTCTCTGGCACAAGCGGCTAGTACATTGTAACCTTTATCACTTTCAGGATTGAAGAAGTTTACTATGAAGCTCACTCTAGTACCTTCGGTACTTGACAACGTTACCAATTTTCAAGCATCCGAAGATGATAAACATATTCTTGATTTCATTACAAGCTGTGATGTGTTTTCTTCTCAAGTAATTGATGAGGTAGAGCCTCAAGAGGCATAAATGGACTTGGGAGAGGTCATCAACTTGAATACCAACACTATCCCAAGAGGTATGGTGCAGTTGGAACAAATTTTTGATTTGGATAAGATAAAAGACCAGGAACATCAAGTAAAAAAGGAATCTCTCAGTAGTAAATGTGAAACATACAACATGGGGACAAATGATGATGTAAAGAATGTTTTAATTGGTAGGGTATGTACTCCTAAAGAAAGGAGAGGGATTATTGATTCTATACACACATATCAAGATGTGATAGCTTGGAGTTATGAAGACTTAAAAACATACAATACTTCAATCATTACACACACCATTCCCTTGAAGTCAAATTTCAAATCATTCAGACAAATAAAAAGACCAATTAATGCTTTGTTAGAGCCCATCATTCAAAAAGAAGTACAGAAGCTACTTTCAACACGAATTATATTTCCAGTGAGGCATTCAACCTAGGTTGCGAATCTGGTTCCTATGAGGAAAAAGAATGGAGAAATCAAATTGTGTGTGGACTTTAGGAATATTAATAGAGCATCAGAAAAAGATAATTATCTGGTTCCTTCAATGGATGAGGTACTTCAAATTGTCAATGGATCCCATATGATGTCTTTTCTAGATACAACCAAGTCATGGTACAATATGAAGACAGGCATACAACTGCCTTCACTATGAAATGGGGAACTTTTGCTTACAAAATAATTCCTTTTGGGTTGATCAATACTGGAGCTACATTTCAGAGGGCTATGGATATTTCTTTTAAGGAAATAATTGGTAAGTGCATCATTATTTATATGGATGATTTAATAGTATTCTCTAAGAAGTGAGGTAATCATATAGTATATTTATGCAATTTATTCCAAAGGTGTAGAGAGTTTGGCATCTCACTTAACCCAAAGAAGTGCATTTTTGGGGTTACAGAGGGAAAATCGCTAGGAAATATTATTTTAGAACAGGGTATCGCCATTGATCCTTAGTGAATAGAGGATATTTTGAAGATCCAACCTCCTGCAAGAAAAAAATAAATGAAGTAATTCTTTGGGAAGATTAACTTCATTAGAAAGTTTATCACTAGATTTGCGAAGATTGTGAAGCCCTTGAATGCTATGCTAAAACAAGAGGCAAAAGTGGAATGGAGTGCAAAATCCAAGGAGACATTTATAGAAATCAGGAAAGCTATTGTTGAGGCTCCAATGTTGGTAGGTCCAGATTACGCTAAGCATTTTTATATATATTCATTTGCTTCTGATCACTCCTGTACTAGAATGTTAACTCAAAAGTCTAATCAAAGTGATGAGCATCCTATAGCCTTCATGAGTACCCCTTTAAAGGATGCAGAGTTTAGATATCACAATGCAAAAAATCAGGCATATGCTTTGGTCAGGGCAGTGAAAAAGTTCAAACACTATATTCTGAGGAATAAAGTTTTTTCCATATTGCCCGATCCTACGGTGAAGCTATTGCTAATGCAGAATGAGTTAGGTGAACAAAGAGCTAAATGGGTAACTATGTTGCAGGAATATGATATTGAGATTCAAACCATGAAATTAGTGAGAGAGCAGGGACTGATGAGGAAAATGGCTGAGATAGGTTCTGATCTCACAACTTAGCATTATCATCTCCAAGAGGTATCTCCAAGTGACTAGTATGATGAAATCATTTATTATTTATTGAACCAACAATGTCCTGATCACCTTAGTGTAGTTCAAAGGCGGGCCCTGTGCTAGGTGAGTGGTAGTTTTATGATGAAAGAGGGTGTCCTCTATAAGAAAAATTATGAGGGCATTTATTTAAGATGTTTGAGGAAGGAAGAAGCTACCAGAGTGATGATTGAATTCCATAAAAGATATGGCACGGGCCATGGTTCTTCATCATTCATTGCCAATCAGATCCTAAGGGCAGGCTATTATTGACCTACTCTATTTAAGGATGTGCACAACCATGTGAGGACTTGTCATGTATGTCAGACTGCAAGAAATAAGGATAAACACGTACCCCTTCCACTTTAGCTAGTCATAGAGGTGAAACCATTTGCACAGTGGGGAATGGACTTCATAGGTCTAATTAACCCACCTTCTTTTGCATGCCACTAGTATATTCTAACCATAACTGATTAATTTACTAGATGGACTGAAGCTCTTGCATGTAAGCAATATACTTGTGATGTGGTAATCAATTTCCTTGAATAAGGTATTATTAATCGTTTTGGTTGTCCATTATCTTTAGTTTGTGATAATGCTCCTGCATTTGCATCACTGAAACTTTCTAATTGGGATTTTGATCATGGAATCATCATAGAATTTGCATCCAATTAATAACCTCAGGGTAATGGTCTAGCTGAGTCCTCCAATAAGAACCTTTTGACAGTCATCCGTAAGTTACTAGAGAAGAATCCTAAGGATTGGCACACCCATCTGAGATTTTCTCTCTGGGAAGACCATACCAGACAAAAGGAATCCATAGGAACCTCTCCTTATACACCTAGTGTATGGTTTGGAACTTGTATTCCCCATACAATTGAAGATCCCTACCTTACAATTCATTAATGAATACTATGATGAGGAAGATAAGCGTGAGTCTTGTCTGGTTGAGTTATTACACCTTGAAGAGAAGAGAGATGAGGCTCTATAAATTTTTTCCAAACACCAGGGCATAGTGAAAAGATGGTTTGATAGAAGAGCTAAGGTGAAAGCCTTTAGAATCTGTTACTTAGTTCTCTACTGGGATAAAGCCCATGAACATAAGGGAGAGCATGATAAATTTGACAAACTATGGCTTGACCCTTATCAAATTTCAAAAATTATGGGAGATAATGCTTTTCACCTAAAAACCCTCACAGGTGAGGATATCTCGCTACTTGTCAATGGGCAGTATTTGAAGCATTACTTCCAATCTTGAGTTGTTTGCAGCTCTCTCTTGTACATAGTTAGAATAGGTTTTTCTTTCTGCTTTGCTTTGCTTGTTTTCTATTTTTGGTTTGGTTAGTGTAGGTTCCTTTTGTTTTTTTTGTTTTGGTTAGCGTAGGTTTGCTTCGGTCGGTTTTTCTTTCTGCATTTTTTTGCTTTTGGTTTCTGGCTTTCTTGGGGCTATTGCATCTGTGTAACGGGCTACTTTCCTGGGGTTGTTCTGGAAATTTCTTTTTCAAACTCTAGTCATTTTTTTTCTTAGTCAAGTGGTGGAATTCATTAATCTAATGTCCCTTGTACTTAGAATTAGCGTCACTTGTTTTGGTTGAATTTTGGAATGTATTCGGGTCTCACATTTTCACATAAATTTTAAGGATTTTGGAGTTCCATACGGTTCCTGTGTAATTTGGCTAGTTGAAAAATCTTATATTATTCTTTAGTGCCACTGTGGTCCTCATCCCTGAGTGTGAATTTCATTGCTTACAAAGTGAAAGGAGGGTTTAAAAGAATGTTTAAAAAAAGAGTGAAAGAGATAAAAGAGACAATATGGAAAACCAAAACAAGCCTCCACCTTATCAGGGGTATCCTAGTATCTCTATCGGGGCTATAAACACCTGGCTGGTAGTAGAGCTATGCTTGGGCAAGTCACAGTGATAACCTCGCTGAGGCTATGGATGCCTAAGTGGCAGCGAGGCTCTATCCAGGTTTCTTTTGAAGTTAGAAATTTATGTAGCCCAGTTAGACTTTCTCTATTTCCTATTGCACCTAAAGAATGGGAAATAAATGCAAATACACACACTTCGACCCTCGTACATGAAAAGGTTTCCTTGCTTGTGATTTCTAAAAATTTGTTCATAGGTGTCCTAATGTAAGGGCTGAAACCAAAGATTTTGATTTCCTGATTCTAGTTTGTTCTTGAAATGCTCTGGAGCATTTTCCCACCAGAGTGGCCATTGATGGTACTTTTTGCACAACAACAACTCAGACATAATATGATATCCTATCTCTCTTAAAAGGTAAATCTCTATAAACAAAGAGATAACCCCAATGTCTCTAATGTCAGGTCTTGGAAATGGAAATAAAACAACTTAGAGATAATGTGAAAATGCTGGTAATCACAAAGGGACCTTACTACAAGCAAATGTTGAACTCAAATTTATCAGATCTAGCAATATGATGATACTTCAAATACTAAATCTAACCTAGATAATAAAAGAAACAACAAAAGATAAGGGTTTCAAGGAGATTTTTAAGATTAATTCTAATTCTAAGATTGACAATGCAAACGATAAAATACTCAAAATAGACCAATCCCTCATAAACTAATTCCTGTTTGACCTAGATAAACCTGCAATCTTAGAAAAATAGTGCAATCTTCTAAGGTATTAAAGATTTTCAGATTATGAACATTCATTCAAAACAACCCTATTGCAATTGAAATGAACAAGCATTCATAATCAAACTAAGCACAATTTTAAGTCCAGGCTAACTTTGCAAAGCAATTAACAATCAACCAACTACAAAAAGTATGGACTAGAGATTGCTGCAAAAACTTCAAGCATCAAACCCTAAACATCATCAAATCATCTAACATCAAATAAACTTAAGAAATTTTAAAGATATAATATCAAAAACCATGCTAGATAAAACTCAACACAAGGAAGGCACCAAATGACAGTGTCTTTACTTGTATTAAATCATCTAAAGTGGCAACAATTTCAGTCTTCTGTTACAACACTTGCTTGAAAGATAAATTAAATTATAACTCTAACTCTTGCTCTTATTTCAATTCGCTCTAATACAAAAAGCATCTCTCCTTACAAATGAGCCATAATTCCAAACTTATAGAAAACCCCCCAATACATGTCGGCCAAATTAGGTCTACAAAAACAAATGACCAGAAACAAGTTGGCCAAGAGGAATTAAAAAATAATATGAAATGTGCATTGAATGCACCAATTTCATCCAAGTCAGCCTGAGATCTCCAAAATAACCTGGTGCAATGCATGCAAAGAAAGATGAGGAATAATAGGGAAGCATAAATCCCAATGAAGCGTTTCATTAACTACCCTTTTCTTTCTCTTTATCTTGACTCGCCCTATCTTGTATCATCAAAATAACTTTCTCCAAGTTGGCAATAGGTGGCATAACTAACACCTTCATTCTTATTTCTATGGACTTAATGTTTTCCCTTGATTGCTTGAACACCTTATCCCAGTCCACCTTCTAGGTCTTGTATATATCAATTACTACAATGTAGGTAGTTGCATCATCCAATAGGTGTTCGGCGATCTAGTCCTGATTGACTGGAGAAGACACTTCTCACCACCATTTTCTCAACTATTCTAGGCTCAGATGCTTCAGCACAAACTTCTTTCTCCCTGTCATAACCTTGAAGAAGGAGATGCACTTGTTGTAAATTTCAGTTAAGGCATCCTCAATCTGCCTACTCTTTTTATGCCCCTTCTTCAAAACTCTTTTCCCTATTTTCAAAACCTCAAACCATTCCCAAGGTTCTAGTGCTTTGGAAGAAGGAAGAATTACATCTCCTACCAGCTTCTCTTCAGTGTAGTCCATGATGATTCTAGCCTTTTGTAGAAAAAGATCCATATATTCCTTATCCTGGGATAATGCACTCTTTAGCCAGTCAATTGATCTCATAGCATCCCGACTAGTTGACAGAATATCCATGGTGGCATTGTCCCCTTGAGTTTGCACTCCCTATAACTAGCTTGTTGTAACATGGCTTTTGACCTTCATCTTTTCTAACTCAATGATTTTTTATTGTGGCAAGAAGCCTACAATAGATGATGAGGAGCTAATGGATTGCAAAGGTTTCATCAACTCTTGTAGATATCTTTTAATTTTTTCATTCCTCTTCTTCAATTCCTGCTTGGTCTACACCTCCTTCCTTAATTTGCCAAGGATTACAGCACTAGAACCATCATATTCCTCAATATTTTGTTCCATGGAAGCATACCCTAGGTTGATAGTTTGCACATTGTAATCATTCCTAGTCACATTATCCTTATTCTTGTCAGGAGAAGGAGTAGCAATGCGGATCACCCTGTTATTTTCCTCATCTCTTTCAATCCTAGAAATAAACCTAGCTTTCTTCTTTACTTTTTCCTTTTCTATGTTCATGAGAAATTCATCCCAATTGGGAGGAGTATCATACACCACAAATTTTTTGCTCTTCAACTCCTTTTCCAACAATCTTGGGGCTGTGGGGTCTGGCTGTACGTTATCTTTTCCAACTGTATCCTATTGAACTTTGGATGCATCTTCATCCAAACTCTGCTTCTCAAGAATTTCCTCAGTTGTATCGTCTTTTCCTTTGTCATGATCTCCTCTTTCATGGAATGGAGAGGGAATCTTAGCTGGTATTTCCTCTTTCTGAGGAGGTCCATCCTCATCAAACTCTGCAGGTGAATCCTCATAAGCCAGCAAAGAATACTACATAAATTTCTCCATTTCTGCCTCAGCATTATAGAGTTCTCCCTCTGGGAATTCTTCCTCTCCATGATGCTGGGGATCCTCAACATCCTTTGGTTCATCTAGCAAATTGTTGGTCTCATGAGAAGGAGGGACATATTCACTCTCAATGACAAGAAAAATCATGGAAACACTTTCCTTTGGTGCAACATCCTTGGGAGACGTAGTCCTTGATCTCCTGTTATATACCTATATCTTTTCTCTTGAGCTTTCTACCTCTACCACTGGGGGTTCAACTTCTTTATCTACCTTAGAGGTTTCCTTCTCCTTCTGTGAAAACCTCACGATTCTCCTTTTCTTGGGCAAAGGGACATTGGCATCCCCTTCTTCTTATTCTTCTTCATCTTTCTTAGCCTTTTTCTTCTTCGAGACATGTTTCTTTTTATTGGCTATCGGATTTCTTTGCTTCCTTGCTTCCTCTCCCTGAACATATTTAATTTTAATCTTTAAAGGAGAGCTACCTTGGATTTACCCTTGGGGTCCTATTCAGGTGATTCCTCGGAAGTAGAGTGAGACTCCAAGTTTCCCATCAGATCATAGGTGCACTGCACATCTTCACTCTCCAACTCCAACATCTTGTGCTTGAGCCATAGCTTGGTGTACTTGATTACTGGAGTCATGATTTTTTCTAACTTTGTCTTCTCCTCATCCATCCAATCCACTTCTCCAACTAGCTTATCCTTCACAACTTTAAAGTTATGGCCTTGAATCAAATTTCCATCCTCCTCAACCTGATCTAGAACGGACTTTACGTTGTATAGCCGGACCAAGTTCACTAGTAGCCTGGAGAACTTCTTCCTTCTTACTTCAAACTCATCACTGATGTTAGCCCAATAGTCTTCTATGTCATCCTTGTGACTATATTCTTTGATGGACTTCTTCTGTGCTTCATCAGTTATGTCAAATTTGGATCTCTTGGAATGGAAGGAAAGACCAAGAGTACTCATCTCTTCTTTAGAAGCATGGGCTAAGTTAATAGAAGGGCATGCCTCACCACTACCTATTCTCAAAGGAAAGTCACCACCAAATCCAGTCTTGTGCTTCTCCCTCTTCACAATTACATCAAAGTCACATATCAGCCTTGTGATCTCTAGAAGTACAACATGATCTGTGGGGTACCTAAGGAGTCTATATGGAGCCCTCTAACAACCATCAATTCTGATGTATGAAAAGGTGGGAAACTGGATAAACCAGGCTCCAAACCTCTTGATTAACTCCTTGAAATTGTCTCAAATTTGAACATGCTCTGCACCCTGTAGTAGCCTACTGATGTACATGGTGAATGCATCATTCACCCTCCTATAACTTGTGCCAACCAAGTGTAATTGTGGGTACACTTCATAAATTAAATCCTGTCCAAACACACCCCTTGTGCTCAGTCCCTTGTATGGGTGATACCTTGCAAGTGCATACACCAAATAGGAAGTCATTGTGAAGGTCTTTGTTCATGAAACATTACACATCTGCTCATGTATCATAGTAATTATAATGCCTGCCTAGTGGTACTCCATACCCTACTCCATCCTTGCAATGATATGGAACATTTAGTTCTCAAACATTCCTACACTTTTCAATCCCACTACCTTGCTGAGGAGTGTGATAGAATCATAGTATTCCTTCCTAAACTTAGCCTTGAACAACTTCTTGGGGAACTTGGAGAAGTGGGACTTGGGTTTCTCCAACCAAGAATTGACGACATGTTGGGATTTAATGAAATTCTCATCATAATACTTCTTTGCTACATCCATATCAAAGGCCACAACATGAGACCTATCAGGCATGCCAAAGGTCTGAGCAATGGACACATGATTAAGATTTTCCACAATTCTTCCTTGAGGACCAAATATCCTCTGTGTGCCCCTGTCATAATTCTTGGCACACTCAAGCACCAACTTGTAACACTGGACTGTAGGAGGAAATTCAGCCACATGTGCCAACCCAGACTCCAATATTCTTTTGGCTAACAGAGAGAGATTTTTTGTTGCCATTCTTGCCTTAAATTCATCATAATCCCATAACCCAAATTTTGTATTAGTGATCCCTGACCAAATAGAGGTGAAATTTCTCTCAAGGAATCTGCTCCTCAAATCCATATTAACTCTCTTTGCTTCAGAGATAGCCAAGCCCTCAGGATTTGGATCCATTACCTTATCCTTGCTCTGCCCAACAATAACCTGACTTGATTCCCCTTACACACAACAAAGACACAAAAATAAGATCCAACATAGCATAGAATTCAATTAGGTCCATCACAAAGGATATAAAAATTGCTTAAGAAAATCCCAAAGATGAAAAAAAATCCCCCCAAAATCCATAAGAATCACTTATTGCAAAGTTTGGGTTTTCAACCCTTTCGTGGAATTCGGGTTGGAGAGGAATTCTAGGAAATTCCAGACCAGACAAAATCCAAAAAAGAGGCCACAAAGAAACATCCAATCCATCATAAATAAATTATATTAACCAAGAAACCACATGATACACCTTAGAGTAGGTCAAATCATTCATTAAAATGTACAATCATTAACCAATAAATCATGCATTCGCTTAATTATCCATTTTTAATAGGATTTCGAGAAAATCTGTTAGGGATGGAAATCTGCGAAAATGACAACAATTTACAAATTCCAAGAAAATGAAGGGACCAAGAAATTCTAGGAAAATCCCAAAGGCACAGAATTTCGTGAAGTCAAAGAAATTTTCACACTTTTAGCCCACTTTCAAGAAATCGATAAGGCGATGGATAATTCGGGGAAATCCCTAGATAAAGGAAATCCATGAGGGCCTCGAAAACCCAAAATCTTTGACTTCGTCAGGATTTAGCCTAGATCAATCAAACAATTAGGAAGTGGGGGATTTCTCCCAGGATTCAAATCGATTGTAATGCAAGATGAACAATCCAGGTTCAAATTGACCAAAATAAGATCCACTCAACGAGAGGGAGGATTTCAACAAAGGAAATCCTAGGAAATCACCTTGACAACACAACTCAGGTCCTGATTTATTATTTTCATTTCACTTTTCCCCACATCACTCAACTAATGATAGGGCGATTATCAAGTTGGATGATAGCAACAAGTTGCACTTCGCCCAGGACATGGTTTCATCACAAGTCAGGGAGTTTCAGGTTAAACCAGAGCTCAGGATAGGGAAGTTAAAAATTAAATAGACAGAGGCAAAGCAATGACAATCCCGCTTGAATTAAAATCATGCAAAATGAGAGGAGACATGAGCCATGAGGAAGGTCATCAAGACAACAATTGACAACCCTAGCACTGCTACAAGACCATACCACACTGATATCCCGACTCGCTACCAGACCATAACACAAATCTTAAAGAAAATTCAATTCATTCATCAAAAGGGAGGGTAGCATGCACATACCACAAGGACAAAGAAATCAAGGTAGCGACAGTCGACAAGAGACCCAAGAAAATAGGGCAAAATGCAAGAGATCACAAGAAAGCTCAAATACAAACCTCGAGCACGAGATCAAACACACAATTCAGCAACAACAATCCAATATCAAACTCCTCAAATCTCATAATAAGGAAAATGACATAAACCTCCTCATAAAATGCATAGAAACTCAATAAAGGCAAACTGTAAGACCATACGAGGCACTTAAATGCCATGATAAGACAATGAACCCGAGGATCCGAAGGCACGACGAAATCTTGAGAAAATCCAGTCTCAAGCGGAATTTTGTGAGGTCCCAAAATTTCTGAAAAACAATACAAAGCAGCCTCCGTCGGGTTTCCAGGGTGTCTGTAGAATTCCACCCTAGGGGAATTTTCCTGAAAATAGAGAAAAACTTGAGATGGATCCCAGAATGTAGAATCTTCAAAGTGCCTCCCTCAAGGGGCATTTTCATGAATAGGATAACCACTTGGGAACATGCCAAGACAACCAAATCCTCAAAACCAAAGGGGGCAAAACACCAAAAATGAAAGTAAAAAAGAGAAAGAAAGAGGGTCCCTACTTTCAGTGGGGCATGTGTGAAAAAAGTGCACAACACACTCCACATGCTATAATATCAAATGCAAATGATCAAGAAATGAAATATTTAACCTATACTTGCGCAAGAAAAAGACATGTTAGATTAAAATAGTGAAACTTAGCATATGATGTTTTATGATCTAACGATACTTGTCTGCTTCTTTTGATATTTGAGATGTTGCAATACTGATTCAATGTCATATGATAAAACAATATATTTTTATTGAAATTGAAAAGCTTATGATGATAAAAAGTATCCAAAGCTCTAGCACCAACTTTTCTCAACTCTTGCAGGCATTTAGGATCAATGGAGCAACCTTATGGAGGACTTAGGAACTATCTGAAGATGGAGTAGACAATGTCCATCCTCACCACCTAGTCAATGATGGATTCCTTTTCTTTTTATATGCTCTTATTTTCATCAAATGTATAGTTTACTCTTTGTATTGCATTGGAGTTAATCCCACAACTTGTGTGCGATATTATATACTTATATTATCAATAAAGAAGAAAAATATTCTTTCTCTTCTCTATTGCATGCATATGTATAATGTGATGATGCAGTCTTTAGATGTTTTCCTTTATGCATATGAATATGGCATAGGATGGAATGGATGTACCTTTTGTTCTCTCTTGTAAAAAAATAATTGTCTCTATCTATTTGAGCTAGGAGCAAAAACGGGTAATATTTGTGGCGACATCTGCTATATGTTTGCCTGCTAAACGTCTTGACCAATTGCTTGAAGCTTATCCATTGGGCATAGAGTCAATTAGAAGTTGACACAACTTGAAAATAGTCTTTTACACTATTGTAACTCATCGTTGCTGGATGTTGTGGTTGCATTGCTAATATGTTGTCACTGATGTCAACACTATTAGCATTGGTGTTTCTGAAGGCTACATATGTTGAAGATATTGAGAAAATTGTAATAAATATATTGTAGGTAGCCAGTGAAGTTGATAAGGTCAGAGTGGTGGAAAGTGTTGTAAGTTGATAATCAGGTGGTGCACATTAAAGGGTTTTTTGCTAAGTCTATCTAGTGCGTTGTCTAAAATTTTCAGTGGTATGCATCAATATTTGAGAAAGTTATGAAGATCTGTGCTCCTACAATCATTATGTTACTGTAATAGGTGTTCTTGGAAGAGGAGGATGAAATTATGGAAATTTCAGTTGTTGTGCATGTTCCTGTGATATTCATGAATGAGTTTGGATCATTCTCTATCCTTGTTGTATGTTCACATTATTTTGTGAGATCGTGATCAATTTTTCTGGTGTGCTCGATTTTTCATACTCTTGGCCGACATGTTGGTGGTATCATTTTGCGGATCCATGAGGATTAATATTTTATTATTTGGTATGTTCAAAGGTGTTTATTTTTTTCCTCACTATGTTGTGACTGACTTGTGTTGGTGCGCATTAAGATTTATTCATGTATTGAGGCCGATAGTTGTAATTTATTCTTTATTTGTGGTCGACATAGTAGTTGATGTAAATCCGTGTAGTGGATATATAAGATTATTATTTTCCTCATTTTGATGTATGCTCAGTGTGTGTATGTGAAGTACATGTGCGAATAAAGATCAAATCATTCGAGAGCAGAGCAAAGTGTGAAAGTGATTAGCAGAGTGTGGAAGAGTGTGTAGAATTTTTTATGTGCCTAACCAGAACTGCCTTCAGGCTTTTGTAGAAGCTAATTTCTTGGTTCAACCTCATCAGATAGATTTAATCTAATTATTGTATGTAAGGCAGTGAGCCTTCTTCTAAGTAGCGAGCTCTAGGTAGTGTGCTTGAATGCAAGTGCATTCCTTATTCACTCTTCATTATACTTTTAATAGGGTATAATCTTGTGGACTAACATCCACCTTGGTTTTTCCCCTAACAAGATTTCCACATATAAAATATTGGTGTTCATGTGTCTCTGATGTGTTATTGATTTATTCTTGCAATTTTAATTATCAAATCTAAGATTAAAGGTTGATTAATGTTGAATAAGTTTGATTTTGGTAACAACTGATTCACTCCCCTCTTAGTTGTCTATCCTTGTTTTTCCAACAATTGGTATCAGAGCTAGTTCCTCTGAAGAAGAATAAAAACTTGAGGTGATCCGAGATGGCATCATACAAGAAGGACGGTCCTAGATTTGATGGTACAAACTACTCTTTATGGAAATTCAGAATGGAGTGTCATTTGAAGTGCATTGGTGAACCTTTCTAGAAGATGACATAGAGTGCATATACTATTCCTCAGAATGGTCCCTCCTTTGAAGATGAGATCAAGAAAGAAAAAGTTAATACCAGGGCTATTGAAGCATTTTTGAGTGCTCTGACACATTTAGAAATGAAAAATATGATAGGTTTGAAGACTACGCATGAGATCTAGAAAAAAGTTGGAAACATTGTATGAAGGAGATGCACTAGTGAAAGTTGCTAAGCTACAAAGTTTAAAAGGAAAGTGGGAGGACATGGAGATGAGTGAAGATGAGAACATCCTCTCTTTTTCTCAAAAGATAAATGAACTGGTGATGAGCATTAGACGTGTCAGTGGAGTCTTGGATGAAGAAGAGATTGTGGCTAAAATAATTATATTTGTGCCCCCTTCCTATAAAACAAGAGCTCATGCTATTGATGGACTCAGGATAGTAACAAATGTGACAAGAGACATGTTGATTGGAAAAATTGTTGCCTTTGAGTTAAGTAAATTTTTTAAATCTACTCCTAAGACTGAATATGCATTGAAGGCTACTGTATTTGGGAAAAGCAAGCAGAGATATGATTCAGAAGAGAGTTCCAAAGGGACATTCAAGTATGAAGATGAAGAAAAATAATTAGAAGAATTGGAAGCATTGATTGTGAAAAGAGAAGCCAAAGGTCATGGTAAGTACAAAGGGAAGTTACCTATCAAATGTTTTTCTTGCAGTAAGATATGTCATTTTTCATCAAGATGTCCTGAAAGAGTTTCTAAGTACAAACCTGAGAAGACTAGATTTCAAAATAAATGTTACTATGCTAAAGAAGGTGTAACTGATGAAGAATCCGATAAAGAAAATGGAAATAAAGATGAATGGGTATTCATTTTTATCAAAGAAAATGGTCAGGTGTCCACTTAATCTACTAGTAATGTGAATGTTGAGAAAGCTCTTGCAGCAAAAATTGAAGAAAATGATGAGTGGGTAATTGACAACGGATGCTCACATCACATCACTAGTGATAAAAGCAAGTTTGTAATCTTGGAAAACTATGATGGTTGTCTTGTAAGATTTGGAGACAACACTTTTGGTGTGATTCATGGTAGAGGCACTATTTCTTTTGGTGATAAGCATAATATTGATGATGTTATTTATGTAGAAGGCTTAAAGAATAACTTGTTGAGTGTTGGACAGATGGTAGAAAAGGGTTATAATATTCAGTTCAAGGATGGTAAGTGCAGAATAAGGGGAAGTTCTAGAAATATGATTGCTTCAAGTACAAAGACAAAAGGTAATATATTTCACTTGAGTGCTACTAGTGAAAGTTATTTAATTGCTCAAATTGATGTAAGCGGGTTATGGCATAGGAGGTTGTGTCATGTGAAATTTGATAACATTGTCAAGATAGGATCTACTCAAGCAGTTGGAGATCTTCCTAAGTTAGTGAAGCCTACTAACACTATGTGCAAGGAATGTCTAATGGGAAAGCAAACTAAAAATTATTTTTGGAGAAAATAGTATAACTCTAATGGAGTACTGGATTTGATACATACTGATCTATGTGGTCCATCCAGAATCAAAATTCTACAAGGAGAAAGGTACTTTATATTGCTTATTGATGATTATTCTAGAATGATATGGGTTGCTTTCTTAAGAGAAAAACATGAAGTATTAGAAAAGTTCAAAAGCTTCAAAGCTATGGAAAAAAATGAGACAGGTCAAAAGATCAAATACCTAAGGTCAGACAGAGGTGGTGAATTCACTTCCCAAGAATTCAATTATTTCTATGAAGAGCATGGAATCCAAAGACAACTATCTACTCCCCGAACCCCTCAACAAAATGGAGTTGCTGAAAGAAAGAACAAAATCGTTCTAGACATTTCTAGACCCATGATGCTGGAAGTAAATGTTCCTCATTTCTACTAGAGAGAAGCTGTAAGTATTGCTATGTATACCATTAATTGGGTAATTGTAAACAACAATTCTAGTAAGACCCCTTTTGAGATATGGTTTGGTTGTAAGACTACTGCCAAATATTTCAAATTTTTTGGAACAAAATGCTACATTAAGAGATATGATGATATAGGCAAGTTTGATGCTAGAAGTGTTGAAGGAATATTTTTAGGTTACTCTACTAAGAGCAAAGATTACTGGTGCTTTAATAAAAGGTTGAAGAAAATGGTTGAAAGTGCAAATGTCAAAGCTGATAAAGATATTAATAGACCATCTAGATGTAGTGGATATGATTTAGATGATCAAAATGATAGTACTAATAATGGAAATAATGTTTAGACACAAAATCAACTTCAAATTGTTCTGGTGAACCAAGGGAATCAAGAAGAAGAAACCAATAGAAGTGCAGAAGAAAGAACACAAGAACAAGAAGTCAAAGAAAATCCTAAAAATCCAAAGTATGTAAGCCGAAATCATTCTGACAGTCAGATAATAGGAGATAAGAGAAAATTTGTGCAAACTAGAAGAAGAATTTTAGAAGAGTATTGTCTAATTTCCAAAATGGGGCGTAGCAATATCAATGAAGCATGCAAAGATGAATATTGGATGGAAGCCATGAAAGAAGAACTAATGTAGATAGAGAAAAATGATACATGGGATCTTATTCCTAGACCTTAGAACAAAAATGTGATTGGAACCAAATGGGTGTTTCAGAATAAGCTGAATGAACAAGGTGAAGTGGTAAAAAATAAAGCAAGACTAGTTTGCGAAGGGTACTCATAGATGGAAGGTATTGATTTTGAAGAAATTTTTTCCCCTATTGCTAGAATTGAAGCTGTAAGATTTTTTCTTGCTTATTCTACTTTCAAGAATTACAAAGTCTATCAGATGGATGTAAAGTAAACATTTCTAAATGGCGGGCTAGAAGAAGAAGCCTATGTTGAACAAATAGATGGATTTCAACTAACCGGCAAAGAAAACATGGTATGCCAATTGAAGAAAGCTCTATATGGACTTAAGAAAGCTCCTAGAACTTGGTATGCTATATTAGATAAATACTTGTTGAAACTTGGATTCAATAAAGGTACTATTGACAACAATCTGTATTTTAATTTGGATCAGAATAAATAGTTGATCATTGAAGTCTTTATTGATCACACTAACTCATTTGATTTCAAAATCTGATGAAAATGTTCGACGAAAGCTATATAATCAGATGTATCATCGGGCACTTGTGTGAAAGTTTCATTTTAATTTTTTTTTATCCCCGATGTTCGTCGGAATTTTGATGAACCTCATTTTTTAATGAAATTTCTACAGACTTGCAAAGTTAAATTGTGGCCGACATAAATAAAAATGAGCTTGACTATTTATTGCGACAATGTTTTGCTCAATAATTTTCTTGGGCCAAAAATCAGAAGAAACTCAAGAAGATATCAGGTGGTTGAGGGTAGTCATTGTCTTTTTCCAGAATTCATTTGTGAAGTCAGATTTGTACTTCCAGGTTTGAAAATCATATTTTAAAGCAACATCCCATCAGATTTCATTTTTAGTCTTGTGCATTTTCAAAATTTTATTTCCAGATTTTAGACCCGACTTCAAAAATTATTTATAAATGATGGAAAATTCTTGATGGATTTGGACAAAGATTATATTTGCAAGGTTTCAATTTTAACCCTAATGATCAATTTTCAATAGATTTGAGAGTCATAACTAGATAATATCAAAGGCATAGGGATAGCTACAAAGTGAAATAGCTGTCAAGATTCGTGCCTAGAGGGTTGAGCAAATAATTGGGAATGTTTGATAGTGGATAGTTAGGGCCATTTAGCTATAATATTTTTGAAGACTACTTCATAAAGATGTATTTTTCCCTTTGCTAAGTTTCAAAAATAGATTTTAGACCTTAGATGCCAATGTCTTATATAAGTTGTTATGGTATATCTGCTACCTAAAGTTCTTGAATTCATCTTGACTCTATACAAATGCATCAGTTTTTTATTTGAACAAGAAAGAAAGAAAGCAACCAATTTGTAAATATTGTGAGATATTTAGAGCAACAAACTAAAAAATGAAAAAAATAAAGGTCAAGGCCTCTCTATTTTTCTTAGTTCACTTAAAAATTTTTAGATGCTGCCAAACATCTAGCAAGCTATAACTATGATGCAAATTATATGATTTCTATTTATTTTGTACTTTGGAAGAATTTACAAGATGAAATTGTCTCCTCATGTAGAAGTATAAGCTTCCAAATTCCTTCAGAAGTTGGTACAGGAATCAAAAGGTGAACCTACCAAATTGGAAACCAAACTTTTTGTGGTAAGAAGAGTTGATTTTGACATGAATGGCATGTTTTAACAGCTTTATTAAGTAATTCAATTTATTTAGTTATTTGACAACTTGGTGATTTGTGTGTAGATATGCCACCATATGAAACTGAGTGGAAAAGAGCACTGCTTACCTTATCAAGTAATATCTAGGTAAGATGTTATAAAAAATTAACTTGTACATTTAGTGAAGTTAGTCAACCTACTCATGCTTTTCCATGCTTAATTTTTTCCTTTTGGATTGAGCTACTTATAATGAATTTTTAACTTTCCTTGCAACCTGTGTATTACTTTCTCAAGTTTTTAACTGGTTAAAAGCAATCTGTTATAAAGGATATAAAATTCCTTAGTACTTTAGATTGTCCTTTATGTTAAGGGAGGCATCTAACTATTGTTTATATAATTCAAATTTATTTGAGAGTAAGCATATTTAATCTCTATGTGGTAGATTCAGACACTAAAATAAAGTATTTGACCTTATTAGGAAAAATAAAGAAAAAAACGTAAAAGTGCATCAAATCTCTATTGAAAGTGATCCCATATCCTTTGTGATACCTGCCCTCTAGCAACTTGACTATCCTTTGTCTTTTAGGTTATGCATGAGTTTATTCATTTGATTTCAATGGCCTTGCATAACACTTGAAGAAATTAATTGTGGTAGCTTCTTGAGATATTGTGCATGCACTCCTTAATACACTTGTAGGTTGTCCTCTTTTGAATCTTTGTGATATGGAAATATTTATTAGTTTACCATGCTGCTATGAAGAAAATGAACCCTTGACAAGATTTATGATGTTTTAAAAGCCCTCTTGACTGCTTAGTTACTTTTGTTTATGTATCTTTTAAAGTTCGTCATACTACCCTATCATTGTTATTATTAATTTCAATGCCCCCTTCATGGTTATGACATGGAATAATCATTTTTTATTTGAATAGTCATGACTGTGATCTCCTTTTGGGAATCTATAGTAAAGTGTCATGCCTTTCTTTGAAGTCCATTTCCTTAAATCTTTTCTCTTTGCTCGTTGCTCCTTACCTCTATAGTATCCCTATATTGCATATACATAATAATAACAATTATGGTGATAACTAGTGGACATGGGTATAACATCAAACATCATAGAAATGTAGTTTATATCTGCATATATAATACCTCGAGATACTAATATTGTAGCACTAGTCAAAGAATCATCATCAAACTATATTTGTTGATCAGATACAATGAAAAATAAAATATATTAAAATATAAAACATTGATCTTTTCTATCTACTCCATTGTAAATAATAAATACTTCCAACACTCGAATTGGAAGGAAATTTCTATAGTCTCTATTATTTACAATGGAGTAGATAGAAAATATCACTGTTTTATATTTTACTATATTTTATTTTGCAAATAGCATTGGATAGTAAACTGGCCAATACAATGTCAAACATGATGATTGGACCCTATGAATATATACGTTATCAATATTTAATCAATTCACATGAGAAATCATACTGACCAATAGTATCAATGAAACTTTGATACTATATAACAATGACTAGTCTCAGTTTGATGACATTTTAAGACCAATGCATGAATAACATTTGAGCCTCATGGAATTGAACATTTTTTTCATTTAGCCATGATATAATGTTCTTACAGGAAGCACAATACTAGTATGATTGAATGTATTAGAGGAAATAGGAGTTAGAGTAGATAAAAAGAGAAAAGAAATGTTGTAGTGTAACCTTATTATTATATAAATAAATAGAAAAATAGTAATAGTAGGAACCCCAAATAACATGTTCATTGTCTATCTGAATATGTGTGGAATAGAGTGACCCCTTATTTATTTCAATTGCTGATAAGGTTACAGTTTAATCTTATTCTCCTTTGCATAGTATAAGCTTTAATCAATTTTTAATATTTAGCTTAAAAGTCAAGATAGTATTCCATACTGATTCTATGCCAATAGGAGGGAGGAAGTTGTATATGGATTCTAGAATAAAAATTGTAACCAAAGACGTGAATTACATGGATGGAAGAAAATTCAATACAAATGGCAATAGATTTGACATATAAAACTAGAGGATGACCCTATGATATTTTGAAGCACTATTATAATGGTGAAGTCAATCTAGATAGAGGCTTGCTTCATAAGTAGATGGAAGTGTACAAGACATTTGAAGTTGCTTATGAAAACAAGATTTAGCTTAACCTACAAAACTAGGCAAATGAAGTGTTGTCCTTACAAAACAATTTTGTTGAGAGTGTGGAAGTGAAGGTCTACACAAGATTGTTTGTATGTATTGGATTCAACATAAATATGTTAGGATCGGTCTCAGCAATCATTTTAATCTTTCAAAATGATATCATCCTTATTCAACCATACACTTTTTTTTCTTCAAATGGATGTAATCATTAAAGAAGACCATTTCATTATTCCCTTGATGGATTGAACTTTCAAGGAGGCCATATAATGGTGTTGCCTATTCATAGCCAAAGCAAGGATGTGAATAAGACTGATGACTATGTAGGCTATATTGTAGATAAAATTCATATATTTTTTAACTTTATCAAGGCATATAATAGGGTGGTCCACTTCAAATGAAACTCTTTATTATGCCATACTATTTAATTTCCAGAATTCATTTGTGAAGTCAGATTTGTATTTCCAGGTTTGAAAATCATATTTTAAAGCAACATCTCATCAGATTTCATTTTTAGACTTGTGCATTTTCAAATTTTCATTTCCAGATTTTGTTGTGCAAGTTCAGTATTCTGATTTTAGGAGTCTAACAGTTGGAAACCATAGTAAAATCAAAATTTAATAATTTCTGGAATTAGCATTTTAAAGTGGTTTTTGGGGTCATTAACTTCAGACTATCTTCTCTTTTGTAGGGGTGGTTGCATGCCAATTTTTTTGGGTGTAAAATATCATAATTATTAGATTTTGTTACCTTTCTATGATTAAAAATTATTGGAGTGTGAGTTTGATATATTTTGAAGATCTAAATATTCAAGCTTGGTAAAGAAAAATCATGTCAGATAATATTAGTCTAGAATAAAATGAAGAGTCACTTGATAGATTGTGGGATAGATTGAAAAGAAAGGGTGATGGGAAATGTTATTGTGCTTGCAATAATTGCAAGGGCTTAAAGATGAGAAGACTTTTAATCACAACAACTGAGAAAAATTGTAGGAAGCATGGTCATGTTGAAGGGGGGCATGGTTATCGTCCATTGGTAAGTTGTTCATTATATGTGTTTATATTGATTGAATTTGTAAATGTTTATATTTTTTTAACATTTTATATATATAAAAAAAATCACTTGATCACGATCATGGTTTATTTGTGTCTGTCATTGTTATAAAGGTGGGGCACCCTAGGGTACATGATATGGATTATCATGGGATAGGGAATGTGGTTTTGCAAGTGGAGGAACATGGAGCTGTGAATATCGAAGATGAAGTTAATGATCCTATGGAAGAAGATGATCATGCGCTAGAAAACACAGTTGAAGATGATGCTACAAATACATTGATCCATGACACATTTAGTGGCACAAATGATCATGTTGATCAAGATGACTTTGATGATGTTCATGATTTACCTGTACTTCAGATGGCATACGAGCCCATTTATGAAGGCTCCCAAACAACTCTTCTCTTTGTTGTATTGTTGCTGGTGAACTTGAAGGTTATGAATGGTTTATCCAACATAGAAATCTCACAGATGTTAAGGTATGTCATATATGTCATCTTTTTTCATCTATTATAATTGTTGTTAGTTCATCACTACCAAATAAAGGATGAAATATGTACCATTAATATTATTTATATTAACAAATTATTTTTTGTTGTAGATTGATTGGTGAATTTTTGTTACCACCATCAAATGTTTTACCTCGCTCATACTGAGATTTATCTGGCATTATGAAATATATTGGAATGGAGTATCAAGAAATAGATGCATGTCCCAATTATCATATTATATATAATAAACAACATGAATTTGCAATAGAATGCCCAGAATGTCATATCAATAGATATCGAATAGATCAACTAACAAAAAAGGTGCCTCGCAAGGTTCTTCGTTATATTCCATTTATTCCATGTATACAACAATTATTTAGGTGCGAAAGCTTAGCGCAATTTATGGATTACCATGCACAAAATAGAAGTGAAGATGAAATTCTTTGAATGCCTATAGATGGTTCTGCATTTAGGGACATGGAGGAAAAATGGCTACACTTTAAAGAAGAACCTCATAATCTCAGGCTTTCATTGGTAGCGGACGGTGTCAATCCATTTGGAGAGCTAAGATCTATTTACTCGTTGTGGCCTATTTTTGCTATCAAAAATAAAATTCCTCCATGGATGTCAATAAAGAGGGAGCGCCTAATGTTGGAAATGATTGTTCCAGGTATTTTTTTACATCAATTTTATTTAACATAGTAGCATCTCATTTGTCTTAATTTTTTCATAATGACTTATATTTTTTTCATTTAATAGTCATGTACATTAATTTATATATATTACAGTAAAATGGTTATAATAATTATGTAATGTTTATGTTCATTCAACTAGGTAAGTACCAAGTTAAAGATATGAATATATATATCAAGCCTCTTATCGATAATTTACTAAAGTTATGGAATAGTGTCACTATGTATGACGTATCTAGACCAATAGGACAAAGACAATTTCAATTCCATGCAATGCTTGTATGGACAATTCATGATGCCCCAGGGCTAACACATTTTTCTAGTATGCTATAACGTTCGACTACATGACTTTAATGATATTTAATTTTATGAAGTAGATATCATACATGTTTTTTAAATAATCTATTCATTATATATAATTATAAAAATTGGCATATTTAATCCAATTATATATGATTTGAAGGTCTTCAAACAAAGGGAAAATTTGCATGTCCAATTTGTGGTCCAAAGATGAAAGCTCGTCATTCAACAAGTTTAAGAAAGCAGGTGTTTGATGAGTATAGGCACTTCCTCCACAAAAATCATAAGTATCGAACTACTGAAAAACATCTTTTCAATGGGAAAGAAGAGACTACATCAAAACCATGAAGAATGACACCTCGCCTATGGAAGTTGGAATATAATAGAATTAATCATCAAGATTATACATCAGATCAAATTTTTTATCTATCATATATGATATGTTTTGAATTTATATTTTTATATTGTGTTGTGTTTACACATTCTCTAATTGACAATGATTGTCATTTTTAATTTGTTTAACTTATATGTTTCATGAAGGTTGTCAAGGCATTAATGGTTGACTTCCATAGGGACTAAAAAGTTATCCCAGAAAATTTAGTAGGTTGCCCTACTATGAGCAGCTAAAAAATGTGCATTTGTTTGATACAATGCATATCAGAAAGAATATGACAAACGTTATGGAAAATATTGGATGGAAGGCATGACAAAGAAAAAATTGTCAAAATTTTTAATGACATTTAGGAAGCCAATCATGCAATGAAAAATTTCATTCAATTAAATAGCAATGGAGACCAAATTAATATAAGTGTCATTCCTTGGTTATGAATGGAGTAGCAAAGGAATGCTATAAAATAAGTCATATGAAAAATTTGATTTCCCATAGGATTTTCTGCGAACATAAACAATATCATAACAAAGAAAGGTGAATTTGGGTCAGGGATGAAAATGCATGATTGGCATACCTTCATTAAGATAATTATTCTGGTAAATTATATATATATTTGTATATTGCATGTACTTTTCAGTGTATTATGTTTACTACTTTTGGAAAAATAATGAAAAGATCATTTTATAATTGTTGCAGTACGTTCTACCTCTATGTCTCCTAGACAACTTCAACAAAAATGCCAAGCAAGTTATATACGATCTTGGAAAATATATGAGGTAAGTAGCGATATTTTTTCAATTCGTTGTATATTTTTGTTAAATCTCATTATTATATTTGTGCCTTGAATCACTTGTAGATGACTGTCATCTAAAGAAATCCATAAAGAAGATATAAATTATTGCAAGAGAGAAATTCCTCTTCTAATATGTGAAATGAAAAAGTGTCTACCTTTGACATTTTTAAATGCATAAGAACACTACCTCATACACCAAGTTGAGGAGATTGAATTGTGTGGATCTGTACATACAAGGCCAATGCGGATGGTTGAGAGACACTTGAAATTTTTGAAGGATTTCGTTAGACAAAGAACACATCCTGAGGGTTGTATGGTGGAGGGATATATGGTATACCAAACCATGGTGTACATTACTGAATATCTTCCTAAGTTTGTAGCAAAGATCCATGTAGATTACATTTGGGATCCCAACTCCATTAACAAATTCGAAGGGGAGTATCTGATGGGGAAAGGTAGATTGAGGAAAGTGACAGGTAATTATAAGATGGTCATGGAGATTAATTAGAATACATTTTACATTTGGTTTTTAAGTATATTGTACTTATTTAATTATTAATCTTCAATATACATCAATTAGAAATTAAGGTCGTATAATGTGATAATTAACTAATTGTATGTCATTTGTGAATTTCAAATTTTTTGATACAATTGGTCGAGAGTGGGATGCACTACATTTGTACGTCATAAATAATCTTGATTGGATGATGGTATGGATTGAACGATGTCAACAATATGGTCGCGCATTAATATGGGAAGGTGTGGCATCATTGGTTAAAGAAGCTCATCGTAATGGAGATTCCAATGTTACACCAAGAGAAATTGATTTAGCATATCGTTTAAGAGATAAATAGGTACATATAAATATATTAATCACCCATATTGTTTAAGTATTTTTAATTATATTGATGTATATATATGTTGAGATTTTTTTCTTTGCATACATTCGGCCAAGAATAAATATGTTTATCAATTGATGATATTGCAATAATTTTTACATGTTTGATATATTGTAGGTGAAACACCACAAGGCTATGTGGTGTAATGGTCATAAATTTTGCATCAAAAAGTTGGATGACACGAAGAAAACTTGTGAATCTAGGATAACTATAGTCTTTCAGGTGACTAATGTTTCATCTAGAAACGACATACATCCAGAATTCTTAGAAAATCAATATTATGGGATTTTGGATGATATACTTGAGTGTGACTTTAAGTCCTTCAAATTAGTTATGTGCGTCATCTTATGGTACAGGCTACAACTGAATGAAAATGATCTCAAGAGAATTTTTATTGAACATGATAATGGATTTACCATGCTTAATACAAGGTATTTTGAGTGAGCTTGAAATCAGCCCTATGTTCTTCCAAGCCAATGTGAGAAGGTATTTTACTCAGAGGTTCTAGGTAAACCGGGTTGGTCATATGTTGTTAGACATGATCCAAGAGGAAGGCCGATAAAGTGTAATATGGTGGAAGAAGAAGATACTAAAGAAATAGAAGATGATGTAGATGATGATCAGGATCAATAGTTAGTTGATGATGTGCCTGACGAAGATGTTGAAGAGGAGGAACTAGATCATGATGATGTAGGAGTTAATGTTCATGAAGATGATATCTATGTGGATGATGACATTATCAAAACTGATATCAATGATGATGATAATGATGATATGACCAATTCTTACAATTTCAAATCTGGATTAGATGATACAGACAAAGATTTGGATGAAGAAGAAGATGAATGAAATTGAAATGTATTAGTTATGCGATTATATTATCTATTTGATATTAATTTCTTGATAGAAATATATTTTACTTACATGGTTACATAATTAATTCATGATGTTTTTTATGCCATTACATAATTAATTTCATGAAGATATGTGTTAGATTTGATTTGAATCTGATTTGAGGGCTTAAGGCGTTGATTTGAGTTAGAAAGCTTCATTTCTTTGCATACAACCCGATTACCCTGTTTTTGAGGGTTTTGTAGTCCAAACATGATATTAAGGGGTTCTTACACTTTTTGTGATTACTGTAGCTTGTGTAAGAGGCCCCATGGATACTTTTTTAATTGTAGGAATGCATGAATAGGGAGTAGGTTGAGAAATAAATAAGGTATAGCTGCTGTCCTTAAGAGTTTTATAAAGAAAAGCATGTGAAATGAGAGGTTCAAGCCTAGGTTTCAACAAAATATGTATGGGTGATCTAATTTTATGAATTTTTACCCATGTAAAGATCTAATGGGTTGTGTGTGAGTTGGTCTTGAGGTCTAGGAGGTTGTGGAAGTAGGAGATTCAATAAACCCTCATGATTTTGGTCTAAAACAAGGGTTTTTGGGTTTGGCAAGAATTTGGCTGTACAAGTAGAATCTTTTTGTGGATTTGGAGGTTTGGAGGCTGTTATCTCTCAAAAACATGAGTAAGAATACCTCAAGATATTGCAAATCTCTTGATATGTTTTAGGGTAACAAACAAGGCCAAATGATTTGAACCTTCTTCTCTTCAGGTGCTGCCAAACCTAGGTGGGTCTACCTTTGTGAGCTGAGCAGACTTAAGTGATGTGATTTTGTTTACAACAATCTATTCACAATGGAAAACTTATAGTGAAAAAATATAATCCTAATAAAGTGTATGTGTAATATTAGAATATGTTCAGTTAATAGATGTAAACAATAAAATAGACAAACAACTTTGTCAATTTAACTATATGTACATATAACTTTAAGTTATTATTATTTTAACTAAAAGTACTAAAGTTACAACATACAAATTAAATCATATTTATGATTGTAAAATTTATGATTAATATCTCTTAGAATCCTTTTTGTCCCAATTTGAAAATAATTCTATATTATAGAATACATTTATTTAAATTTTAAGATGAAAATAGCAAGGAAAAATCAAACAAATATCTTTATGAAAGAAGTATACTAGTGTGAAATTAAATATGATTTGTATTCCAATGTAAAAAATACAAAGAATGGAAACAATTCTTTCAACACATAAATATTATGTAGTAGTCAATTAATGATCTAAATAGTCTAATAATTTGACCATTAGCATATAGAAATTTCTATAGAGTTGTAGATCTCTTCCATTTCAAAAACACAAAAGAATATTAGGTAGATAATCAAACATCTTTCATTTCTATAGTGACTTATTTATCCTAGAGGAACTAGTATATAGTATACAAAGAAAACCAACAAACCCACAACTACCCCTATTTTGAAGGAGTTTAGTTTTCTCCCCTTCCTGATCTCCCTAATATTCCCATATTACTATAATTGACTGAAAGCAATTTAATTATTCTTTAAAGAACCCAATTAATAATATCACATAGATACAACAAATGTGCACTAATAAATTGAACATATACTTGATTTCAACTTAAATAATCAAGAAACATTAGGTTGGAGACAATCAAACAATTGCAGAAATTCAACAAACAACTGATACCATAATGGAACCACTGAATCAAAAATATTTCATTATCTCCTTCAAAATCTTATACATGCAACGTGGTCCTTTTGGCTATTAACATTCTGAAATATTATGTTTCTTGCTATCTATCTTCTATTCTACTACTACCCTCTTATTCATTTCTACCAAAAATGGTTATTTATACATCAACCGTATGAAAGGACACATCCTTTCAAAAATGTCTTGTGCTTGAAACAACAATAAAATTAAAAATTAATTAGGCTCTCTTAAGCCATAAGTGAAATTTTGATAAGTAATCCAATTAGTCTTGATTCCCATGCATATCTGCATCTCCCAATACATTTCGGATCGTGATCTCCATTTTCACCATCTTCTCATTCCGTTTGCATGCTTCATCTAATGTTATATCTTTCTCGGTAGTCATCTTCAGAATCTCCTGCAGTACTAAATCACTTTCATCTTTCCACCTAGTCATTTCTTTTAATCTCCCTCTATCATCAAAGATTGCATTCAATCCCTTTTTGGTGGCATCGATTAATCCCTGCTCATCCTCTCACAATTCTTCAAAGAATTTTTTATGCTTATTCATAAGATGATTTGCAGCCTCAATTGCAGCTTTATCAGGAGCATCCCTCTGGTTCATTTCCTGGAGCTTCTCTACAATCCTACCATCCATTCTTCTATGTTCTCGTAATGCATGAAATTTTTGTGAGTGTATTCCCCAAAGCTTATTCAACCAGGTTGTTAGACTGGCTTGTCTCTTCTTAATCATTGCAACAAGTGTGTCATACTTTCCTTGAGAATATGCACTCGACCCTTCCCAATGATATTTTGTTTGTGAAATTTCACCATGGGTGAGCAGCTTGGTTGACCCCATTGTAACTCCTAATAAATATTTCATGCACTCATTTTCTCTCAGCATTATTTCATGGTTAGTTTTTTACATTTCCTTTTCCTTGATCAACGCCTGTATTTGAGCTTTGTTTAGTTTTTATATGTTGATCCCAATCTCTATTGTCGCCATAGGATCAGCCTCCCCAACTTTTAGGGTCATAACATGCCCGAATGCCTTCTCAGTATCAATGAAAACTGATTTCTTGTGAGGTGGATACAAGGCCCAAATTATTAATGACTCTTCATCTGGATTGTACTTTGATCCTGCATAGACCTCTGTCACCTTTTGCAAGATGAGCTTGTGTGTAGCATTACTATTTTTTAGGAAACTATCAAAGACTAGTGTAGAATTGAGATCTAATCCTAGAAAAATCATGACACCAACACTTTCTAGCATTTTCCTTCCCTTTTCAGGGGTCATACCTGACATCTCTCTTTCCACGTCAGTTTTTAAATTACTCAACAACTGTTCTTCATTACTTGGTGTGACATTGTCAACCAGTTCTCTTATCTCTTTTCCCTTTTGTCTACATAGGTTCATGTCTTAAACTTTGGAGATTTTATAAATTCATCATCTACTACAAAGGAATTATGTTCTACATGCCTTGCATCTATATCTTCACTTTCTTCAATATTCAAATCCCTGGAAAGATAGGTGTAATCCTAAGTTCTCAACCTTGACATCTTGTTAGGTATATGTTGTGGTACATTAACCTCATATGTCTCTTTGTTGGAAGACAAAAACTCTATATCTTGCAACTCTTGATTATGTTGTTCAACCACCATTTCTGCTTCCTTTACCTCCAAGTTCCTAACCATATCATCAAATTGATAGGGCACATGGTGATACCCTCCAAAGTTTATCCTTTATTTAGTAGAATTGATGCACCCTTCTAGATCAAAATTCTTTCTCAGCGGTCCTCTTTTCATGTTATATTGCAATAACTTATCCAGAATTAGATTACACCCTTCCTTTGCTAATATAGTAAAATCACTGAAGCATAGTGTACTAGGCATAAAAGCCTGTTTTCCAAAAGAACTTAAATTCATAACACTATAAAAATCCATTTACCTAACAATTTCCAAGTATGCAATCCTGTCAGGAACCATTTTAGGAAAAATGAATGGGCCATCTTCAAATCCATAAAACCTAATCATGGTAGCATTCTCCAAACAATACCAATCCCCCCAATTGTAGCTAATTGGTCCATTGAAATATTTGGGCCTGAGAAACCTCTTTATCTCATCAAACAAAGAATAAGTACATGGATGATTATAAAAATTGTACAATGGTTTCACAAAATTTTCTTCAAAGCATACAAAACTAGAGTTAGCAAACCTGTTGTCCCAAACAACAGTCCATGATTGAATAGGTAATGACATGCCTTCCTTATCAAACTGTGAAATTCTCATCTCTTGAGGCCACAACCCTAGTTCCTATCCGAAGTACAACACTATGTGCATCAAAAGTGAGTAATTCCTAAGGTGTAAGATAGAGGCTCCATCTTTTATTGCCATCAACCTAGAATCAAGAACTTTAAAAATATATGAGGCATAATCAAAAGGTCTAGAGTTGTGATACTGAATATCTCCTGAAATTACCATGGGCACAATTGCCATATACTCAAGGACTTCCGTTCCAAATAATTGACCCAATGATAAATAAGTGTATTTCATATAGGGCTCATAAAGATCTACATGGAATGGGGGTCCTCCACTATCTTCTAACAGAACTGGTTTACCACCATGTCTAATTTTGTGCAAGGGAAATTTGCAACCCTTGTAAATGGTGTCCATCCTTCCGAATTTTTTTTCCAACTCTTCACATATAATATTTTCATTGCATACCCCTTCCAATTTAAAGACTTCGCCTATTGCATCCTCTGATATGTGTATCAATGGCTTCCTAGAGGGGTCACAAATAGCTTTAAGTCTCGAATTATAATGAGTGGCCAAAAATTTCACTTGTTCAACATCGACAAAACATTAGGGAAAACTAACTTTCCTAGATTAAGCTTCCATGGGTTACATATTGGTTCAAAGCGATTCCTCCGATAGTAATAAAAGATAAATAGTTCATAAGCTCTTATTGGAGTCCAAATATCTCCTATGAGCTTACATTTATCATCTAGTTTATCCACTTCTACCCTAAGTTGTGCAGAGTGTCTGGCTTTGGGTCCAGAGCCAGGTAGTTGGATGATAAGATCTTGATTCAGCTTACGCTTAGTACCCTTTAGTTGAATTTTAGTTTTCTTCTTTTTCCCTTTCGACTAACCACTTTCCCCATGCTTTCTACCCTTTGATTTTCTTGAACTAGTGGCTTCCATTCTTCAAAATTGCAAATTCAAGGTATGAAGAACTTACTATTTTTTGCCTGAGATTTTGAATTGAGAGGATACCCTGGTCCTTCGCTCACTCCTCTGCTTCTTCCACTATCAATTCTATAATGATGTTTTCAATTGAATTCGTCTTGATTCTTGAAATTACTTATGCTCCATGGTGCCATTAATGTTTTAGCTAAAACATGAGCATAGCTGGTTTTTTCGAAACTCTCACTGTCACATCATGTAATTTGTCAACCAAAAATTTTCAAATCTCGGGCGATCCTTTTGTTCAAGCCTTCACCAATGTTCATTAAACATGCACTAGGACATCTCATAGTTTCCCCGACACCTTAAGTCTTCCCGACAGTTACCCTTTCAGTCTTAAGTATATCGCTACAACTCCCACTGAAGCAACCTATCATTGTGACTTTAGCAAGTCGGGCAAACAATCATCATCTTACTCCAAAGATGTGTATCTGGCCGAGATATTTCCTTCATAAATTTTGATCGTTGAGACAAAAAATTTCTTGCTGATGGAATTGCACTCGTTGTGACCTTCTTATCTGTCCCCATTGAAATTTGTCTCACCGATGAATTTCTTCATCGGCGAAACCATGAACCATGTCCTTCCAATAATATTTCTCTCTAGACATGTTTCCAAGTCCAATCTTGTTGGTGTATCATGGAAGGTCGACATGACTCCTCAAATTATTCCTGATAACATTATCCCATCGACAGAATCCTCCTTTGTTTTATCGACAAGACTAGATGAATGTCTCAGGCTGACTTCACAAACATTACTCTGATGACTCTAGTCTAGCTGATATATTTCCTTGTGCTTCGAGTTGTAATACATATGTAAGCTTGATATGACTTCATACCATCACGTTGATGCTCATTATCTTGCCGATAGAGACTGTGAGTTGTATTTTCCCGATATATATACTCAAATGAGATTTCATCGGTATGACATTCCTGACCTCTTGCTGATATCAATATGTAAGCTATCATTTTTCATCAGCCTAGGCAATGTTCCCTTGTCCATTTAATAAATGTTTTAATTTTGTAGGGAACAATTTTAAATGACCGTCAATCAACCATCGGTGGATCTCAGTCGTTCCCCGCAATCTCGTGATGACCCCACCATAGAGTCTCAATTGATTGGGATATCAAGGGCGAGCACCATGTGTCTAAGCTGGAAATACTGAAAAGATAATCAAATTGCTTTAATATATCTATCAGGTTGTAATGTGTTATATGGAAGGTTAATAAAGTGGCTATGAGATGCACGTGCTCAAAATGAATGAAGATGTTATAATCTCGATGAAAAAGTTGCTCGACAGTTATGTTCAACACTGATGACTATCTTGAATGAACATGATTGCCGATGGTGGAGAGAAACAGTTGCTCACCATCACGTGATCGGAAGATGCAAGGTGTTTACTGATCATGATATTATGAGCGCATACCACATGTATTTATTTGGTGATGCATAATGTGGTGGTCCTTTGGTGCTGAGATGGAGATTATGTTAGCCTTTTTTAAGGTAGTCGTTCGATGATTTGAAAAAAGTAAATGATCGATGGTTGGAATTTGAATTTGCATCAAATGTGATTGAAGCTATTGGTGTGGCATGCAAGTAAGCTTTAATGGTGGACGAGATCTCTACTGGCTTGATTTGATCGACATAAAGTGATTTTCTTTCACTCTATTTTCTCACAAAGTATTCAAACACCTTTGTGAAAGAATTTTCAGAGCCAAGGACGAAGTTACGAGCTGTCATAGCAAGGCTTTGGTCTTCTACAAAGCATAAACACCATGAGTTGTTTTCTATGATTCCTAGTAAATTTAATTGAGATTTTGAGAAGAATTGTGGTGTGCTTAATGGAAAGCTAGTTGATAGTTGTTTTAGGGCTATTGGTTAGTTGAATTGTAAGAAATTGCAAGGTTTTTCTATAATTTTGTTTTCTGTATAGCCCTAGTCTATTTGAAATATTTGAAATTTTAAGGAAGCCCTAGTTTACTTGAGATGGCACCACCAAAGTAGCATTTTGGCCATGTTGATTATTTTAAGAAGAATTTGTATGATGATTTCCTAGATCAACTCTCGTTGTCAACAAATTATAGGAAGAGGGGTTTGGTTTTGATGCATGGAAGAACCCTAGGTGAGGGATTAGTATGCAAGAATTCAAACATTGCAGATCCTAGGGTTCCCATGACTGGTCTGGAGATGTTTAGGTTGTGGTATGGACAATGAAATTTGGCTCACCCTTTCTCAAATGGTTGGAGATATGACATGGGGAAGCTGGTGGTGCCAAATGTGCTCCCCGATGTGGATTTTCTCAGGGCGGTGGCAACATGTTATGACCTGGTTATGAGAGTGATCAGAGATAATGATGGAGAGATTTTATTAAGTATAAATGGGGAGGAGATTCAAAAAGTTTTTGACTTGAGTGAACGTATTTTGTTCTTGAGGAGATGAAGCGGGAGTATGCAAAGTCAAATTCATTTTTTAGGTTGAAGTTGCTTCCTCCTCATCTCGCAAGCGCAAGTAGTTCAAGGATTTATATCAGTCCAAGTGACCAAGAGCCTTTCAGGCTAAGTTGTTTTGTAAACCACTTCTTGGCTACCTTTTATTCATTGTTCCAAATTTTGGGTTTTAATCCTAACATAGTAAAGCCAATTGCCTATATGTTTATAGGGGTGCAAATACAACACCCTAATTTCTCCGTGGTTTATGATTTTGTATATTTTCTAGCAGAGAAGATACATGAAGGGCTATTAAAGTTGCATGTAGGGGATGTAGGAACTCCATTATTTTGGTATTCCCTACTGATGTACATGTTCTTGTACAAGAATGCTGAATTCTTCTCAGAGAAGATGGAGTTGAGGTAGGAGGTAAATGGAGAAAGATTACCGATGTAGGCTTGGACTGCAGATTTATCATACAACAGGGAGAGTGTCAGTTTTGTGCAATTTTATAATTTCTTTGCTTCCATACTCAGGGCTTGGTTGACAATAAATGTACCTAGGATCCCGAGGATTTACATGATTTTCTCAGATCAAAGGGGAGGAAGTCAGATTGAAAAGTTTGTCACAACTAGGGTGACATTATCTTGTACCCAGTCAGCAATATTTTAAGGTTGTATGGCTTCCAAGGAACTCCACATATCCTTGCATTCAATGTGCCAAAAAGAGTGGGGTTTGTTGAGGTTATGTGGCAAATAGGTTGTATTCATGAAGACAACCTAACAAGTAAGGGAAAAGGGACTCTTTTCCTTGATTATACCATTGTGTCTGATTTTGTGTTATCAAAGGGAGGATGGGTCCACTTTGGGAGGATTTTTGATGATTTTCATTTAAGGTGTGGTCCCAGGCAACAACATGACCCTAAGGGCTTCTTTGACCTTTTTAGACAACGGATAAAAGGTGGAAAGTTTGCACATGAGTTCAATTTTCCTGAGGATCTGATCAGGAAAGAATTTGATTTTAACAAGAAGGAATTGAACAAAGAAAAATAGATAGCACATGAGAAGTTATTGGCCATTGTGCATAAAATGGATCCCAAATATGATCCATTAATGGAATTCACCCCATTCCACAATAAAATTGATTTCTTGATGGAAAAATTCGAGGAGATCATGGGTGTTTTGATGACAAAGAAGGTCAACTTGGAGTTGGACTTCGGCATACAAAAGCCAGATGTGAGGCCTATTGAAACAAGGCCAACATATCAACCCATAGTGAATTGGCCTGTTTATAAGAGAAAGAGGAGTGAAAATAGTGATGAGGAGGAGGAAGATAAGAAAGGAAAAAAAATCATGAAGGCATCAACACAACCAGATCTAAAGATCAAAGCACTTGGAGGAATATAGATCATTGATTTGGACTCATCACCACAAGATAATCCTGCACTACCACCATCAGAGCCAAGCCCTAAGAGGAAAAAACTTGAAGAGGCACAAAAGACTTTGATGGATGAAATCATTGTCATAGTTCAAGAAATGCAGGTTGGTATTCCTTCCCCTCCCAGGTCAACTCAATTGGTTTTGTCTGATATGGATGTGAAGGGACAATGTGTGCAAGATGCCAAGATGGAGGCATGCAAGACATTTTTAGATGATGATACATTTGTTAAAAATCTAGTTTTCTTACAACTTGTATGGAGAATGAGACTATAAGAATATAAGGACAAATGAAAAAGGAGAAGAGAGTTGAAACCTGATAGGTCTAACTAGGAGAATGATGATGAAGTAAAGGCTGAATTGATGGACGAATTCAAGAGAATCACTCCTGAGGAGGGGAGAAAATTAGTAACTGAGGCTGGTGTGCTAATTTTTCCTAAATGGGATATAGCAGATGTAGTAGCATTTAATGCTATTTTAAAATCCAAGAATCCCATGTAAAATTTTGAGGAAGAGTTCAAGGCAACACTGCAAGATTCTGCCTTTAGGTAGGAGTATGAGAACCTAGCAATTTGGGCATTGGCACCTCAGGGTAGAAAGCCTAATGTTACTGACATTAGCCCAAACCTAAGGGGAGGGTTAATAATAAAGAGAGCCTCTGAAACTTCAACTAAAGAGGCTACAAACCTAACTGTGAATGTGGCCAAATTGGCCCAGAAGACTGTTGAGAGGGAAGAAGCTGAAAAGAAGAGCTTAATGGAGAAATACAATACTATAATTGGAGAATACAACAGGGTGAAACAAAGGAATGTTGAGCTGAAAATTGAGGTGGATAGGTTAAAGTATAGGCAAGTTGGGGAGTCCTCAAGTTCTCTTGGTATCATGAAACTACCTTCTACATTAGGATCAGTACCTCCTAATTCTCCAATTGTTTCTACTCTAGGGTCCCCCATCCAAACTCCTCTCAGTCCTGCATTAGAGCCAGTTGAAGAAGGGTTTGAATACTCTGTGGATCCTACTAAAAAGAAGTTGCTAAATAAGATTACAGAGTTACATGAAGCTTTAAAGGCAAGTGAGGAGGGAGCACTTGTAAATTAGAGTGAAGTTGTTGACAGTTTTGAGACACTTAAATGAAAAGGTTGATGGCAGATTTCCATCAATATATTCTTTGTATTCTTTATTTTTGGATGCAATAAAAAACATTACTAGGGATCAAGAAGTAGTTTTTCCCTTACTAGGGATACATATAATAGGCCCCAATCATTAAGGCCTACTCAAATTTTTGCAAAGTCATTATAGGGTTTTCAAGCCTTACCAAATGATTTATGTAGGAAAATCAGAGAATTGGTATAGAGTTTTGATGATCGGAGTGATACATCTTTCCCTGCTATAATGGATGCACATGGAAATGTTAAATCACTACAACAGTGGCAGGATAGAGCAGATGAGGTCATCAATGCACAAATCAAATTGATTTGTGATGCCTCAGACTATGACCTATTGGTGAGTTATATGGACAAAATCATTAGCACGAGCACATTTTTGGAGTCGTTTGAGAGAGGAAAATCAGGTAGCGGTGAAATACACACCTTATAGTGCTAAGGTGAATGAGGTGGTTAATTTTGATTGGCCGATAGATGAAGAATATCAGAGTTGGGTGGATAAATACTTAACCGAGGAAGAGTAAGACAAAGTTGACTACTGGTGGATAACAACTTAGCCATTGCAGTTATAACAGATTTTGGTTATGTTTTTATGGCAGTTTTGGCATAGGTTTCTTGAAGTTTGGCCAATGCATCAACCATTTTTAGTGGATGGGATAAACAAGAAGATTCTCCAGGGACTTAGTTGTTGTAGCAGATTTTTGAAATGTCACAGGACGGTTTAAGTGACTGGTGACATGTGTATTTCTGGCCCGATGCTTGTTTGCTCCTTCATTCTCTATAAGAAGGATTTCAAGGCCAGAAATACAGGTTAGCAAGTTAGATAATTTTGGGTCAAGTCTAAGTAAAGTTGTAGAGAAAATTATAAAAATCTTGTTGGTTCAGTGAAAATGCAAGTTAGGTTTTGTGTCATTCTGTAGTAGCTTTTGAATTCATGGGATTTTGATGTTTCATGATAGTACTAGCATTTGAATGGGAATGATTCATTTTGAACTCATGTTTCTCCATTGCATAAGCATATCAGAATCTTGAATAAAATAATCAAGGGTTGTTTTGTTCATCTCACTGTTGTGGTGTGTATGATTCTCATTTTAGCTTTAATTCAAGGAATTAATTAAAATGCTTGAATGGGGTCATAGGTGGATATGTTTATATAAGGATTTCATAAGTAGTATTGGGTTAAAAATACAAATTGATGGTATTGTAAGGCAATATTGTCAGAGATCTTATATGTTATGTGTTAAATCTGTCATGAATCCTTAGATGCTTATGAATTTGACTCCTCCAATGGCATATGGCACTAGTCTAAGTTTTTCTTATTTGTGGGGTATAGTATTTGTTTGTCTTTGCTTAGAGCTTGCTAAAAATTGCAAATCAATGAATATCTTAAGCTATGAAGTGTTGTTGTAGTTATCTCATGCTCCAAATAGTTGATATTATTGATGAACAACCAATTCATTTCGGTATTATCCTGTTATGTTGAGCTATTAAATGAGATTATTTGTTGTTGTTAATGTTGTTTATAATATTGGTGTAGAGGTTGTAAACACATTAAGGGATCACCCTCTCGAGTCTTGCAGAGCCCAAAGTGTAGAAGGCTTTGTTAAAGTCCTCGTCAGTTGGTCCAAGTCCTTCAAGCTGCCCCTGATTGGAATTGGATATTCCATAGGCAGATTAGAAGATAAACCTAGTTATAGTAAAAACAACCAACACTATCCCTTGGTCCTCTCTTTTTCCTGCTCTTATATGTTCCCTTCTCTCTTTTTTCTCTTGTTAATTTTGATTTGTTTCTGCTTATTGCTTTGGCTTAGTTCGTTTTTTCTTCTGGTTTGTTATTTCATCGTGTTTTGTGGAGTTTTTCTTCCATGTGTCTCTTCTCTTTGGGTCTATCCTTTTCTATTTATTGTTCCTTCTTTCCTTCTTTTTCTAATTCTTGTTTCTCATTATTTTATGACTATTCCTTACATTTTACAAATTATAGATTTTTCTAATTACGTCGAAGGCGTATCCTATTTGAGTTGAACGAGTTAAAATGGACCATCAATGGTTAATATGGACTACGTACAGTGCAATATTGATTTCATCCATTCATCGCCACATTTTTTCCCCTCCATTTTTGTTTGTTTGTTTTACTTCTTAATATTTTACTTGCAAACTCTGCCCTTTTTTCTCATCCGGTGACAACACAATATTTACTGAATGAAGGTTTCAACAAATGAAAACAAATATCTACTTCTATAAATTTAATTTTAAAATATGTCCATATTTTTCAAGACTCAGACTAAATTGGTTAATTTGAATGTATGAAATAATTGATATAGTTTGGTTTAATATATATATTTTAACTTTTTTTAAAATATGTTCATAATTTAAATATCTAATTTTGTTAATTAAATAGGTGTTAAAATGTGAAAAGTTAAATTATAAAAATGTCTAATTTTTTGTTAATTAGAAAGAGATTAAAAGTGAAAATTTAAATTATTTTTAATATTTATATATTGAATGGTTTTACTTTTTTTATATATATTAGTTATATATTTTTTAATTTAAAAAAATAAAATTTATAAAAATATTTTTCTCTTTTTTTGTTAATTAGAAAGATGTTAAAAGTGGAAATTTAAATTATTTTGAATATTTCCATTTTATAAAGTCCATATATTAAATGGTTTTTACTTATTTTATAATTTGAAAAAATATAAAAAGTAAATTAGAAAAATAATTAAAATTGTTTTTAAATTTTTTAGAATTTTTAATTTTTCTTTTTGATCCATAAGAGACAAGTGCCACGTAGTGGCTAGTACTTGCCTTTATAGTATTTTAATTATACTATTTTAGATTCAATAAAAATAAATGTAAGTTTTGTTAATGGAATAAAAGATAGTTACATGCATTTAAATTAATATTAATAATTATTAATGTTATTTAATTATATTATATAAAAATCAAGTATCTTATATAAATATAAAATTTATCTAATAATTATGTTACATAAAAATATGTATAATATGAAATAATTTTATTATATTATATTAAATAATATTTGTTGATTAGATAATTATAAGAAAGAATTGTGGGAGGGAGGGAGGGCGCACTCAAAGGTGGTGGAGGATGTTGGCATGAACGGCCACATTGGAGTTGTAAGGGGAAATAGTGACGGGTGGAAAGCCTCGAGCAGTACGAGAGAGCTAGCTTGTCCTATCAATAAACTGAATGCACGTGGAAGACAACTCATCTATCTTCCTAAGGCACAGGAAATATTAAAATCTATTCATTCTTTCACTTGCATTCAGACAACTCGTACGTAGGAGAAGGAGGTTGGTGAGGCTGGTGACGATACTCATTTAAGGCTTGCATAGAATTTTGTGGGCATTTGTTCTAGTTCAGTTTTGTAGTTGAAGTCTGGATATCATTTTTTCAAGCGCTTACTACTGGGTCCTCAAAAAATTTGATAGAGGTTTCGGTTACGGGTATAGCTCAGTTTGGGGCAGACACCCCCATTTCGCTCAAGTCTAACGATAGGCTGAGCAACTTTCATTTCATAATGGATCAACGCCTTAAAATATTTTTTCTCGACTATGAGCCTCTGGTGTTAGTTGCAGTCAAAATGGTCTTGGGTCCTCATTTTATGGAGGAAACAGATTATGGGCACGATAATTTGTAGATATCTTCTCAGTTTTTGGCTTCCCTACTGGATAATTTGGTCCCGAAGATTGAAGCAAGGACTTTAATGATGAAATTATTCATACCGGGACTGTTAAGTGGTATGGATGAGCTCCTTCGGGTGGTGGTGGAAGGGTGAGGATGCCTGCATGCATTGGAGGTGGCGAAGGTGAAGGATGAAGACATGGTGAAGATTTTTCCATTTCTGTTGGACCTTCAAGGTACTGGGTTGATGAAGCACCAAGCCATAGTAGCGGTTGTGGACATCTTCTTGAAGAAATAGTTCAGGCTGATGGTGACTGATAGCGATGAATGGAGGGAGGAATTTGAAGATTTCGCATTTGTGAATAAGTTTTTGTGAAGTGCAGTGTATGTTCTTAGTATTTTAGTAGCTAGTTTTTTTTCTATTAATGCAAGCACGAACTGGTTAGATTGGTTTAAATTTAGACTATTTAAAGTATTGAATGTTTGAAGCTATGGCCTATATTTTGGAGGATCTGTACCAACAATATATGGTTTTTTTAATATTTCACATTTCTGAATAAGTTTTTGTGAAGTGGAGTGCATGTTCTTCGTATTTTAGCAGCTAGTTTTTTTTTTTTTTTTCTATTAATGCAAGCATGAACTGGTTAGATTGGTTTAAATTTAGACTGTTTAAAGTATTGAATTTTTGAAGCTATGGCCTATATTTTGGAGGATCCGTATAGACAATATATGGTTTTTTGGTTCTTGGTGGAATTGGTAAAATTAGCTTAATCAGTTGTACTTTGGATCTATAAGTATAAATACAATATAATCCTTACGTATCAAAAACAATTATAAGAAAGAATTAAATAATTATTATTTAAACATAAAATTTATATAATACTTAATATGTATATAATTTATGTTAATATATATATTATTAATGCATTATGCATATTTATTTAGAAAGTTAATCAAGGTGGAAAATTTTATTTAAACAAATGCTTATATTATTATTTTACTTTCAGCTTCCTTCACCCCTGGTTTTACTTGAAAACCTTGCTCTGCTTTGTATAGCATGTCGCGTGCAAAGAGAGATGCAATGGATTTCTAACAATAATAGATGGTTAAATGTATCGTAATTTTTTTACGGGGAAGAAAATTGTTTGGATTTCACTACAGGAGGATTGCAAAATTTGGAAGGAAGATGTCGTTTTCGATTTCTTATTTTCATTAGCAGTCACTGCTCATTTTTTTAAGAGAAATTTGTGAAGCTGGTGTCCCCATGTATATTTGATTTTTCTTCTTATTTTTAAATAGTCATTTTAAATTGTATTTATTTAAATGTATATTTTTAAATTGTTTTTTCCTCTATTAAAATAAGAACATAATTCAACTCTATATTCTTATATTTAACTATCAATCCTTGCCAATAATTTCTATGAACCATATATTTTTATATTTAATTACCATTTGTTGCTATGTTAATTTTGACAAAGAATTATTGAAAGGGAATTGAAATATGTTATTATTGACTAAGAATTAACAAATGAAGACATTCAAATCTGTTATAATTCTCTCAATCTATACAAACAAGAAAGGATGCTAGCAGAATTTGCATTCAATTTTACACTAATTATCTATGTTGCACAGTTATAAATAAAGATAAAAAATAGTTCAAACAGTTATAAAGTTCAAACAATTATAAATAAAGTTAAAAAACAAATCTATGTTGCAATTAAAGTCTTTAAAAATGTGTAGATTTAGGGAAAGATCTATATTTCAAAGAACTATAATAAAATGTATACTTTCAATAAGACTTAAAATTTAATTTTCTATATGAAAATATGTATCTTGTTGTTGCATCGTGTCACTGTAGGAAAAATTTAGAGGGAAAATTCAAAGGGAGGAATTGGAGGTAAATAAAAAGGAGGGAGGGAAATTTATAAATCCACATGGAATTTTTCACAATAAGCAGTTGCTGCTTATTTTTCACTAATATACACAAACACTCACTATTCCCCTTCTCTATCTCTCTCCCTCTCTCTCTTTCTCTCACTCTTGACCCCTCTATCCATATCTCTATATTACTCTATCTCTCCTCTCTATCTATTGGGCCATCTCTTCCTCTCTCCCCATATCTCTCTCTCTCCATATCCATATATTTCTCTACCTCTACCTCTACCTCTACCTCTACCTCCCTGTCTCACTTTCTCCTTCCCTATCCCTCTCTATCTCTCTATATCACCCTCTATCTATATTTATATCTCAGTCTTCCTCTCTATCTTTGTGCTTCTCATTATTTCTCAATTTATCTTCCTCTCTTTCCCCTATATCTCTCTATCTTTGTCTACGCTTCTCTCTCTATTTATGCATATCTATCTTTGTCTCTATCTCTCTCTTTCACTCATAAACACAAACACTCCCTATTCCCCTTCTCTATCTCTCTCCCTCTCTCTCTTTCTCTCACTCTTGACCCCTCTATCCATATCTCTATATTACTCCCTCTCTCCTCTCTATCTATTGAGACATCTCTTCCTCTCTCCCCATATCTTTATCTACCTCTACCTCTACCTCTACCTCTATCTCCCTATCTCAATTTCTCCTTCCCTATCCCTCTGTATCTCTCTATATCACCTTCTATTTATATTTATATATTAGTCTTCCTCTCTATCTTTGTGTTTCTTATTATTTCTCAATTTATCTTCCTCTATTTCCCCTATATCTCTCTATCTTTGTCTACGCTTCTCTCTCTATTTATGCATATCTATCTTTGTCTCTATCTCTCTCTTTCACTCATATACAAAAACACTCCCTATTCCCCTTCTCTATCTCTCTCCCTCTCTCTCTTTCTCTCACTCTTGACCCCTCTATCCATATCTCTATATTACTCCTTCTCTCCTCTCTATCTATTGAGCCATCTCTTCCTCTCTCCCCATATATCTCTCTCCATATCCATATCTTTCTCTACCTCTACCTCTACCTCTATCTCCCTATCCCTCTCTATCTCTCTATATCACTCTCTATCTATATTTATATCTCAATCTTCCTCTCTATCTATGTGTTTCTCATTATTTCTTAATTTATCTTCCTCTCTCTCCCCTTTATCTCTCTATCTTTATCTACGCTTCTCTCTCTATTTATGCATATCTATCTCTGTCTCTCTCTCTCTCTCTCTTTCACTCATATACACAAACACTCCCTATTCCAATTTTCTATCTCTCTCCCTCTCTCTCTTTCTCTCACTCTTGACCCCTCTATCCATATCTATATATTACTCTCTCTCTCTCCTCTCTATCTATTGAGCCATCTCTTCCTCTCTCCCCATATCTCTCTCCATATCCATATCTTTCTCTACCTCTACCTCTATCTCCCTATCTCACTTTATCCTTCCCTATCCCTCTCTATCTCTCTATATCACCCTCTATCTATATTTCTATCCCAGTCTTCCTCTCTATTTTTGTCTCAGTACCCCTCTCTTGATCTCCCCCCTCTTTCTCTCCCTCTCCCTCTCTTCCTATTGCAAAGTTAATATGATTCTAGTAATGGAGCTTGATTATCTTCCTAATTTAGAGGTTTTGTAAGTGGATGCATAGTTGGTTTGAACTTATCATTTCTCCATTGAGACATTTTTTGCACACCCTTTTTGAGACATTTCAGCATACCCATTGCACACCAATATGCAATTGCTAGTTATTTGTTACTTTTAAATTTTTTGTTTATTTTTAATTTGTTTTCAATATTCTTGTTAATTTATTTTAAATTTATGCTTTTTTTATATATTCTTATTTGTAATTTTATATTTTTGTACAATTTATTTTATGATTAATTATTTATAATTTATATGTAAACATATAATTTATAAATTTTATGTTTACTTATAAATTATAATTTATATACTTACAATCTCTTTATAATTTATTGTCTTTTAAATTTGTTATAATTTAAAAACATATTTATTATTTGGTTATTTTCTCTTTATATATTATATATTTTAATTCATTTTGTTTACTGTTAAAATTATATCTTTATTTTCTTGTTATTTATAATATTTTTTGTTTATTTTTAAATTTTATTCCTATTATTTTTTTGTTTGTTTATGCCTAATTTATTGTTATAAAATTCTTTTAAACTTTGGATTTTTAATATTTTATTTTTTGGTTCATTTAATTTTTACTAAAGAGGGGGTTTTAAAACAACTTATGCCCATCAATTCATCTAAGTCGGGCCCCTTTCGATTTAATTTTTTAATTCTTTCCCCTAATTTATTTTTACCTATTCTAAGTTGGCCCCGTGTCCCCATGTTTAAATAAACCTTAAGCCATTGTTTGTCATCGGCCTAGGTGATGCCCCCTTATGCCTTTAATAAATTTTTTTATATTGTGCAGGGAATAACTTTTAATGACAGTTGATCAACCATTGTTTGATTGCAGCCATTCCCCGCCATCCCGCGATGACCCCAACACAAAGACTCAACCAATTGTGATATCATGGGCGAGTGCCACGTGTCTCATCTGGTAGTGTCGAAGGGATGATGAAAGTGCTTTAATATATCTTTCAGGTTTTAATATGTTATATAGTAGGTTACTAAAGTGGTTACGAGATGCATGTGCTTCAAATCAATGACAATGTTATAATCTGGATGGAAAAGGTGCTCGATGGTTAGTGACAAGGCTGGCGACTGTGTTGAGTGAATAGGATTTCCGATGGTTTAAATCTACAGTTGCCCACCATCGCGTGATCAGAAGTTTTGAAGTCTTTATTGATCGCGATGTCACAGGTGAGCGCCACGTGGATTTCTTTGGTGATGCATAATATGGTGGGCCCTTGCTATCATGATGGAGATCGTGTTAGCTTGTTTTGGCAACCGTTCAATATCTAAAAGAATTTAAAGATCGATGATTGATATAATAAGCTTGGCTTGCTTTATATTCACTACTCTAAATGGCACCATAATTTTAAATTTGATTAACATACTCTAAAACCTAATGAAACCAGGTTGTAGCTCATCAAATTGGAGAAGTGAAAGGTCAATACAAGAGTTGAGGAAGAGTTTGGAGGAGTGAAAACAAGGTCAATACCAGCACCGAGGAAGAGTTTGGAGTTAAAACAAGGTCAATACTAGTGTTGACGAAGAGTTTGGAGGCGTGAAAACAAGGTCAATACCAACGCCGAGGAAGAGCATGGAGGATTGAAAACAAGGTCAATACCAACGTCAAGGAAGAGTATGGAGGAGTAAAAACAAGGTCAATACCAGTGCCGAGGAAGAGTTTGGAGTGAAAACAAGGTCAATACCAGTGTCAACGAAGAGTTTGGAGGAGTGAAAAGAAGGTCAATACCAGTGTCGAGGAAGAGTATGGAGGACTGAAAACAACATCAATACTAGTGCCGAGGAAGAGTATGAAGGCGTGAAAACAAGGTCAATACCAGCATTGAGGACAAGGTTGAGGGCACTCAGGGAAAATCAACGACCAAGGGACAGTGAGTACTATAAGTTTAGCACCCCCATTCTCTTTAACCTGCAATATTCATGCCTAGTTTCCAAAGATATTCTTGTACAATGGCACCCCCATTCTCGTAAAATGGTATAAGATAAGACAAAAAAAAAAATAGCTTAGTCTTTCACATTTTTATCGACCAACCTCAGGTCTTGGAAAAACTCCCATAATCTACCCACATCTTGGTTGTTGGTGGGAACATGTTATTCTTTTTTGTACGACCTACCTCAAATCTTATGTCCACAAAGTTGCTAAAAATATAAAACAATAAGAAAAAATTCAAAGGTACAACTAAAAAAGGGTTATTTCCTTTTGGCCTCATCTACCTCTTATATTTCAACATAGCATGGAATTATGCTTACATAACATAAACTCAAAAAAATGGAAGTTTATAGGGGCAAAGGAGCCCAAGTATATGCTAGGCTAAGCTAGATCTAATGAATGGAAATAGAGGCATACATTTCTTCTTTAATACCTCCACCACAAACATATGCAAGGAAACGTCTCCTCTTTTCTTGGTACTGATAACCTCCTCCACACACAACCCTTAAAATTTATGAATAGAGGAATATAATATTTGAAGAACTCAAAGTTGATTTGCTCCTACCTGATGCAATTATTCATTTTATCCTTATGAACATTTATAGTGATTACCAGAGGCACATAGACCAATTCTTCATAATAGAAGAATTTGATCATACTTTCCCAATGATGGCATTATGAGAAAACCTTAGGTTAAATGAATAATTCCTAGCTAAGTTCTTTAAATCATGTCCAACCGTATAAGAGAAGACCATTGCTATGTGTACTTGGATACCATGGAGAAGGGATCTTTGGGCTCTTTCATCAATCAAGGTATTGTTATATTTTAACACCTAAAAGTGAGAATGAAGAATCTTTCCTAGGATGGTGGCCAATTATGCTTCTCAACACCTAGATTACAAAATCCTTTTCAATATCATTGCCATCACAATTAAACCTATTTCTTGAGATATATTCATACAGGTAAACAAATTGGCTTTCTTGATAGTAGATACATTCTAGACAATTCAATCCTTGCATCAAAGATTGTTGAATGAGCCCAAAAAACTACTCATGATGCCCTTACAATTAAGTTAAAATTTTGACAAGGCATATGATTGTATCAAATTTCCTTTCATTTATAAAAAGCTCAAATGGATTTATTTTTAACCCTAAATTATTATCACACATTCAAAATTACAAAATACCAGTTAATTGAAGAACCTTCATTTGAAGGTGATGTCATCATGACCTTTGAATGAAGAACCTTCATTCAAAAATGATGCCATGTCAAGACTTTCAAATGAAGGTATTTTTTATTTTAAATATTTCATGTCCAAAATACTTTATAAAAAGGAATCTTTGCATGAAGGACCTTCAAATGAAGACCTTAATTGAAAGGTCCTTCATTAGAAGATCATTCATATGAAGGTTCCTTTAATGCCATCCCATTATAGCTCTTAGAGTTGTTAGAGATATTTTTGTTTCGAAGTAGAGATTGTACCATCAAATAGTGTCACCATGACTCTACCAAGATATCCATCAAATTGATAAACCCTAACTTAACAACCACAAATTCACAAGAAAATTGCCCCTATCAGCCCTAGGGCATCAATTCAATGCCAAGTTTCTTGCTTTAACAGACCCTTAAATGCAATTAACCTCTACCATACCATGATGCATACTAATCCACTGAGTTACAGTTCTAGGATAGTGGGTGAATTGGTGGATGTCATTTCTATTTAGCCCTCAAACCCTTACATAGGCACAATAGGGCAGTCCCTATATTTGATTGTTTTCTCCCAAAAAATAGTGATTGAGAACTTTAAAATAAGTGAAAATGAAAGGGAACACATACATTTATCTACACCAATTATCTTAGAGCATTTCAAGCTTGTATGGATCTATACAACACAAAAGAACTTCAGAAAAATAGTAAAAACATAGAAAATTGCTTCAAGAACGTGGTATTTGATATGAAATTTTGGTATCAACTCCTCCAACAATTGCAATGGGATGGGAATACAATATGATAGAAGTGTGATAAGAAATTCATCATTTGAAGCATCAAACCAATATGCAAAGATGAAAGAAAGTGCTAACCCCTTAAAATGAAAAAGTTTCTTTTAACTTTAAGTTTGATGGGTAGCGAATTCTTTTAAGTTATCAAATCCTACCATCATACATAATCAAAATGTTGTTGTTTCAAATGACTATGAGCACTAACTTTCACTATTTGAAGATTTTGAAACCTTGTCATAGAGAATTAAAACATTGATTTGACCACTCATCCTACCTTAAAACATACCAAAAGTCTCCTAGCAATTAGACATAGGAAGATTTAATATGACTTAAAAAAAAAATATTGTGAAAGCATAAACTTACAATGAATTTACTAGGCCTAGTACACACTCCCTCCCCATTAACCACTTAGACATATGGAAATTAAATATAAAATTTATGTTATTTTTAGTCATGTAGGTGTCCAATAAACCACTTGGTGGTGTTTCCCTTCAAGTTTATTTACTTGAATGAGGAGAAAAAGTCCTTTGATTACAATTAGAGAATACATTTGAGGCCTTGGTTGTGTAATTGGTGGACCATAATCACATTTAACACTTGTTACGAATTTTTGGAGTTAAAATGTTAAGTAGATTTGATTTATGATGGACAAATTTGGACGGTAGTAACAATAACTTGCAATCTATCAAGACTTGATTACCTTATAACTTGTCAAATTCTAGCGATGAAATGATAGATTAATCATAATGTCATCTTGGGATCACATCACCATGAAAGAAATTCATCCAACATCCTTATGAGTGCAGGTACCACCAAATAGGTATTTTTTAGATTTTTCTTCCTCAAGCGAGGGAAATTCAGGAAGAGAAGAGGAAAGTGAGACATGTAGTAGGTCTAAAAGAGGGAGATCAACTAGAGGTCAAAAGATTAGAAGAAAATTCGGTAAACGCATGGAATTTTTTCTTGCTAAAGGGGGGTCATGTTCTTATGATGATGAGAGCATAGGAAAAATCAAGGTGCCCTTGAGGTACAAACATCTACGGAAACAATGGGTACCCAAGGAACTTCCTCCAATAAAAACTGATCTTTGTGTCAACGAGAGGATATATCGCATAGCACCATCATCATTACATGGTTTGGGCCTGCTTTGCATGGATGACATAAAGGTCTGTTATGACAAAGTTACTAAATTGATGGAGTATGTTGGACCCTGTTACAGTTACAAAGATTGGATGCAGCTGGTTTGATATACACGAAGTATGCGTAAGTATGCACTATTAGCAAATTATATACAACTAAAAGATAAGGATCAAAATAAAGGAGGGGCTAGGTACATTGACGGAAGGGCAAAAGCATCAAGGAATATTGTAGGGTTTATAAATAGTACATGACCTAGGTCAACAAATAAGCAACCCAATTGCATATTCGAGGCACGAGAGGGAAACTGTGTATTCATATGTGCGATAAAATCAATAACTGCAGGGGAAGAGTTGCTAATCGATTACAATTTGAATCGATTAGATACCAAAATAATTACTATGGGGGTGGTATGTACTATATACCATTTTACCCAACCTCCAATTAATGACTCCAATATACCATTTTATTATTATTATTATTTTCGTTAGTCTATTGGTTTCATTTCGGTAATGATTTTTATAGTTAATTTTTGTCACAGTGGGACAATGATCATACGAGGAAGGCTCTAGCCTAGAGCATAGATTTTGATCCATCTTTAGGTGCTTCTACCCGACAGTTTTACCTCATTGTAATTTTACAAAATAGATACGAGCAAAATGTTTTATTATTATTATTTTTTCATGAGTTTATTGGGTTAATTTCGATAATTATTTTAATATTCTTGTTGTAGTCGGTTGATCAAGGAAAGGCACTAGCAGTACAGGAGAGCATCCATATGGAGGTGCAGTCACTATTATGCGATGATGACATTGAATTTTCCACAAACCCTATGGATATGATGAGGAAGGCCCAAAAAAAATGCAATGAAGAAATCCTTCAGTTGGTATTCATAGTGCCTCAAACAGATGAGATAAGAGAAAGGGTTAAAATATTGTTTGAGAGAGCACATAACTTGCAAGTAAGTTGGCATGAGATCTTTAATTATAACATAAGTTCATTCATGGTTTTATATTTTGTACTCTTTTATTTCATGAACTAAAATATGTGTTGTTTTTATAGGATTATTTGCGTCCTCATCATGCTGCTGGCCATGATCAGGGTACTACAAGTGTTTCTCGAGAAGTAGGGGTCAGTACAAGTGTCAATCATGATCTTCCTGCACATACATCACATCATCCTATGCCATCATCTATGCCTATATTGTCGACTGAAATGTCAGCACCACATACCATGTAGACATTCAGTAGTGCAACCTCTAGGAGCAAACACATGCCACTACATGTGTCAGTATATGTACCTGTGTATGCAGAGGCCACTGGTACTGGTGATGTTTTAGCATCATTTCCTGGATCTTCAAGTATTACTAGTACGGGAACATTATCGGTCACATTTGTGGTCATCGAGGATTTCCTTCCCATAAAGATAGAGAAGGTCCTAGGTACTTTAATTTTTTTTAATTATTATTACATATAATCCAATTGAAATTTACTTATTGATCACTCTTTATAGACTAATGATCCCATGATCATTTTGCAAGAAATGATGTTTTTTATAAACATCTAAGTGATATTACATTGGAGCTCTTCGGGCCCACCATACGTACATGGTGGAATGCCCAAAATAAAGATTTAAAAGATGAGCTCATTAACCATTTAGTTGTGTTGTTCGGTGATAAAACATTCAACCAAACCAAGGTCCTTAAGAAAGTTGGTACCTATCTAAAGTATGTGAGGGGCCAATATAGGTCACATTTAGAGAAGAATAGAAAGTACGAATGTCCCCCCATGATTCCAGAGAGGGAGTGGAAGGACTTGGTGTTGGATGGAAAGGAGAAGGCTAAAAAGAAAAAAGGAAAGACACCACTGGGCCAAGGAAGGTATGTGATACTATCAACAATGTAATTATATACTGATTACTCTTTCTTTTTACATAATCTAATGTATTTCAAAATTTTCATAGGCTGCTTGACACATCGAATGAAACAAAAGAAAAACTAGAAAAACATGGGCAGCACAAACTTGGCTCTAGTAGTTATATGAAATTAGTTACACGATTTGTAAGTATCAATAAATGAAATATTGCATCCAAATAATAAATTGCAAACAATTTTGGTTTTATCACACCATAGAAGAAAAATTCATGATCTTATGCAAAAATGCAGGGCTCTGATTTCAATAGGGCACCCACAGAAGAGGACCTAAAGATTTCCTTCCAGCAAGGCTATGGAGCCCTGGTTGAACAACCAAGATTCTCGACTGGGAAAACACAATCTTCCACTGCATCCAACACGTAGGTAAATAAACTCAATAAAGTTTATTTAAAATTGAATACTTGTGCAATCTATTCAATATTAATTTCCACCATAATAATGTGCCTATTTGTTTTAAATAGATAAGCAATGATAATACTACACATGAAATTGGAATGTAGTCTGGTGAGGGTGGAGCACAACCTATAGGTGAAGGCCATGGTGTGCATCCTGGTACTAGATGTATTCATGTTCTATACAAAATGCAGTATGGATTAATACAATTAAACATCTTTAATTTCATTTGGTGTATTAATCAATGTAACCTTTCATGTTTCAACTTTAGAGCATGTAGAGTGTGATCAATGTGTTGAGCATGATCAAGCTAGACAAGATCAGGAACATGATGTGGCTCCATCAGGTAAAGAGGACCACTCTAATGTTCTTTTAAACATATTTAATTGCAATTGGTGTATTAATTAATGTAACCTTTCATGTTTCAACTCCAGATCAGGATTTAGAGGGTGTTCAACATGTTGAGCATGAGGCTATAAGACAATATCAGGAACATGATGTGGCCCCATCAGGTAAATAGCACCACTTTAATGTTCTTTTAATTAATGAAATACTTGTAACAATAATAATAAAACATATCAAATTAACATTTCTTTGCTATTGTAGCAGACCCCCCCTTGCAATGGTGTCCACGTTGTGAGTACACGATTAGGCATACATTAAGATCATGAGCAAAGCTCAGAACAACTGAAGAGGGGGAAAATGATTTTGAAAATGATACTCCACTTCATCTTTTTTTATGTTATATGTTAATGAATGAATGTGAATATGTTAATGAATAAATGTAATATGTTAATGAATGAATTTTATATGTTATTAATGGATGAATGAATGAATTTTATATGTTATTAATGGATGGATGAATGAATGTGAATATGTTAATGAATGAATTTTATATGTTATTAATGGATGAATGAATGATTAATGTTATATGATCAGTTATGAGGAATTGAGAGTGATTTGATGGGGGAGAGGGGCCAAATGAGCTTCCACCTTCATGTGGTTGGCCCTGTTAAGTAGAGAATATTAAACTATTCTCAAAACAAAGAGAAGCTCAATAAGGTAATGCACTTTTCAATATAAGAAATGTATCATTTGAAGCATCAAAACAATATGCAAAGATGAAAGTAAGTGCTAACTTTTCACTATGAACATTGTGTTGTGTGTGGATTTTGTTTCAAAGCTCTGTTTTTATTTTATTTTAGTGGTCTCTAAAATTTTACTTTTGTATATAATAGGTTAGTGGAAAATTTGACAGCTCTGAAGGGTTTAGAGGCTTGATTGAGATAGATACATGGATATTTGGATCTTGTTGTTGATGGGAGGCTTCCACTTAACCATGAAATTTTGTACCATCTGCAGGTATGTGAAAAATTCTCTACTTACATACATTCAACTTATTGTAATATAATATCTAACAAAAATCTCCTTTTCATTATACTTAGATGGATTTTCATGCCCTGTTCCAAAGCACATGTTTTAGAACAGGAAAGAAGGATGCTGGCAAGGGTTAAGGAATTTGGCTTTACACCTACCAATTGCATAGTTTACTTCCTTCATCCAACATATTGCTAATGTGTTTCACAATTGTTGGAATCATATCCTATAATTACAAAACTAGTAAAATTAAAATATGTAAGTTTCAAATATGGCATTACATATATTTTATGAATTTTTGAAAGAAAATATCAAAATGGAGATGTATTAACAAAATAATCTGCATAATTTCTAAGAGATCAGGGATTTTTTTTGCAGATTTATCTTAAATATATTTAAGACAAAAGTAACTTATAGAGATTCAAGCAGAATATTGGTAGTCTAAAATCACCAGTCAACACATCTTAGTAGTATCTCAATTCAAGAGAACTAGGTCCACTATCAATTTAGTATAACTTAATGCTAATTGAGTATGATTTTATTTGTTCAAGAGCAATTTAGATTCATTTTCTGCTCACACAACTTTTATTTACATTTATTATTTGCTAATATCCATTTTCATTTACATTCATATTCTTGAATTCTTCTATACATATTGTGTTTACAATAATGTTTTCCTTAGATCAATTCATAAGATTATTCTATTCTAATACGGTTGACTGGTTGCTTGTTTCTTTTTAATTGTCAGGAAGTCGTCAATATACACTTGGTTTTCTCGCTTTCTCTTTCCTCGAGGCCAAAGAGTTTGTGCAGAAGGCATCAAAGTAACCTTCAAGATTGGCAATGGCAATGAGTACAAGGTTAGTATAACTTAATGCTAATTGGGTATGACTTTATTTGTTCAAGACCAATTTAGATTCATTTTCTTCTCACACTACTTTTATTTACATTTATGTTTTTCTAGTATCCATTTTCATTTACATTCATTTTCTTGAATTCTTCTATACATATTGTGTTTACAATAATGTTTTCCTTAGATCAATTCATAAGATTATTTTGTTCTAATAGGATTGATTGGTTGCTTGTTTCTTTTTTATTGTCAGGAAGTTATCAATATACACTTGGTTTTCCTACCTTCTCTTGCCTCGTGGCCAGAGAGTTTCTACAGAAGGCATCAAAGTAACCTTCAAGATTGGAAATGGAAGTGAGTACAAGGTCAGTATAACTTAATGCTAATTGGGTATGATTTTATTTGTTCAAGACCAATTTAGATTCATTTTCTACTCACACTACTGTTATTTACATTTATGTTTCCTGCTAATATCCATTTTCCTTTACATTCATATTCTTGAATTCTTCTATACATATTGTGTTTACAATAATGTTTTCCTTAGATCAATTCATAAGATTATTCTGTTCTAATAGGGTTGACTGGTTGATTTTTTCTTTTTGATTGTCAGGAAGTCATCAATATACACTTGGTTTTCCTACCTTCTCTTGCCTCATGGCTAGAGATTTTCTGTAGAAGGCAACAAAGTAACCTTCAAGATTGGCAATGGCAATGAGTACAAGTTCAGTATAACTTAATGCTAATTGGGTATGGTTATATTTGTTCAAGACCAATTTAGATTCATTTTCTGCTCACACTACTTTTATTTACATTTATGTTTTGATAATATCCATTTTCATTTACATTCATATTCTTGAATTCTTCTATACATATTGTGTTTACAATAATTTTTTCCTTAGATAAATTCATATGATTATTTTGTTCTAATAGGGTTGACTGGTTGCTTTTTTCTTTTTGATTGTCAAGAAGTCGTCAATATACACTTGGTTTTTCCGCCTTCTCTTGCCTCGTGGTGAGAGATTTTCTACAGAAGGCATCAAAGTAACCTTCAAGATTACCAATGGAAATGAGTACAAGGTCAGTATAACTTAATGCTAATTGGGTATGATTTTATTTGTTCAAGACCAATTTAGATTCATTTTTTGCTCACACTACTTTTATTTACATTTATGTTTTTCTAATATCCATTTTCCTTTAAATTCATATTCTTCTATACATATTGTGTTTACAATAATATTTTCCTTAGATCAATTCATAAGATCATTCTATTCTAATAGGGTTGAGTGGTTTCTTTTTCTCACCAAATTTCTCATTTTCCACAAAATTAGATTCTAGTGTGTAGTTTAATATTCACTAGTTTGATTTTTTCTTTTTTAGCAAAATTAGAATCCAATTCGTAGGTTGTGCTTGATGTCCATGACAGTCTCCTTGATCTCATGACTCATCAAAGGTTTTATATTTTGCTCCAATTTTTTATCAACATCAAATATGGCCATCATAATATCATCCATAGCCTCCATATTCTATAATTATTAATTTCTCATTTCTCATACATAGCAACCAAATAATGTAGACCTAGAGCTTGGACTGTAGATGTATGCAAAATATGATAAATCCCTACCTCTGTAAGCCTAATTAAACACAAAAATTGACATGTTGTTTGATATTTTAAAGAGTCATATGACTATCCTTTTTCTACCTTGTAAACACTTACTCAAAGCATACAATAATTTATTGAAATACAAAGTTGAATGGCCTCTTAACTCTTGACACTAATGTCATTGCATTTGTCAAAATAGGTTTAATCATATTGTGATCTAAATTTTCATAATGAATTCTTCCAATCTGTCCTTTATATTTGAGCATTGATGACAATCCATCTTGTCTTTTACTACCCCTTTTAAATGCTCATGGTCTTGGCACATCAACTTTCTCTCTTTGATTGACCTGTCCTTATGTCATGTCATTATCCCTATGCATGCACTTTGGAGCCTCCTACTACTTTTAAATATCACCTAGAGTCACCCCTATAAGTATTTTGATCCATTTGTATCTTCATTGACAAGAGATCATGTATCACTAGGATATTTTGCAATTTCCCCGATATGGCGAGTCTCCCCGATGATTATTATTTCGATCTCAAGTAAATCGCCAAGACTCCTATCAATGTAATCTTATCGGAATCACATAGCGCTTTGAGTATACATTCATAACTTACTCCGATGGTATAGGTCTTTTCGATATGCTTCCCTCATGCGTCATCGATGAGACAAGATGAGGATCTCGCCGATGAAACTTCATCGCTAAGACCACAGGCCAGTCCTCCCAATATATCTTCTCAAGAAATTATGATCGTTGTAACATTCTTGATCTTTCACCGATATGCCTACATTTGAACGAATAGTCTTTTAAATTTTTTTTTCTTTGTTCCATCAAAATTTTGACGAACCTCCAACAGTGTCCAATGAATTTGCAATACATCTAACGAAATTTCATCGTAATGACTTGCCTATTTTATTGTGAGTTCGATGAACTACTGTCATTATTTTGTTCTGAAGTATGTCGCCAAGACTCCTACTAATGTAATCTTATCGGCGTGACATAGCAGGTCGGGTAGACATTCAAAACTTACTCCAATGGTATATGTCTCGTTGATATGCTTCCCTCGTGCTCCATCGATGAGATAAGATGAGTATCTCATTGATGAAACTTCATTGCTGAGACCATTGGCTAGTCCTCCAGATATATCTTCTCAGGCAATTCTGATTTATGTAACATTCTTGATCTTTCACCGATATGCCTACATTTGAATGAATATTTTTTTTAAAAAAAATGCATTGTTCCACTGAATTTTTTACGAACCTGCAAAAGTGTCCGACGAATTTGTAATACATGCAGTGAAATTTCATTGTAAATTACTTGCCTATTTAATCACGAGTTCGACAAACTGTTGTCCTTTTCTCGATCTGAAGTATGTTGCCAAGACTCCTACCGATGTAATCTTATCGGCATGACATAGCGGGTCGGGTAGACATTCAAAACTTACTCTGATGGTATATATCTTCATCACTGAGACCATAGGCCAGTCCACCCGATATATCTTTTTAGGCAATTTTAATCGTGGTAACAGTCTTGATCTCTCACCGATATTTTAAATACGTTGAACCTTTCATCGTAATGGTGATGAAATTTTGTTATTAATCTGACAATTCGAAAAAAGGTATGCCGCTTGTGTTCTAGCTACTGTTCATTGCTAGATGAATGAAATGGATGTCGTGGTTTCGATGAACGTCTGTCATTGATCCAACACTTTTGCAAAGGTATGCCGCTTGTGTTCTAGCTACTGTTTATCACTCGATCGATGAAGTTTCCATCATCGTTCCAACGAACATGCATCTTGAGTTCGACGTTTAAATTTTTTTTTGAATATCGACAAAAATTGAGCGACAAGAGTGATTTATGTGATTCGTCAATATACTGACAAAAGATCGTTGAAATTCCAACAAACTGTCATAAAAAATTGGAGTCAAATTAAGTAGTGTGACTTTATTTTTGAAGGTGATGATGATTTGTGTATGAAGTTTGTTGATGAAATGAAAAGTGAGTTTGAAATGTCAATGATAGGAGAGCTTAAATTATTTTTAGGACTACAAATCACTTAGTTAGATGATGGAATTTTTGTATCTCAATCTAAATATGTAAAAGAGTTACTGAATTTTTTTGGCATGGAAGACTCAAAGTCAGTTGGTACACCTATCATAACCGGATGTAAAATTATATAGAATGATGATTCTCCTAAAGCAAATCAAACAAGATACAGGTTAATGATTAGTGGATTACTCTATTTGACTTAGATCAGGCTAGATATAATGAATGTTGTATGCATGGTTTCTAGATATCAAGTTGATCCTAAAGAGTCTCATGTGACTATTGTGAAATAATCTTCAGATACCTAAAAGGGATAGTTGATCTTGGTCTTTGATATCCTAGGGATGATGATCTTATCCTAGGAACTTTCATTGATGTTGATTGGGCAAGAGATGTGGATGATAGGAAGAGTACCAGTGGTGGTGCATTCTTCTTAGGGAAGAATTTGGTATCTTGGCTAAGAAAAAATAGAATTTTGTTTCATTTTCTATTGCTGAAGCATAATATATTGCTGCTGGAAGTAGTTGTACTCAAGTATTGTGGATGAAGCAAATGTTGAGAGATGTCAAAATTAAGTATGAAGAACCCATTGCCATATTATGTGATAATTCAAGTGCCATAAACATTTATAAGAATCCAGTGCTACATTCAAAGACAAAGCATATATCCATCAAATATCACTTCTTCAGAGATAAAGTAAGTGACAAAGAAGTTAGATTGGAGTATATAACTAGCAAGGAGAAAACTATAGATATATTTACTAAGCCATTTCCTAAGGATACTTTTGAGTACCTTAGAGGAAAGTTAGGGATGATTTCCCCTCCTAATTTGAACTAAGATGTAGGTCTTTGCATCAGTCTATGAAATCATAGCCATATCTTATTCCAGATTGATGTTGTGGTGGCTGCTACTTAGGGGGAGTAATCAAATGTGCTAAATATCAGAATAAGAGGAAGTGTACCTTTGCCATTGATTTCAAAGGGGCAGAAGAGAAATGTGAAAAACATGGTATAAGAATAAAGTGGAAGGAGAAAATAGGAAAAGAGTGTACAATCTAAGCGGGAGATTGTTGGAGAAGATCTAGTTGGGTTGATGGTATTTTTCACATCACGTGTTTCCATCAATGCCAAAGGGGGAGATTGTTGGATGTTGTGGTTGTATTTTTGATATGTGATTGTCATTGATATCAATGCTATTATAATTGGTGTTTCTGAAGGCTGCATATGTTGAAGATATTGAGAAAATTGTAATAAATATATTGTTGGTAGGCAATGAAGCTGAGAAGATCAGAGTGGTGGAAAGTGTTGTGAGTTGATAATTAGGTGGAACGCATTAAAATGTTTTGTTTTGAGTCTATCTAGTGTGTTGTCTAAAAGTTTCAGTGGTACGCATCAAGATTTGAAAAAGCTATGAAGATATGTGTTCCTATAATCATTATGTTATTGTAGTAGGTGTTCTTGGAAGAAGAGGATGAAATTCTGGAAATTTCAGTTGTTGTGCATATTCTTGTGATGTTCACGGATGATTCTACATTGTGATCTATCCTTGTTTTATGTCTACATTATTTTGTGAGATCGTGATCGAAGATTTTTCTGATGTGTGCTCGAGTTTTCGTGTTCTTGGCCGACATGTTGGTGGTAGTGTGTTGTGGATCCATGAGGATTAATATTTTATTGTTTGGCATGTTCAAAGGTATTTATTTGGGTCATCACTATGTTGTGATTGACTTGTGTTGGTGTCCATTAAGATTTATTCATGTATTGAGGCTGATAGTTGTAATTTATTCTTTATTTATGGTTGACAAAGTACTTGATGTAAATATGTGTAGTGGATATATAAGAGCAGTTTTTTTCCTCATTTTGATGTATGCTTGGTGTGTGTATGTGAAGTACACGTGTGAATAAATATAAAATCATTCAAGAGTAGAGCAGAGTGTGAAAGAGATTGAGCAGAGTGTGAAAGAGATCAAGCAGATTGTGAAAGAGATCGAGCAGAGTGTGGAAGAATGTGTAGAAGTTTTTATGTGCCTAACTGGAACTATCATTAAGCTTTTGTAGAAGCTAATTTCTCAGTTCAATCTCATCAGATGGATTTAATCTGATTATTGTATGTAAGGTAGTGAGCCTTCCTCTAAGCAGTGTGCCTAAATGCAAGTGCATTCCTTATTCAATCTTCATTATAATTTTAACAAGGTATAATTGTGTGGACTAACATCCACCATGGTTTTTCCCCTAATAGGTTTACACGTATAAAATCTTGGTGTTCATGTGTCTCTGATGTGTTATTGATTTATGCTTGCAATGTTAATTATCAAATCTAAGATTAAAGGTTGATTAATGTTGAATAAGTTTTATTTTGGTAATAACTAATTCACCCCCCCCTCTTAGTTGTCTATCCTTGTTTTTCCAGCAATCGGATCAATACATGATACCTTGGAAACTTATTCAAAAACAAAAGCTTTAGGAAAGCTACTTAATTGTGTGGAGCAACACTTGGGAAAAATGAAAACAAACTAGTTCCTAACCTATACTAACAACAAGATACGAACTCAAACAAATCCATTCACTGGTTGAGTGAAATAACTTCCTTTCTTCATAATCTTATAGTCCTCTACATGTTTATGAGCAGCTAAGAAGAGGTAGAGAAATGAAAACCTTTCAATTAGCTACTGCCATACCTCTCTGAAAATGAAAATTCATCCACTTACCTCCTCATCTTGGTCAAGAAAACTGCTATTTCAGAATAGATGGATAGGTTGAATGCTTTCACCTTTAGCTACATCTTTATGCTTTCTTGCAAGAAAGATAGGAATATTCATGTTGGCATCCATGTCGGCTAGATGCCTAATTGGGCATCCTCTAGAAAGAGTGAATTCAAAACTCTCCATGTTGGTTTCTTGTTGTTCCAAATTATGTTGTTTTTGATCTTTTGCTTCAAAGGATGGTGGTTTAATATCCAAATTTGGGAAAAAAGAGGCTTCCTCATGAGCCAAAACAAGCTTTAGATCATCCCAAAATGAAACTACTTCATGAGCCAAAGATTCATTCTCATATTGATTTTCATGAAGCAACAAATCATTACACTGTGAAACATCTTGTCCTAGAAATTGAGTTATCACAGACATATATTCTTCACTTTGTTCAAAAAAAAAAGGAAGCCCATCATACCAAAACATATCAACCTCTTTTTCATCAAGATCGTCATGTTCATTTGTCTCCACCTATTGGTTGGGACAACATAGTTCATACTAATGAGCTAGATCTCTTTGATCTCATCTTGCTAATTGGAATCATCTGATTCCTGAGATGCAAGATAAAACATGGCTTTTTTGGTTTCCTCCACTTGCTCATGTTGTTCATGAGTCTGTTCCTCAAATTTTATTGCTTCATCATCCACCTTTGAACAAAATATCTCAAGATCATCCTAGAACAAGTCTTCTTCATAGTATTCTTTACTTATCCATAAGAGAGGACTGATTTTTACCCTATGAAGATCTTCATGAATCAATGTTCCTTGTTCATGCTTAGATAAATTCTTGAACCAGGAACTCATCATGTTGTTGAGCAACTTCAAGATGGTCCAAAGCTATTGTTAATGATAATTTGAGCAAGCTCCCTTCATCTTGTTCAAAAAAACAAGGTAGCTCATTAAACATCAAAGTAGCATCCTCCATTTTGATACCCTTTTCTTGTTCTTCATACTACTTCCCAGGCTCTATATGCTCATCTTGTTCTTGTAATGAGTCTGATTTGTCAAATCTTAAAATATAAGAACACTCTTCAACAATAGTTTCTTCCTGATCTCCTTCAAGTTTCACCCTTTCTTGGTCATCAAACCAAGACTTTGGCCAAATGAAAGATCCCTTTGGAATTAAAGAAATAAAACTAGGACATGATGACTCAAAAGATGGGGAAACTTGATAGGATTGGGGTGATCCCACAATACTGGTTTACAATTTTTGTTGAAGCTAGACATTGAAATAATTTTTTCTAACTAAATCTTCACTTTCGGGCACCTGTAGTGGTTAAACCGTGAGGAATTTGAAGATGATGCAAAATAGTGATTTGTGAAATTTTGTCTATAGATTCTAAATATATTTTTTTCAATTTATTTGGAATCAGATTGCACTTCTCTTTCCATCTCCTTTGAAAACTAGTTTTTTTCAATAAACAACATTTTTAAGGAGTGACGCTCACCATATACAACATAATTTTTTTTCCATGAAGGATTAAATTCTATTTTTTTCAAATTTAGATTTGTAACTATGATATCTAGCCCTTTCATTTGGTTTCATAGTGTTTTATTGAATATTTTTTCCTTAATCAAGTTTCAAATTCAAACCAATTAAAATTCAAACATAGGTGGAATCTATACAACATCACTTTTTTGTATGTATCAATTTTATTTTATTTTACTAGATCAAGGACATCAATACCTAGCCCACACATGTTTTTCAGAATTTTATTTTGATAATCTGCTATTTTTCCACATGTGCAGAACAAAGAGCTTGATTTTTGGTGAAAAACCTATGTTTAATCAAACTAAAAAATCAAATACATAATAAAACCAAAACATATTAATATTATATTTTTTGGATAGCTCGTTCTGAGGAATACCATCATCCAAATGGGTCTATGAAGTCTCCTCCATTTTCATCCTCAACTTGAGCTTTGAAGTGCAAATTCTAGACTTTTTTTGTGCCTGAGGGGGAGAAGGAGGGAAAAGGGGGGTTCGCTCTATCAAAATTTTTTCTTTTCTATTTCATTCCTCATAATGAAACCCATGGTGGGACTCAACATTAAAGGGGTTCACTAGAAACATTGTTCAAGCGAACCCTCTTTGGTTTGCTCGAACCAAATAGTACGTTCGAACCCCAAAAAGCATTTTTTTTTTGCATAGGGTCATTTTTTGACACTTTTCCTTCCTCGCTCAAATTTTAAACCACTTTTGTGGGTTTACCCCTTGTCGAGCTTCTTTAAGACAAGTGGGGTTTTGAGAGGGTTGCTCTTGAAGATCAAGAGGTTCAACTTGTGTAAGTATAAATTCTCATAATTGAAAAGGCTTACTAAAACTTGGGATGTCGAATTTGGAGGACTTGGAAGGATTACCTTGTTTAAAGCTTGGGATTTAAAATTTGATGACCTTCTCTTTCACAAGATGCTCCAAAATGCAAGGAGTAGATTAGGCCTTTGTCTTTTGTACTTGCTCAGTCAAAAGCCTGATTTGCTGCTCTCTTATAGCCAACTCCTCCTCATGAATATAGACTTGATAAGCTACTTCTTCATGCTACAACACTTTTGATTTCTCTTTAAAAGAAGGCTCGTCTTGTTTGCAGCTCAATGTATTGAACCTTGGAACTCCTATGTCAAAGAACGGTTTTGGAAAAGAAAGTGTTGAATCTGCTTCTAATTTTTGAGTTTGAACAAGGATTAGCTTACTTTTCTCTTCCTCATACCTTAATTAAGCCTCCATCTCCTGTTGGTGACAGAGAATCCAATGAGCGACCTTCTAATGTTGCATTTGATACTCTTGTTCTCTATTGATTTCATCAAACTATTCTTGGAAGTACAAAGACATATCCTCTATTCTCATTTTATCATAATTTTGAGGCTCATTAGAAAAGCAACTTTGCTAGTTGGGAATAAAATAACCTTCATAGGGTTGTTGATGAGCATAAGCATATTGTTGCAAAGCTTGAGCAGGGGTGGGTGGGTGTTGAGCATATTGAAATTACTGGTAATATTTTGTAATAGGGTCATTTTCAGTGAAACCAATAGTATGGATGCTTTAATATGGTAGATAAGAAGGTGTATAGACATCACCCTCATGAAATGGGGGATGAAAAGTCATGTTTCTATCAAATGAAAACATGCTGAAACATCTTAGCAAGCTGGAAAATTATTGAAATCTTTACTAAAGCGAGAAAAATCAGTACTAATTTTTCCTTTTTTGCAAAAAGAAAAACATATCAACACTTATCTACCAGAAACCAGTAGATATTCTTCTAGAGTCGCTAGGTATGTGATTTATGTGCCTCAAAAAGGCTGAAACTATTGTTGTACACACTAAATAGTAGTAATATAAGGTCTAAATTGAACTGAAAATTAATTCTCAGTTGCACTAGGCATGCCGAACTTGTTATCACCTAAATTTCCACCCTTTGTTGAATCTTGTTCAACCACTCAGTGAAACATTGGGAGATCTCTTAAAGTGTGGACTTAAAAAATAGAGATCAACCTCCAGAGAAGGTCGGGTTCCTCTTGGTTCTCACCTAAATCTAACTTACTCTACTGTTCTATGAAGGAAAAGGGATAGAAAAAACATAAACTAAAATATGAAATTGAAATTAAAAGGTGATACACCAAACTCAGATAGGACATAAAATTAGTCTACAAACACTTGACTACAATGACAAAAATTACACTTGCACAAATTATTGTTGCATGCTTTTGCATAAGTGCTTCACAAAGAGGTCATAATGTTCAGACTCTTAGGAGGAATATAACTTCACAAATAAAATCTATTTACATTCTTTGACACAGTTTGAAACTTGCATTAACATACTCTTACATAAATGTGTTAAACTCTGAGACAAAGTTATAAGGAAACGAACAATATCCCAGAAATAACTTGATCAATCAAGTGAATCCACATAACGATGCAAAGAACAAATAGTAAAAACTTCAAAATCAATGATGTCTAAGGTTATTACTGTATTTCATATGCAAAAATGAGTTACAAAAGTATGCCAAAACTGACCGAGGACTAAAAATTCACAAGTATCAAAAAAATGCATGATAGGAACTAACTTCAAAATGAGTCAACCAAGTGACTATATCTCACAAATCCCTCCAAAAACCCACCAAAAAAGGTTCTAGAAACAAAGTTGGGTCAGATGCCTCTAAAAAGCTTAAAATATAGCAACTAGATCTTCCTCAAAAAGGCTCCAAAGTATGGAAAAAGTCAAATTTGACCATTTCAAACATTAAGAACTCCGAAAATCACTCCAAGATGCTCTAAAATGCCCCAAAAAGTGAAAAAAAAAATTCCTATATGGTTGCAATATGTTTGCCAACTTCTTCAACCACCCCTACATACTTGCAAAGGTATAAAACTACAATTAAATCCCCTTGACTATATCTTGCATTTACTTAACATTAATAAAGTAGCTTATAACATACTACTTTAATAATGTTTTACATTAAATATCAGTTTTGACTCCTGCAAGAATAAAGGGAGACCTGGCTCGACCTTGTATTGAAAATTCATACTTTGCAAATTAAACATGAGCTAGGGGATACACCCTAATGCTAGGCATAACATATAAGGTGAAGGTATTAATTATTTGCAAAACATAAAGCAAAAGGAAAAAAAACCTTAGAGATATATATCGGCATATGCTAGGGTTATGAAACCCTAGAAAACAAAAGAAAATTAGCCCAAAACTCACCGACCACCACTCATTTGCACTTCACTTTTCTCTTTGCAAATTTCTCTAAAACTCGAGGGTGCTGCCGTAAGGTTTGCATAGTGGATCAATCATGACAACTTTTTACAAAAATACTTTGAGCTCAATTCTAGGTAAGCATAATCTTGGTGTTTTATCATTACTTGTGAATAAAAATGATTATTGAGCTCCATATTTAGAATAATAATGGAGATTCTTTTCTTTTGGTATTTTCCTTGTTCATATTCCAACTTATACTTGTGAATGGATGTGATTTTCTTGATACAAGTGGGGAATATTTTTTACTTTTTAGTGCATTTTCATTTTCCATGGCCACGACTGTGTTTTTTTTTAAATGCATATTTCGATCATTTCTTTTTTGTAGCATTTTTTGTATTTTCATACTCTATAAATTATGATTCATCTCGAGCTTGAAAACACAAAAAATAAGTACAATAACATTTTATACAAAATGCTCAATGTCCATTTTGCAAATCTTATATTTATATAGACACTCCAAGTTCTTAGCAAAAATGAAAAGACATTATCCTTATTTCCATGGATGTGGCCATGCTTATTACAAATACCTAGAAACTATGTTCTCCATTCATGTCGTCATATCTCTATGAAAGAAATGATAAAGACCCTCTGTTGTGTTTGATCCATTGTAACAGGAAAGTAGTTGAATTTTTTTATTTCCTATACATTTCACATGCTCAACCTTATCATGCTTTTGTTCTTGACCACTAGAAACATTTCACGATTATCTATGTTTTTCCATTTTGAAAATGTTTGGTTTATTTTGCCATAGTTTTGGTGTAACAATACCAGTTTATGATTTGAATGCAATAATCCAGATCACTATAGCATTCTTCATCCGGGACAAGATGGGGATCTCTTTTTGGGTTCATGTAAACTACACCAATTGAATAAATCAATACTATGTGCTTCACTCCACATTTTGCATAGGCACCCAACACATTGGTTGTTCCTTTCACAGTTGGCTCTATCACTTGATGAGGGTCATATTTGAGAAAGCATGTCAAGTGGAACACACCAACACATCCTCTAATGACCACCACTAAACTATCATTTTTCATTGGATTTGTCCCGTCACTGTGATAACGCATGATTGTTTATGATGTTTCCTTATTCTACCACATGCATTCTTAATCTTTCATTATGTTGCATATGTTGTGTACCTCATGTGAATATCCTTAAACCTATCCACTGTCCTTATTGAATCCTCATCATGAGAATTTCCCACTTCTAGATATAAATACCTCTCCAAGGACTCCCTTGATTATGGATTTTCCTTCAACAAGCTATTAGACTACTCCTAATGTTGAATTGTTTCCTACTCTCATTATTATTCTTGACAGTTAGTCATAAGAAACTCAAACTCTAGGACAAGGAAATGTGTTTTTCCTTTCTTTAGCATCCGTGGATGGTCCCTTTGGTTGTGACATGCTTATTCCATTTCAATAACAAGAATTAGTAAATCAATAATAGTAAAGCATTAGAAACACTTGTAATTGGAGCTAACTCAACATATCTTATAGCTCTAGTCACCAATCGAATACATGTGGAACTAATACAAACATTAGATACATAATGTTGTCCATATCCCACTATGATTTTATTTTTCATTTATAAAGTAAATACCTTTCATCTATGATAGTGAGGTTTGTTAACTTCACTATCATGGGTGATGAGTGTCTACTCGAAGTTGGCAAGTGTGATGAGTCAACACTCATACCCCCCTTAGTAAACAAGATGACAACATGTTGGGCTCAACCCTTGTGGGAGCCTATTTCACTCCACATGCTATACTATCAAATGTATATGATCAAGTAATGAAATATTTAACCTATATCTGCACAAGAAGCAAACATGTTAGATTAAAATAGTGAAACTCAGCATATGATGTTTTATGATTTGATGATACTCCTCTGGTGTTTTTGATATTTGAGATGCTGCAATAATACTTCAATGTCATGATAGTACACTATATTTTTATTGAAATTTAATAGCTTATGATGAGAAAAATGATTCGGAGCTCTAACACCAACTTTCCTCAACTTTTGTAGGCATTCAGGAGCAATGGAGCAACCTTCTAGAGGACTCAGGAACTATCTGAAGATGGAACAAATCAACATCCATCCTCCCCACCCAGACAATGATGGATTCCTTTTCTTTTTATATGCTCTTATTTTCATCAAATTTATAATTTACTTTTATTATTGCATTGGAGTTAATCTCACAACTTGTGTGGGATATTATATACATATTATCAATAAAGACTACATTTTGAAGAAAAAGATTCTTTCTCTTCTCTATTGTATGCATATGAATAATGTGATGATGTAGTCTTTAGATGTTTTCCTTTATGCATATTAATATGAAATATCAAGGAACGGATGTACCTTCTGTTTTCTCTTGTAAAAACATAATCATCTCTACCTATTTGAGCTAGGAGCAAAAATAGGTAACAATAAGTTCTCTTATATGGATGGTGTAATAATTTTAAGAAATATATCTTCTATGGTTATTTAATCAAATTGAAAAATACATAAATAATTCCTAAAGAATAAATGTGGTATTGAAGATTTAGGGAAGGGATTTAATTGGACACCTTCCATGCAATATCATCAACAACAAAAAAGCTATAGAATGAACCTAAAGAATCTTCAAGGAAATGAAGAGTCCTCAAAGGTTGAGAGTTCAATATTTTAGAGTTATCAAAGGTATGATAATACAATGAGGGTTGAGTGCTATATAGGAGCAACCCTAAATGATAAAAGGATTAGATCATGCAAGTGTCAATATCTCATGCAATGAGATAAAATTATCTAATAATAGCTCTCTATTTAACATAGAAAATTACTCCTAATTTTACTTATGTGCATGAGAATAAATTAGACTAATAATTAATTAAAATTAATTAATGCATGATTACTCTAACACTCCCCCTTAAGATGAAATTAGGGAGTAACTAAAATCCCTAGAAAAGAGAATGCTTGATGGCGTACCCATGTACACAAAAGCTAATCACTCACAATTGGAGAAAAGAAGAAAACCACATGGGAAAAAATTCTCCCCAAAAGAGAGAAAGACAAATGAAGGACTAAAAAGCCTCCAAAATAAGGTGAAGGACTAAGAAGCCTCCAAACAAAACAATGTCCCAAAAAGAAGAGGAACATGTAGAACATCACTAAAGCACAAAGAATTTGAAGACAACTATCAAAATATGATTGATATAGTGGTGAAATGAATAACCTCCAAAAATAGGAATGCAAGAGTGTCCATATAGTAAATCCCCCATCTCACCAAAATGTATGGGTAACCAACCGTTGATGTATGTTGCATCCACCTAGTACATAGGAACAAGAACTAGATATATAGATCACTCCAAAAAATGAAACCAAGGAAGTATTAGCACCAATAGTAGAACACCCCCCCACCCCCCATAATTTAGAAAAGGGAGAGCCTAGACAAGTACACTAAAACTATGTGAAACCAGAAATGCATGTAGGAGAATATATGAACATGCAACTAAAGAGTACCTACAAATAAAAGGGTGTGCAAACTAAGGGACACACACATGAGGAAACAATCACTAGGATTCACTATTGTCATGTAAGGTACACTCACTTGACAAAGGTGTGATGGTAAAACAAAAGGCCTACGCAACCCCCCATGGAACTTTGTTTCATAGTGTGAGTATAAAAGGCATAATAGGATGTGCAAAATCCCGAAAAGTATACACCAAAATGGAACTTTATCTCAGTGTGTCTAAAAAATATAAATTACATGTAAAAGATGCCCTAAAATTCCCAAATAATACAAAATACTAAAAATACATGTAGAACAACCAAAATGAGTCATCCCACACAAACAAAAAGATTTTAGGAGCTAAGATGCCCATGTAATTTAGTATAATGTGAAAACATAAAAAACTAAATAAAATATACCTAGAGAGAAATATATAAAATGGCATGGATGTATGTGAAGAGCTCTAGAAGGTCATCTCAAGGCTGTTGGAATCATGAAAATTAGAGAAATAGGTCAAAATTTATTAGCTCAAGACTGAAACAACACCTCTAACTTCAATAGGTTGAAGAATGCACTAGCAACAAATAATGGTGATGAGACCTAAACCACTATAAATTTGATCGAACCAAATTTCCAATGATATATTTTTCACCAAAATATGATATCATACTCTCAAGTTATGGAAAAAATAATAGCTCTTTTAGAGCCAAAGAGGGCTTGAAGGGACCCCTTCCCCGCGACCATGATGTTGACATCATGTTGACATCAATAGAATATTCCAAGAATATTCCCTTACCACTTGAGAAGAAAATTCAGCCCCTACAAAATAATCATTAAAATATTCTAATAGATGCATTTGAATAATTTTTTAAGCCTTGAAAAAATGTATCAAAAAATGCTGACAAAAAAGTCTATTTGCACAGCCAAGGGTTGGAAACATGTCGGAGAAGTTTCTTAGTGGGATGCAAATCCACCATCATAGACTATAGGGTTGTCATGTGTTCTTTAATCCATTGCCATTCGACAACAACCTATGAGTATTGTCCTCTAAATTCACAAAATTATTCGAGTCAAATTAACACCCCCTCAACTGGGTGTTGTGGCTACTAGTTAGCACTAAAGCCGTTGGAGGAAGGCATGGGGCCCGCAAGACTTTCCAAGGTAGGTACCCTATGGGGACCTTTAATAAATCTACTCAAAATGATTTTTTAAATTTAAAACCTACCTTTTCAATATATTTTTTTAATTTGTTTTTTTCAAAAAAGCAAAAATTCTAAAATTAAAAATTTGACTTGTTTTTTTTCTATTTTTTAATGGTGTGACAAGGAAAATTTGTACTCAAAATTTGTCAAATTAGCCGAGCTAGAATCCAATGGTTAGGTCCTTTTTGTGCCAAAATGCACCAAAAAATTCCCACCTCCAAAATTACAAAAAAGAAATGGAGAATCTAGATCTAAAGTCCTATAACCCTTGTTGAAGAAAAACCATAAATCAAGAAGGGGTTCATTGAATCCAAACTCTAATACAATGTTAGAATTGTAAAAAACACAAGCCATAAGATCAAACAATGAACAAAGAAACCTTCCTTGCAAGAGAGCTACAAGCAATAATATGCAATATCATCAACAAGAAAAAGCTATAGAATGAACCTCAAGAATCTTCAAGGAAAACAAGAATCCTCAATGGTTGAGAGTTCAAGAGTCTATACTTATCAAAGGTATGATAATACAATGAGGTTTGAGTATTATATAGTAGAAACCCTAAATGATAAAGAGATTATATCTTGACAAGTTTCAACATGTCATGCAATGAGATAAAATGATCTAATAATAGCTCTCTAGTTAACATTAAAAATAACGCCTAAGTTTAGCTTGAGTGCATGAGAATAAATTAGACTAATAATTAATTAAAGATTAATTAATTATTAGCTAATGCATGATTGCTCTAACACTCCCACTTAGGATGAAATTAGGGAGTAGCTAAAAACCATAGAAAAGAGAATGCTTCATCGGTCCTGACAAACAAGGCCTGATGAGGTACCCATGTACAAACAATGTAATCCCTCACAATTAGAGAAAAGGAGAATAAAACATGGGAAAAAATCCTCTCTAAAAGAGAGCAAGACAAATGAAGGACTAAAAATCCTCTAAAACAAGGTGAAGGACTAAGAACAATCCAAACAAACCAATTTCCCAAAATGAAGAGGAACATGTAGAACATAATTTAAGCATGAAGTTATAGACAACTGTCAAAAGATGATTGATATAGTGGTGAAATTAATAACCTCCAAATATAGGAATGCAAGAGTTTCCATATGGTAAATGCTCCATCTCACCGAAATGTATGGTAACCAAGTGCTAATGTACATTGCATCCACCTAGTGCATAGGAACAAGAACTAGATTATTAGATCACTCCAAAAATTGAAACTAGGGAAGCATTAGCACTAGTAATGTGAAAAAAGGATCTAGCCTAGACAGGTACTTTGAAACTATGTGAAACCAATAAGTGCATGTAGGATAATATATGAGCATGCAACTAAAGATTACATGCAAATAAAAGGGTGTGTAAACTAAGGAACACACACATGAGGAAATTATCACTAGGATTCACTACTATCATAAAAGGTATACTCAATTGACAAAGGTGTGATTTCAAAACAAAAGTCCTACACAACCCCCATGGCACTTTATATCATAGTGCAAGTATAAAAGGCATAATTCGATGCGCAAAATCCCCAAAAATTATACACCAAAATGATAGTTTATCTCAGTGTGTCTATAAAAGATAAATTACATGAAAAAGATGCTCTACAATTGCCATATAGGACAAAATACTAGAAATACATGTAGAACAACAAAAAATGAGTCATCCCATGCAAACAAAAAGTTTCCAAGAGCTAAGATGTCCATGTAATTTACTAGAATGTGAAAACATAACAAATAAATAAAATATACCTAGAGAGAAATATAGAAAATAGCATCGATGGATGTGAAGATCTCTATAAGGTCATCTCAACACTATTGAAAACACAAAACATAGAAAAATAGTTCAAAATCTATGAGCTTAGGACTGAAACAATACATCTAAATTCAATAGGTTGTAAAATGCACTAGCAAAAAAAATGGTTTTGAGACCCACACCACTAGAAAGTTCATGGAACCAACTTTTTGATGATATATTGTTTGCCGAATTTTGATATCATATGCCCAATTTATGGTTAAAAAAATATCTCCTTTAGAGCCAAAGAGGGCTTGAAGGGGCCCCTTCCTTGCAACCATACCACTGATCATGTTGACATAAGTAGAATATTCTAGGAATATTCCCTTGCCACCTAGGAAGAAAATTCAACCCTTGCAACAAAAATCATTTGAATATTTTTATAGATGCACTGAGTTAAGTTGTATAACCCTAAAAAAAATCTATAGAAAAAAGTCAAAAAAGTGTGTTTTCATCGATGAGGGTTGGAAACATGTCAAAAAAATTTCTCAGTGGGCTAAAAATCCACCACCGAAGATTACAAGGTTTTCTGGTGGTCTTTAAGCCACTGCCAGTTTACAATAGGCAATCGACCACGAGAATTAATAGCCCCTAGGTAGGTTGTTGTCATTTTCGATCGACACTAAAGCCACCATTGGAAGGCATGGGGCTGGCAAGGCCTGCCAAGGTAGGTACCCTACGGGTACCTTTAATAAATTTTCCCCCAATGAATTTTTTTATATTTAAAACCTACTTTATAAATATATATATATTTTTTTTTCAAAAAGTAGAAATATAAATTAAAAAACATACCTGTTTTATTTTTGTAAATTTTTAATGGTGTGTACAGGAAAAAAAATATAGTCAAAATTTGTCAAATCGGCCTCTACAATCCAATAGTGAGGTTTATTTTTGTGCTAAAATGCACCTTAAAATTTCTCACCTCCAAAATTGCAAAAAACAATGGAGAATCTAGATCTGAAGCCTTGCAACCCTTTTTGAAAAGACAAATCATAAATCGAGAAGGGGTTCATTGAATGCACGCTCTAATACCATGTTAGAATTATGAAAAATATGGGCTACAAGATAAAACAATGAACAAAGACACCTTCCATGCAAGAGAGGTGCAAACAATAATATACAATATCATCAATAAGAAAAAGCTATAGAACCTTAGGAATCTTCAAAGAAAACAAGAGTCCTCAAAGGTTGAGAGTTCAAGAGTCTAGATTTATCAAAGGTATGATAATACAATGAGGTTTGAGTGATATATAGGAGAAAACCTAAATGATAAAGAAATTAGATTATGAAAAGTGTCAACATCTCATATAATGAGACAAAATGATCTAATAATAACTCTTTAGTTAACATAGAAAATAACTCCTAAGTTTAGCTTGAGTACATGAGAATAAATTAGACTAATAATTAATTAATAGCTAATGCATGATTAATCTAACACTAGTGGCACTATGTAATGAGCCTAGGGTGAGGCTAATTTGAGGAGACCCAAGATCCAATAAAAATATTTATAGAACCTCATATAAAGCATAATTTTTAAAACTTTAGGATTATAAATTATCACAAGATGAATTTCATGTAGTTTGGAATACATGTTCATTTTATTTTGGCATATATTTGTGTTCCTATTTATCACTATCAAGGAAGACCTACATTACTGGGGTATTTCATTTTTTCTTTTATGGTTGTAGAGGAAGAAAATGAAACTATCCCCCTCCTCTAAGGGTGAGTGTTTCTCAACTACCTCAAAAGAAAATCTTAGGTGACAAGGATAGAAGGACATTGGGGGTTTGGTTATATTTTATGTTTTATGATGAATTAAGAGGTAAAATTTTTAGGGACTTAAAGAGTAGGATTCAAAGGTCTCATGAGATAACTAATGAGCTCTCGACCAAGTATGAAAATGTAGCATGCAGATGTCCCCATGAAGCATTGTAGTATTGTATAGACCATAAACAAAATTTGCTAATAGAGATGATAAGGATCCAACTAGCTATTCACTGACTAAAATCTTAAATGCATGCTAAACAAATAGAATAATGGAAATGACAAAAAAAGGAAATAAGATGTATAGATTAAATGAAATGAAATGAAAGAAACGAAATGGAAAGAGAATAAAATAACTCACAACAGGTCCACACAATGAATCCTCTAGTAATGCTCCAACTTGAAAAACTACACACATGGAAACAAGGAAAATATTGGGGTTGTTTTAGGGTTTTCCTTAGTCAAACCACTATGTACGTGTTTCCACCTCCATAGACAACCAGATAGATAGATAGATAGAAAAATAAAATAGACAAGATTTAGCGAGCTAGTGAATTCAAAAGGAGAGTATGCAACACTCAAAACGTGTCAAAAGAACCAAAGTGCTAGTATACAGTGTCAATATATGAGGATCTTGCAAGAAAATGGTGTAGAATGAGAGAAAGAGTAAAATAATGAGAGTTGTATTGAAGGAATGAAATAATGAGAAGTTAGAATGGAGAAAAGGCATGAAAATGGGTGTTTTTGTTGCATCTATAAGCCACAAAGGCATTACACTTTGTAGGCAGGCAAAAGTGTAATGTCCCAAAAACCACAAAGTTAGGAATATTTTTGGGATGTTTACATGGCAAGTAGATGTTGGTGCATCAAACTAGCATCCAATAAAAAAATTAACTTTAAATATCCAAAAATAAAGGGGTTAGGGAAAATAGTAAGGTTGGGAAAATGCGAATTCCATTATTGACTTTAATAGGTCAAAGGGGAGGTTATGGAATGTGAAATTACATAGGGTGAAATTTTCAATATTATATTTGTCCTCACTTTAATGATCATATATATTATATAATGTGTAAGATAAAGTAGAGAAAGAGGTTGAAGATAATATACCCAAGATGAAGAGGACACATGCCTTTGATTTGGTATATGCGAGTGAAAGGCTAAGCTAGGATATGAAGAGGACACGGTTCTTCCATTGTACAAATTTGATTGCCATCTCACCATAAAAATGCTAGGAAAAAGTGAAAAATAGACATGATAGAATTCATAGAAATGACAAAATATGACCAAATAAAAGACAACATTGATAAGCATGGCTAGAAAGATAGAGACCATAATACAAGCAAATATAAAGGTGTGTCATAGAAAGAAACCCCGCAAAGGAGGAGATAGAAAGACAAGTGATAGAAAAAAACCTTGCAAGGAGAAGAACCCCTATAAAAAAATTCCTAGTCAGGTTGCCCCCAAGCTAGATGATAGGATCATAAGACATCAAAATTTATTTTTTGACAAAACTTTTAAAAAAAATAAAAATAAGTAGATATGATGGACCCCCCTTAGAATGATGTGTGCTATGCAAAGGATCACATGTCATTATAAGGAGAAGAGAAGATAGAGAGATTTTGTGGCACAACATATGTAGCAATATGGATTCATGGGATTTTTTCACATGAGGGACAACACATAGAATCCACAACATCAAGAAAATAAAAGATGAATAAATCAAGATCACAAGGCGATCCAATTATTCAAGGTTAGAACTGATCATAGATGTATATATGTAGATAAGATATTGTAATGTATACTAATTTTCATCACCCCCCCCCAAATAGATTGAACAATAATAATAGCAAATGAAGTATAATAAAAATTCAAGTCAACATGGAAGAGGCCTAGATTTCCCAATTCTTTGCATCATTCCCAACGTGAAAAAGAAAATTTTACAAAAAATAGAAGAATGATGAAACAAATGGAAGAATTTTTATGCCAAATTTTCTCTTCTATATCCAATTACCTACAAGGGTAACAAGGTTCTTCTAGGTGAGAGCACAAACATTAATATAAAAGCATTAGGTAACACAAACAAACACATAAATATAATCTAAATATAAGAAGAGGTACCACTCTAGTCTAAAACCTCAAACAAGTCATCCTACTCCTAATCTAGATCATCATATGGATAAGGAGGGAAAGCTCAAAAAGGAAGGATAGCAAGGGAAATACCAGTCAAGTCACCTTTAGCAAGGGCTAAGGATGTCCCCTCAATGTCTCCATCAACTAGATCTTGTAAGAGCAACATCATCAATCTAGCAAAGATAGATGGAAAATTAGGAATATCCTCTAATGAGTCAAACATACACTTCTCTAGAGTGATGTGCTAAGACTAGATATAAGGAGGATGAGAGACTAGAGAGTCATTTTTGACATTTGAAAGAGGGGAAATGAAAAACTCTAGGGAGGGAGGTGGCGTACTCATCACAAGAATGGTACAAGCCAAAGTAGAGAAAGATGAAAATAATACTTTGTTTACCATCATCTGGAACGAGGTCGTTTCCTAACTTGCACTTAAGAAGAGAATGTGGAATCCTCATGTTAGAAGTAAAAGGAGGAGAAGGAGCCACAATAGACACGGCCTTTGTATGAGGCATGCCATCGGGCTTAGAGAAAGGATTAATATCTAGTAAAGAGGTGATCATGGGAGGCTCCAAAGGAGTAATGAGAACTTTCATCTACTTAGAGTGAGGCTCATTGGGTTCCATAAAAGAATTTCAGAGTAATATTGAAGTGATAGGAATGGAAGTGAAGATAGAGATAAGAGTAGTAACATAAAGAGAGGCAAGAATAAAAGAAGAATTAGTAGTAGGGATAGAAGGCTCCCTCTCAGTCTTTTGAAAAACCTCATGCTCCTAAGCCAATGCTTGCTGGAAAGACTTATGTTTGTGCACAGATCGGTTGTGACAACTATGACCACTAGGGAGAGTAGACTAAGAATTCTCAAGGGGATCCTATTCTATTGAGGTAGTAGTCTCCATGGTTGTTTTTGGTGAAAGAGTAGGTTCTTGAGGAGGAATAGGGGGAGACTACGAGATCCTTTCTTTTTCTACTTTTAGAGAAGGTGGAAGAACATTAGGAGACATAGATATATATGAGTGGATCTCAAGAATGGGCCCATTTCCTTTGTATATTTTAGAAGTAGGTGGAGGAATAGGAGGAGGCCCCAAAGGCCAAGATTCAAGAACTCCATGTGTGTGCTTCCCCTTTCCATAAAGGGTGGGTCTCGAAACTACGGGAAAAATAGGGAGTTAGAAAATTTTTGGTTTAGATTTCATCAATAATGATTCATTTCCCTTTCTTGTGCTATGAACAATAGGCGGAATAGAGGACACCATCAAAGGTTGAAAAAACCTAGGAGAAGAAGAAGAAGGTCCTAATGCAGGATCATGCTTGTCTGCCACCTTCTAAGAATAAGGTGTAGAAGATGAAGCCTACTACTACACACACATGTAAAATTTTATGGGAATAATATGAGAAGAAGGTGGGAAAATAGCATTAGGGGGTGAGCCTCCAATCTTTTACCTAAATTAGGACTTGTAGAACAAGTCCCCTCAAGGTGTTAAGGGTTCAACTGGAGTAGGCCAAAAATGGTCTAGAGAGAATCCCCCACACAACATGAGTGGTTTGTATCTAATATCCTAAATAGTATGCACAGTACCATCATGGATAAATTCAAAATACTTTTGGACAATATAAGAAACCACACTATGGAGACTAGCCATCAAATACCTAGTCTAACCCTGGATAGGTCAAATTTAGGTATCACAATAAATGGAACACCAAGAGATTTAGGTTCAACAAGGACTGACAAAGAGATAAAACCAATAGGAGGGACATAAAGAACATCATGGGTACAGAATGTGCTCTTCGACTCATCATACTTCTCCTTATGTAAATTATTAATAAAGAGGGCCTCCTCCATAATAACATTACCTTGACTAGTAGGATTAGCCATAATGTCAATCACAATGTTACCATTGACTTGAGCCAAAATGTATAATGGATAAGGTTCCATGTTAAGGGGAAGGTCATGTGGTGTGAATGTTATGTCAGGTGTCTTATCCACATGAATTATAGTAGGAATATGAGTGAATGAGACCATGTTTGCATATTCAGATGGGCCAAGATTAGCAAATGAAGAAGCAGTTGTTATCATATTGGCATAATGGGAAGGGAAATGATATGTGTATATATATAGCTAGTTGTTAGGCTTGGCTAAAGATGAGTTTTATTTCTTACCATCAAGTTGAATGATATTGGTATCTATGTGGTCTTGGACTATGTGTCTAATATGCACATAGTGTTTAGTATCATGACTATAAACTCGATGGTACTTAATTTTTTTTGTAGATCATACCAACCAGAGTATATTTTATCATCAGGCAATAATCTAATCTCTACGAGAGTAAGTAATACATATTTTAATAAATTATTAAGAACATTAGTGTAGAATTTAGATATTTTGTGAATATTCTTTTGTTTCCTATGGTTTTTTTCTCAATAGGAATAAAAAATACGTTCACTACTACTTTATTCATTTTTTACTCTCTAGGGATATACACAACTAATCGATTATCAAGATGGGAAGATAGGGAGGGACCCTCATATTGTTTCATTGGATTCTTGTATTCTCTCAATGTAGCACACAAATGGGTGAAGGAAGGATATTTCATTAGGACAACTTTCTTTCTAAATGTCGGCAACATATTTTTGATGAACACACATTGTACATTAGAATTTGGTAGGGCATATGAGATTTAGGAGAATAGGGTTTGGTATTGAGAAATAAAATCAATAACTTTTTCATGAGTTCCTTGCTTAAAATGGATGAAATTAGTGAAGGTGATCTTCAACCCGATTTTTTCCTAAAACTGTTGCAAGAACTAATTTATCAATTGATCAAAAGAAAAGATGGAGTTGTTAGGAAGTGAGTAGAACCATTCCAACATACTTATCAAACATAGTAATTTCTATCCCTTGGGGTACAGGAACATTTAGAATAGCAAGGGTTAAAGGATTATAATGATAGTATATTTTCAATGTAGATTGAGAGGTGGAGCTAGTCAATTAGCCAATTGCAATTGCATCCATCCCATGTTTTGTAACAAATCAATTAGGATAGGATTGATTGACATAGCTTTACTAGTTGAGGTGTCAGAGGCTCGAGTTCTAGATATAGGGATTTCCTATCCCAAAGGGACACGATTCAATTTGACTCTAGGACCATCCCAAGGCATGGTGTTCATATTATTTGTAGCAGTAAGAGAGGGTATAGAGGTGCCAATGTATACCATCTAGATGAACACTCGTAGCATTGAGAGATACAATTAGTTCCTAGTGATCCCTAATTGGACATCTTGAGGATTACCCAAGATGGAAGTGTATGAGGTTAAATTTTCCTCAAATAAGTTAGTTATCCTTCTAAGAAATTAAAGACCTCTGTGGTCTGAGATAAGAAGATTTATCAGATTGCTAACAAAAAGAGTGGCTTGAGTGTATGTTTCATCTTTGTCTAAAAATTCTTCAAAATCTTTAAGCTTCTCATCCAAAGATTGGAACTATTGAAAGGGAACCTTGAGAGAAGATTCATGATATATGAGAGAAGATGATTCAAAAGAATTGTTCGGTAAAGTATTTGTTTTCACTTTTATTGATGGTTCAACAGACTCGAAAGGGGGTTCAAACCTAGGTGATAGTCCTATAGTGAATTCCTCAAAATCAGAACCTTGACATGGAGGATTAAACTATCTTCTAAAACCTATATCTAGGTGTCGATAACTTCTTCTAACTACGTTCCCAAAATTAGTGGACTGGGTTATGAAACTCATAAAAGCATCACAAAACTCAATCTAATGAACATCCAAACAAGAGAAGAAAATTTTCAACTAGAGATCAAGGTTAGTACAATTCACGTGAAGTTCACAAAAATGTAGAGGAGGAAAAATTAAACCCTTCCCCTACTCTAAGGGAAATTATTCCCCAAGTAGCTTAAAGAAAAATATTAGGTGACAAGGATAGAAGGACAAAGGGTGTTTGGTTATATTTCATGTTTTATGATGAATTAAGAGGTAAGATTTTTAGGGACCAAAAGAGAAAGATTTAGAGGACTCATGAGAAAATTGACCAGATCTTGTAAAAGGATGACAACATAGTGCACACATGTCCTTGCAACACACTATAGTGTTGTATGGACCAAAAACATTTTTTTCTAACAGAGATGATAAGGAGCCAACTAGCTATTCAATGACTAAAATATTAAATGCATGCTAAACTAATAGAACAATGGAAATAATAGAAAATGAAAAATGATGAATAGATTAAATGAAATTAAATGAAAGAAACAAAAAATAAAGAGAATAAAAAACTCACAAAATTTCAACACAACAAAGCCTCTTGCAATGCTCCAACTTGACAACCTACACACATAGAAATGGAAAACATGTTGGGGTTTTTTTAGATGCTTACCTTATTCAAACCATCACATAGGTGTTCCCACCTCCATGAATAACTAGATAGATAGATAGATGAAATAAAATGGATAAGATTTAGCAACCTAGTGAAGTCGAAAGGAGAGTATGTACCACACAAATTATGCTAAGAAAACCAAAGTGCTAGTGTAGAGAGACAAGACATGAGAGAGCATGCAAGAAAATGGTGTGGAATGATCTAGATAGAGTGAAATAATGAGAGATATATTAAAGGAATGAAATAATTAGAAGTTAGAATGGAGAAAAGGCATGAAAATGGGTAGTTTTGGCATGTTTGCAAGCCACAAAGGCATTACAGTTTGTGGGCAGGTATAAGTGTAACATCCCAATGACCACACAATTAGGAATCTTTTCAAGATGTTTGCATGGTGAATAGACATCTATGTGTTGCACTAGAATTGGAGACAAAAATTCATTTTAAAGAGATAAAAATAAAGGGGTTAGGAATGAAATTAAGATTAGGAAAGGGGGAATCACATTATCAACTTTAATAGGTCTAAAGGGGAGGTTATGTAATGAAAAATTTCTTAGGGTACAATTTTTGGCATTACAATGAAAATTTACATGTGATACCCCCTATTAGCATTAAGGGGGAGTTCTAGAACATAAATTTATTAGGAGTCATACCATTATAATATTTATATATTGTTCTAGTATAAGTTTATAAAACCTTATTTATTATATTCTTATTAAGTGTTAGTGTGAATAAAGTCTAGTACCTAGTTAATTACTACTAGGGGAGTTATGCACATGCCAAATTTACTTAGATCTTAAGATTATTTGTAGAATTTTTAGTTGTCATATCTAGATCTTATCTTTGTTGAGAAAATGTGTCTCAACCTTGCAATTACATAAGTTACTATTGATACATTAGGTATTGTTCATCCGACAATGACAAGGGGTATCCCCCACGAGGGGTCTAGGGGGATCATCCCCCCTGCTAGGGTCTAGGGGTAGCATGCCCTATTAGGGGCTTGGGGGAAGTGCCCCCAAAAGGAAAATTTTATTTATATTTTATTATTGTAAATTTGGACCATTCATCATTATGTATCATATATGACAATCAATATTTTATTAGCTTGACTTTCCCTAGAGGGATACCCTATTTTATGAGGGCATTGTATTATGGTTGTGAATTGTAATGTATTATGAGAGTCCGATAGCGGTTGTGTTGCCTCTAGATATTTGGTTGGTGATACTCCTATGAGAAGCTTTCTCTACAAGTATATTGAAATCCTTGTGATTTCTAAATAATATATTAGACAAATTTTAGAGTGTGGGGTTCTCCTAAAAGGGTTTTCCCCACGTAAATTATTGTGTTGTGGTATACATGATATATGTGTTTATTTTTGTTTAAGTTTTTGTAACTATTAAATATCTGTAAAAGTATTGCACTATTCTCCTCTCAAGATTAGTGTAGTAAGTTGTTCCACTACCTTATCTTCCTTACAATCTTATTCTAGGTAGTTATGAATTAGTTTTCTCATGTGATAGGATTAATACACTAGTCATGACCTTGTCTAACCCTATCTCACCTTATTTTTATGAGAAAAGAATCTCAAAATATTTTACATATTTTTCACATATTTTGAATCTTGTATCATTTGGTGGAAGACCATTTTTTTTTTTGCTTCTCTTTTTGCATGTGGAGGTTATTTGGTGTTGTAGACTGAAGATCTTGGTTGTTCACTTCAACATGGTATCAAATTTTTCAATTGAGCAAGCACCTTCCCTTTTCTTATATAGTTTCTACCATCAAGTTTTTTATTATGATTTAGTTTTTTTATGATCTCATTAATTCTCATATGCTCTTCTTTTATGTTTTAATAAAATTTGGGTAATCAAAAGGATTTGCAAAGATCTATTGATCCTATATTGCATGTATTTTTTTTGGGTGAGATCTGGTGATTGTAACTCTTTTGGCTATGGTGGTGTAGACATGTAAAAATGACCTAACTCATATCACATATCCTAAACTGCATTTTTCTATTATTGACATCACTTTCATTATCACTATTTAATTTCATCTCATTAACATTAGTAATCCCCTTTTTAAGATCATTTACATCATTAACCTCATTTTCCTCTATTAGTTGAATGATCTTTAATTATTTGATTAATTCACTATATTATCATGTTGATGGCAAAATTGACACAACATGCAGGAAAGACCTAATCACCTTACCTCTCCTGAAAAAATCAAATGATCATTAAATCAATCACCTTCTAAGTCCTAGATGTTGGGTCACAACGTTGCTATTTTGCTGAGCGATCAATGAGGCGGTAATGTTCAAGGGGCCTGCTGGTTATTGAGCTTTTTGGTTGTTACAAGATCGAACTCCTATCTAAACCTATTCTAACTAAGGTATAAAAAAGGAAAAAGATAGATCAGGTATGTAAGAGATAAAATAATGTTGATTTATCTAGTTAACCAGACCTATTACTTCTTCAAGGAATTCCTAAACTAGAACTACAAAATAAATCAACCTATAATCAATACAAAGATGAACATTCATTCACAGTGCAAACTTTAACAATAGATTGCAAATCACAATTTGAACAAAAGAAAAATATAAAACTTGATTCCTCAAATAATTCCAAATCAAATAATTAACACAATGAATATCATTCCAAAGAACAACTTAAAGTAGGTTTAACTTTGGCTTCTTCTACTGTCAACGAAAAAAATAAACAACATTTATAAATCTGGCAAGTTTCACCAGTGCATAGAAACCAATGTCTTCAAATTGACTCAATTAACTAAAAATTCATAAAACTCCATTGTCTACTCTATTGCTAAAACTCTAATCAGCTAACTTGTTTTCCTAATTTTTTTATAACTCCTTCAAATGAGCTCTATTTGACAATAATATAGCCCATAATTACACAATTTCTACCAAAAAAAATCTGTCAAAAGCTATAGCCTTCATAGGCATGTAATTATTCACAAAAATAACTTCATGTTTCAACCTTTGTTTGACTTTGGTTTACTTCAATTCATGATTGCAATTCCCATTTTCAACTTCTATTTTGATTTCAGCTGACTTTAGTCACACTCCAGCTTGACCTTGAGTTCTTCATCTTGCATGACATAGATCAACATTCTTCTCCAAAATCACGTCAAATGGGTCAGCCATGCATCCAGTTTACTTTTGATTCATACATCAATTTTGACAATTCTTCTCTTTTGAAATCTCCCCTTTCAATTCCAAATCCTCAACATCGCCTACGAATTGTAAAGCACATTAATTAATAAAATTAATCAATAATTAACTCCAAGATTAATAGGTTTCACATTATCTCAATCAAATATAAATAAAATCATAAGTTAAATGATTTGAATAATAAACCCCCTTTCTTTAAATTAATGCTATTTTAAAATAACATTTAAATCATGAAGGACGTCCATTATCAATTTTGGCACCATTCATATTTCAGATCTGGAAAGTACATGCAAGGATCACATTAATTTGATGAATTAATTAATTTCAAAGTAACAAATACATAATCAACCCAATAAAAAAATTAATTAATTCATAGAGATCCATAAATCAAAATGCATGAACTAATCAATTTCCCTTTGTGTGTAATCCTAATCCTGATTCCATTTGCATTTTGTATTCATCCCAGGTTTGATAGACAAAAAAGCTTGTATCTTGATGAATGGAATCTAAATTTGGGCTTACATAGTACCACTACAAGAAGCAGGATAACTCAGAAAAATAAAAAGAAAAAATCATCAAAAGTGCGTGGAAGACGAGGATCTTTCAAATGCCTTAAATAAAGCCATTTGAAATCATGCACAAGAATGCTCAAATTCCTTCTTCAAATGGTATTTTTTTGTAAATTTTTGTAACTCTCCATTGAATACATTTTATGCCAATAGCTTGATTTGTGTCTCTATTGATATTGTTTTCCTTCTGAAGGCTCACCCTTCACCTACACCTTGTAGCACACAAATTTTGTGCTTGGCACCTACCCTGCTAACATTCTATTCCATTGAGATCACATTTATTCGAAGGCATTTTTTCAATAGTTTGAAACCATTTATGCTTTAATATTTTTCATTTAACCTGGAATTCCCTGAAATCACCTTTTATTGAGACGTTATGTCAAACATTTACTTGTGCATTATCTTCACTTTCATATTTTGTACACATGTCTACCAAGGCAGTTACAACAACAACATTTGAAATAACTTCTTCTTTTGTATTTTGATTGATGCCCATATGTTGTTCCAAACCTTTTATTTCATCATGGTCAGAGGATATATATTAGTATCAGAATTTGGCTTCTATCGCACCAAATACATTTGCTTGAAATTTTCAAAAGCCTTTCACAAATCAATTTTGTGAATATCCTGCAATGGCAATATTCCATTGAGACCATGTTTTTGGAGCCTTTTCAACAATTGTATTTTGTGCATATCCCGCAATCAACGATATTCCATGAGATTGTCATTCTCTGTGAGGCATTATGTTAAATAGTTCACACGAATTGTCTATGCTCCCACTATGAAGCGTGGTTTACTAGGGCAAATGAAGCCACAAGAAATGACAAAATTTATCAATTCTTTGTGCTTTGATGGATGCATTTTGTGCAGATCCTTCAATTATGGAATCCATGAAACCATGTTCCATCTGTTAGATGAGATCTCACTGAGGCATTCTTCCAAGTGTCTGATGCATATTGTTTATCAGAGCAGTTGCAATTATATCATTTGAAAATAAAACCACTTCTCGTGCAAATTTTGATATACCTTTGTATTTTGTTTCAAAGCTCCCTTTTTTGCATAGGCAAAGTGAACTTAGGAAGAGGTTGCGGGTACGAAGGATGCTAGAAAAGGCCTTAGAATTTGAATTTACACCTATGAATCAGCATTTTTAAAAAAATTTCTAATTCCTTTTCAAATCTATTTTGTGCATATCTTACAATCAATGTGTTCCATGAGATTAAAACTCTCTAGAGCATTATGGCGAATAGTTCATTTTCCCTAATCGATCCTTGTCTATGGGTGTCAATTCCCTCTTCCAAAGCTTCCATTTTTTCTTTGATCGCAGGATCAAAGTCATATTCATACCTGATCCAAGACATTTAATTACGATAGGTTTAGTGCCTACTTGGGAGCGGGTTCGGGATTGATCTTCAATGAGAACACATTTTTTTCTAGTACCTAAACTTGACATGAGTCCAACAATGTTGCGGGATCAAGTTCATGATTTTTTCGGGCTCTTCTCTTTTTTAATTTTTAACATTTTACCCCTATAAAATGCCCCTAGGTCGGGTTTTCACTTGAACCACTTTTAACTTTATGATTTATTTTTTTGTTTTAAAGTTTTATAAATTTTTTGCTTTTTTGAATTTTTGAATTTTAAATTAAATCTTTTAAATGTTTCAAAAAGATTTTTTCTTTATTTTCAAATTTAAAAGATTAATTAATTTAAAATCTTTTAAATTTTAAATCCTTTTAAATTAAAAGATTTATTTATTTATTTAACTTAAAGGAGCTCTATCCCGCTTATTATTTCTAGGGGTCTGATTCTAGTCCAACTAGAGTTATCAACCTTAATATTCAAGAAAGGAGGGAGCTACACTGACCTATAGAGGAATACAGGACAGTGGGTGAAGCCATGGTACCGGGGGGTGGGAGATATAGGGTTTGCCTTGGGAAAACTAGAGTTGCCTTTCTCGATGGGTGGTGGAAAATGCCTTGGTCTGTGGGGTTGGTGCCCTAGATGGTGGGGTTTTTCTTGGGAGCAGATAAAGGAATGCCAGGCATTATTTCGAGTTGGTTCAGCAACCCTCCAATTCAATAATTTATTTATTATTTATTATTTTTTACAATATTTTTAAAACAAAAAGATTTTGTTTATTTAAATTTTAAACTTTTTAATATTTTAAACCTTTTAAAATAAAATATTTATTTATTTATTTTGTATTTTTTGTATTTTAGCTATTTTTTGGCTTTTTGTATTTTATAATATTTTATACTTTTTTGGATTTTCGAGACATTTAGATCAGACACAAAAAAGACAAAAAATTAAGAATGACGAAAGAACAAAATGAATGATGCAAAAACATAAACAAAGGGACAAAGAAGACCGAATCAAACAAACTAAACCATATGAACAAAGGACATGCTGAGGAAAGGATGAATATGAATGAAAATGAAGTGCAAAAAAGAAACAAGATGACGAGATAAAAAGACGACAACAAAAAAGAGAAGATCATGATTGAGACCACACATGGTACATGAACCCAAACAAGGCTCGAAAGAAAAAGAGGGGAACGAGATCAAGGAAGAACATGGAACACGAACCTTCAAAAGCACAAGGTGTTAGTTCTAGTCTGAAACCCGAACCCTAAAAGACAAACACACAATGAAAGAAAAGATCCAGATTGAGTTGGAACCAAGAACATGAACCTTTCAAAGAGGTTCAAGTTTAGGTTCCAGTTTGATGTCCAATTCCAACACAAACGAGAAAAAGGAAAACAAGCGGAGATTGGATTCAAAACAACACCTAGAACCTAAACACTCTCTCAAGGACAAGTTCAGGTTTCATTCAGAAACCCCGACAAAGGAAAAAAAAATGAGGTATGGGGGTTGTGAACAACTCCGAGACAAGACCAAAACAACATCAAACAAAAAATGAGAGATGAAAACCGAAAGAAGCGAAGATCGAAAAAGATGAAACGAGAGCAAGAAAGCGTAGAAAAAACCAGCAAAATGAAAGAAAATAGAGGGGCTCCCCAACTTTTCCAAGAAAAAATTTGGGGCATGTATACAGGGCATAACAAATGGCAACTCGGTTTGGAAAATTCTCTAAGAATTTTAAAACATGTAACCCTCGAAAAACCCAAAATCTTTGGTTTATGCTCATTCAAAGCAATCTAAGAAGTGCAACCAAATCAAAATCGGTACATCACAGAGGTTTGAGACGAAATTGAAACATGTTTGTTTGTGCAAATGATTCATTCCCATCCATAAGCATTGTTGTGATCAAAGTGGAATAGACTCTACCCAAGCTATGTAGTTGTGAGTTACGTTTTTGACGTGTAATGATATTCTAGGCATTGCTCTACTACCAGACAGTCATCTATATCCCCAATAGAGATACCTCTGGTTCTCTCTAAACATTGCTCTATTGCTAGCCAGGCATCTATAGGCCCGGTAGAGATACTTGATTACCCTTGTTGATTGAGTTAATTTTCAAATTTCTTTCATTTCCTCTTTTTCTTAGGTGTTGATTCTTTTGAAGTATATTTTCTAGTTTTCCCTCAATCCTTAAGCAGTGAAGCCTAAGTAGCAGGTTGAGAACCACGGTGGACACCATGAAATAAATATAAACCTTTAAATTTTTCACTTGGAATAGAGCTACCCCACCCGATGTAAACTAACTGATGGATTTCTTAAGATGTACAGATCATTTTAGGCTTTCAAAGACTCCTCAAAATTTTCATAATGCACCAAGTTCTAATTCATACTAAAATTCCCTAGTTTGAAAAGGATGAAGGTAAATCAAAGCTTTCAAAGCTAATAACTAATCAATTGTTTTAAAATGTGAATAAAAAACTCTCAACAGATTCACCTTTCGACATAACTTGCATACAATAACTCAATTTCCACTGTCAATGAGAGGAACCCTTAAAAGAAAGAGAAAAGAAATGAACAAGGAAAGAGAGGAGTAGTAGAAAAGAATAGAAAAACTTGACAAAACAACAAAACCAAAATAGAAAAATAAGAACAAGAAACAAACAATAAAAGACCAAAACAAAACAAAAACAAACAAACCCATAAATGAAATGAAACAAAAGGCCACAGAAAAAAATAGCAAAACAAAAGTAAAAAAACCAAAAAAAAAAGAAAACTAACTTAAACAAAAAACTAACACTGAGAAATCCTAATCCTAAATTAACTCTAAAATGAGCTCTACAAACCTAAAATAATGAAAATTTGTACATCGACATGACTAATTTTTCATTATGTGCAGAAGCGTTAACTTACTAGGTACAGTTCTAAACCTAGCAAATTTATCTTTATACTTCGAAATGTAAATTTTATGTGCAGTAAATTCATCCCAAAGGTATAAAGTTTGAAATATATACAGTTGTGGGTTCTCAGCCTTGTCATGATTTACCCACAAACACATTTTATTATCCCCAACATCGTAACCAAACTGGAAATCATTGAAACACAAAGGGTAATGAAAAGACACCAGCTAATTTAAAAGATCTTCAATTGCTAGTGTAGACTTGTGTTTTATGAATTCCTCCTCTTGAAGTCTCAACTCATGAAACACTATTCCATTTCGCTCCAATATATGCATGTCAACATAAAGGACATCCATTAGCAATTTATCATTAGCATTCAAGACATCCAAACCTGGCTCAAAATTTTCATGCATATCCTTATCAAAATCAACACTAGTTTCAAATAGAAAACCAATGTATTTTATCTCACAGGGACCATTAACTTCAATCATGTTTTCTAAAGTACATGCATCACCAATTAAATGGCCAGCCTCCTCAACCTTTAAGACAATTTTTTGAAAATTTTCCTTACCTATCACGAAACTCTCCCCTTGTGATAGGAAATCAGAGCACCTTACCTCATAATGTGAACCAGGAGGATGAATCTTACATGATTCATCTACAATGAGGTTTGTTATGCAACTGGAATATTCATGTGCCAACATTGCTTCTTTCATATTGGGCACAAAGTCACAAATTTTCTAGGTCTCCTTAGATGGATTGAGCAACAAATCACCCATGTTATCAACTTGCAAGTTTTACAAACCTACTTGTTCCTAAGATGAAGCATTGTTGTCAACAATCTCTTCAAATATGTCACCCAAAAGAGTTTGAAAATCAACATCCAGCTCATCATCATTAATTCTAGAGATAATGGTACATGGTGAACAAGGATTTTCTTCAAACAACTTATATGAATGCATGGAGTCAAATCCAATAAAACACTTCTTTAGTTCATGTTTCTGCATAATATCAACTAGAATGTGCAAGTCAACATCAAGCTCATCACTATTAAAATCAAATTCACCAATGCATGCTAAGCAAGGAATTTCTTCAAACAAAAAATTTGAATAAATAGAATCAAAACTCAGAGGATAATCGCCCATTTCATTCGCTTCATCATGTTGAAGTGGTTCAATCTTCAAAGTAGCCTCTTAAAATTCTGCTTGATATTCTTTTGCTTCATCCAATTGTAACTTATCATACATTCCTTGCTGTAGTAAAACATAAGAGCCATTCATGTTAGTACTTTCATTAAGAGAAAATCTATCTTCTTGAGAAGGGTAAACCTGATCCACTTGACTATCGGGAAATACTTGAGTGATTTGGACATCCATTTGATCTCCTTCCTTGGAAGAATCAATTTGGCATTCAACTTCTTTCCCTTTACCACGAGATCCATTTACAATTTCACCCAGAAATATGTTGCTTTATTTTCCATATGTTTATCCTTCAAATCAGCTATGTCATTTTTTTGTGTTAACTCGTCATAGGGTGTTTCTTCCTTATTAATGCTCATGAAAGAGGCTATGAATTTATCAATAAATTCACTTTTCATATCTAGAAAATATACACAAGGTAGGGAAACTTTATTAATCATGGAATCCATCTTGATGTAAGGATCAAGGTCATCAAAAGATGGGTAAGAACTAAACATCTTCTCATAGTTACTCTCATCATTTTGGATGGACTGATTATCATTTTAATGGGTGCTAGATGTTTCATATTCCTCATGGGTGTGGTTTTATTTTTACCTTTGTGGTTGTGCCTTACTTTAAAAATGCTCATTGCCCTCGGCGTGCTCCACGCAGCTGCCTCATGAAGCTTTTTGCTTTTTATATCGCTTTGCTTTTCATGGGTCTCCGTCTGCATGCCACGTGGCTTTCTCTAGCTGCTTTCCGAACTAGGCCTGCCTTGTACTTTTTTTTTCTCAGAGTGCTCCATGTGGCTTTCTCTCAGAGCTTTTCGCTAGGCATCTCTTTGAATTTTTTTTGGGCTCCAATTGTGCGACACGTGGCAGTTGCTGCTACACCAGTTACCTTGGAAATTCTTCTACACTTTTTGTACTCACCTCTGCCACGTTTCCTGTTGTGGCGTTGCGTGTTCATTTCTACTACTGCTTGGTTTTATGTTTCTTGTCATGGCTTCGCTGGCATGGTCCTGGGTGATTGATGTTTGTTGTGGAGGCTCGAGGTGATTTGGGCCATCGGTCTCTACTCATGGTTTTTTTGCTCCTAGGTGTTTCAAGTAGTGGGCTGGCCTATAAATCTGGCCATGTTTCTTTTTATTAAGGTTGTTGGTTAAGTTTGCAAAAAACTCCCAAGCACTAGGAGGAAGGCCTGTGTAATAGTGTTATTCAATTTGAAGACTCCAGACTATGCCAAATAAATTCGGCCTTTCTATTTATTCATGCATTTAGTGAGACTATTAGTCTATGTCGTTATCTTCTTTTATTGTATGAATGCATGTTCTTCAGCTTTTGTAATCCTTCATAACTCAATAAATACAGATCATGTTTCTTCGACTCTTTTGTGTTAGCTGAAAAGTTATGCTAATATTATGTTATGCAAATTAGAGGGTACTCTTATATTCTAAGTGCTTTTGAGAAAATTAACTTGATGAATAGCAATTTAGTGGTTCGGGCCTTTGTGTTCTGCACTGTGCTCTAGTAAATTGGTTTAAAATTTTGGTGCATCGCCTATAGCATAGATTTTATATTTATGCTATCTTTCTCACCTTTTAATCCCCCCACTAAATGAAGAGTCGGCTTCGGTAAAATCCTGGAGGTCACTTAGCTAGCTAGTGCACAACATCCCCCAATAGATAAGTTTCCCATGAGACTGTTGCTACATGCAAAATACTACGTCAACAGTTCTTTTTTTGGCATGCCCGGTGGGACCACGACTAGCACATTTGCCTGGTTTTATAAGTGTGTATGAGCCATCGACCTATAACTAGGTCACAAACTACAAGAGTCCCTGGCCAGCTCGTACCACCATTAGTTTCTATGTGCATGAGAGGTCATCGAGGTAGCCCTTCACCTCCTCTGTCTCCCCCATCACCTCCTTCCCCACTGTTGCCTGCTCTGCCTATACCTATGGCTGCTAGAAATTATGTAGCCTGGGACTCCGGCAGTCCTTTAGTTGCACCTGTGCCTCCTACAATATGGGCTTCCATTCCTGCTTTCGCTCTAAAAGTTATCCTTGAGTATTTCGGGGATGATTCAAAGACACCAACGGAACATCTGCAAGATGTGGTAGACATATGTCTAGTACATGGCATATCAAATGAAAATGTAGCTCTTAGATTGTTGGCCACAAGCTTCCAAGGAAAGGCGCTAAACTAGTACAGGACTCTCGAGGCTAGTACTATTGCAACTTGGGACCAGCTTGAAACTCTATTTTATGAGCATTTTTCAAATGCTGGAAATAGATCATCATTGTACCATCAACTGGAAAATATAAAATGAGCTCCTCATGAGGCTCTGCCTGATTTCAATGTGAGGTTCCATTCAACCTGGCAGAGAGTGCCTGTTGGTAGCCGACCACCTCCAGATCTGGCATTCATGTTCTACCTGAATTTGATCAATGCCTATATCTCTGTGATGTTACAAGCTCTTGGTGGAGAGACTCTACCCAATGCTTATGCCTTGGCTATCATTGCGGAAAATAACCTGATTGCCACTGTAAATTTGGCACCGAGACCGATAATGCCATTATTTCCAGAGTGCAACGCCACAAAAACCGAAGTTTCTTCCACTAGTGTGCCTACGACTCCTCCCCAATCTATGTACGTGTATCTCAAAAGTGCTCTGAGCACAGCTCCAATAGTAGCTCTTGTGCCTAATCCCTTGGCTATCAGGATGAATGAGATGAGAGATCAAATGCGATCCATGACTAATGAATTAACTACTATTAAGCGAAAACAATATAGCTATCAAAAGTTGGCTTATCAGAGTTACCAAGATGGAAAATCTGCATACCATTCAAATCAGTGGCAAGATAGGTCACATGGAAATACCTCGGCTCAGCTGAGTAACCAGATAGTTTCGATAACCCTGCTGATGCAGACCGTTCATCCTAGTTCGAATAAAGAGCTGGTAGCTGGACAAAATAACTTAGCTAAAGATGCTAATTCATGGTTTTTTCCTTGCAATGATACACACATTCCAATAAATTATCTGTGGGGAAATTTGCAACAAAAGATCACAGACCAATGTAGCCAAGGCAACGCACCGAACCCCAGCAACCAATCATATGCCTTTCAGCAGATGGACAATGCTATCCTCGCTACTCAAATGCAAGGGATGTCTATTCAACAGGAATCATACATCATTCTAGACCAAGATCTCTTTTCTTGGATGGAAGGAGAAGAGTCAGCGTTTCCAAATGACATCCCTATGGATAAAGTTCCCCGAGTGAAATTTGACTACAACACGCATTCAAAGCGTAGATTCACCAGAGAATTCACAGCCTTGCCTACCAATGCTTCATTGCAACCAACACCTAGCCTAGCGACAGGCCTATTGACAATCCCACCATAGTCCAAGGTGGTTATTTATAGCTCTCTAAGTCCACTTCCTCTGAAGGCAAAGGCTCCATCAATCACCCCTACAATTTCCAAACAGCCAGACGCACTAGCCGCAAATCCAATGCCAACTGTGAAACCTAAAGAGCAAGAAAACGCAACTCACCAGTTGAGAGCGCAGTTCAACGTGGTGGAACAATTGAAGAAGTCATCTACCAACACTTCTTTGTGGGATGTCTTGGCCATTCTGAAATAGAAGGTACTATTACAAAAGGCTTTGTCAAGAGAGGAGGATGCGAAGGTACCTACTCAGTCTAATGAAGAGAAAGTATCAATGCCTGACCTGGATAAAGTGCTAACAATTCAACCGGAGGAGAAGCTCGAGTCTAGAAAATAAAGTAAGCTTAAACCTAAGGCTTTCTTTCTAACACTTATTATTGGTGACAAGCTATTACATAATTGTATGATTGACTCTGGTGCTAGCACCACTATCATGCCAAAGAAAGTAGTTGATGCTTTGGGTTTAAAATATGAGCCTCTGAACAAAGGAGTCATGCAGCTAGATGGAAATAAGGTTGATACCATCAGGGTAATCAAGGGTTTTCCTATGACTTTGTTTGCCTACCCTAGTATCATTGTAAATCAAGATACTGTACTCATTGATATTCCTCCTTTATTTGGGATTTGTTTTTCCCAGGAATTCACAGTAAATGTCAGAGGATATCTAGAACTGGACTGGTCACACCTGGTTTTGAGGACCAAACATGGAGCAAAGATGAAACTATTGTAGGAAACTTTGCATTTCGAACATGTAGCTGACAAGGCCCTGCTCAACTTTGAAGCAGCACATACTTTAATCACTCAGGAAGAAAGGTTCAATGTGGAATTTTTGGAAGAAGAGCAGGCTACTAGCTCTCGGACTGAAGATGAGGAAAATTTGTTGAAAGATTTTATTGATACAGACCCTTTCAGGAATTACCATGCAACTGGCCTCGGAACCTATGTTATACATGAAGAGGTTCAGATTATGCCCAAATTTACTAAGGAGCCTAGAGGTGAACAATCTTCATAATTATGGACTTTGTACTTTGATGGCGCAAGATGTAGAATAGGAGTTGGAGTAGGGATTTGTTTGATATCCCCATCTGAGGAAAATACCTTGAGGTCATATCACTTCTAGTTCGCATGCTCAAACAACAAAGTAGAATATGAGAGTCTGGTCCATGGTTTAAGCCTTTTGGAACAAATGGGTGCAAAGCAGATAAGTGTGTTTGGGGATTCAGAGTTGGTGGTCAACCAAATCTGTGGAATTTCTGCTGCAAAGAGTATCTATATGCGATCCTATCGACATAGAGTCTGGGATCTGATTGACAACTTTGAGGCATTTAATATTCAGGCTATACCAAGGGAGAAGAACTTTGAAGCTGACAAAATAGTGACTATCAGGGCTCAATTTGAGCCAGCCTCTGAATTGTTAAGAAATAGGCATGTGGTGAGGGTAATTGTAAGACTCGTTGTTCCAGATAACAATCAAGATTGGCAAGTGTTTGATAGTGACACTCATATTGCATCATTCCTCCAGTCCTCTGGAGAATTCGCTGATCAGCTACAACCAAAGATCGCCGAAGCTTATGGGGATCAAATTATCCAGTTGAAATCCAATAAACTTCCAAGAGGGCTAGTCACTCTGGAGAGCCTATTTGATTTTGATGATGCAACAAGGGACAAAAGAAAGCTTGTGGTTGACAAAGGCGATTACACCGACTTACATATCGGGGAAGATAAAAAGCTCAAAGTTGGGAAAGAAGTTTCTCAGAAGAATAAGGACATATTAAGGCATTTCTGTGAAGAATATCCGAGTGTAGTAGCCTAGTCATATGATGATCTTAAAGGATACGATCCTGAGATCATCGAGCATACAATTGAGTTGTCAGAAGGGGAAAAGTCAATTCGTCAAAGGCAGAGACCCGTGAACCCAAAGATAGATTCTCTCATGTCACAGGAGTTAAATAAATTGATCGCATCCCGAATAGTGTTTCCGATCAAACACAACACTTGGGTGTCAAACCTGGTGCTAGTCTGGAAGAAAAATGGGGACATACACCTGTGTGTAGACTTCTAAGACTTGAATAGAGCATCCTTAAAGGATCATTACCCCTGCCTTCAATGGAGGTAATTATGTAAACTATAGCTAGCTCCGAAATGTTTTCAATGTTGGACAGTTTTTCGGGTTACAACCAGATTCGAGTGAAGGAGGAGGACCAACACAAGACAACATTCACCACAAAGTGGGGGATTTATGCATATGCCAAAATTCCTTTTGGACTCTCGAATTTTGGAGCCACTTTTTAGAGAATTATGGATATTTCCTTTAAGGATTTGATCCATAAGATTATACTCATCTATCTAGATGATTTGACAGTATTTTCAAAATCTGTTGATGATCATTTTGATCATTTGGAGCTTATCTTCCAGAAGTGCCACGAATTTGGGATTTCTTTAAACCCGAAGAAATGTGTGTTTGAAGTTCCCCAGGGGAAGCTATTGGGATATGTTGTCTCTAAGGAAGGCATCACCATTGATCCGGAAAGAGTTGATGCAATCCATGAACTTTTGTTACCTGTCAACATGAAGGGTGTGCAGTCTTTCCTAGGTAAGGTCAACTTCATTAGCCGATTCATTGCAGATTTCGCAGGGACTGCTCGGCCTATTACCTTAATGCTAAAGAAGGACCAGATTTTCAAATGGATAGCAGAAGCCAAAAAATCTTTTGAGCTTATAAAAGAGGCTATTTCTTTTTCTCTTGTGTTGGTAAACCCCGACCTATCAAAGGATTTTATTATGTATGTTTTTGGTGGTGGCAATAGTATTGCCACAGTACTTATTCAAAAGAATGATGAAGAGAAGAGGGAGTCCCCTATTGCTTTCTATTCATGAACCTTGAAAGAGTACGAGATAAAGTACAACTTTGTAGAAAAGCAGGCCTTTGCCATTGTTAAATGGTTTAAAAAGTTCCAACATTTGATATCATATAACAAGGTGATTGTTTGTGTACCGCATCCTAATGTGCAGGAGCATATCATGGAGGGATAAATCATAGAGAAGAGAGCTAATTGGATCACAAAGATCCTGGAATATGATATTGAAATCAGACCTATCAAGACTATCAAAGGAAACAGATTGTGTGAATATCTCACTGAAAACAGCGAAACAGCGACAGAGCTTGAGGCTTTGAAACCTGTGTTGTTGAACGAAGAAAATTCTTAGGGTGACTGGCTAGAAGATAGAATAAACTTTATGCAAACAAGAAGGTATCCAGTCAATCTACCTTCTTTTAAAAGGTGTTTCTGTCATTTGCAAAATAGTAATTATGTTCTCCTGGAGGGTGTCCTGTTTAAAATAAATTTTAATGGTGTCCTACTAAGGTGTGTAAATGAGGAGCAAGCCAAGAAAATATTAGATCAATACCTCAATAGCCCGGTTGGAGGATATTTTTTTGAATGGACTGCGGCAATTAAAGCTATATGTGTTGGTTATTTTTGGCCAACACTTTTTAATGATGCATTTTTACTGATTAGGTCTTGCAATGAATGTCAGTTTCACGTCGGAAGGAGAAAGAATGTTGCTATGCCATTAAGGCCTATATTAGTAGAAGAACCTTTTGCTCAATGGGGATTACATTTCATTGGGATGATTAACCCTTTATCCTCAGCTGGACATAAGTGGATATTGATAGCTATGGATTACTTCACTAGATGGGTAGAAGCAGTGCCATTAAAAAATGCAACAGAAGTGGAGATTGTTAATTTCCTAGAGGAGTTGGTAGCCAGAATTGGCCTACCCAAAAAAATCATTTCTAACAATGCTAAAGCATTCCTCGGCTCAAAGATGAGCCAATTCGCATTGAAATATGGGGTTTTCTTAAAAAACCTCTTCTAACTATTATCTCTAGGGGAATGGCCTCGCAGAGTCTACTAACAAAAACCTCATCAGGTTAATAAAGAAAATAGGCTCAGAACACCAGAAAGAATGGCATAGGAACCTTCAGACAGTGTTGTGGGCAGACCGAATCATGCCCAAGTAGACACTGAAGACATATCCTTATGAGATGGTGTATGGGAAGGAGGCATTGCTGCCTATTACCACAAAAATCCCTACCCTACAGTTGCTTAAATCTCTAGAAATTGAACAAATTAGAGCAATGGAGGCAAGATTTTATGAGTTACTCGAGGTACAGGAAAAAAGAGAGCATGCCCTTGAGGTGATGAATAGCCGCTAGCAGGTGGTTAAGAAATGGTTTGACAAAAAGGTGTCAGATCAAAGGTTACAATGCGGGGATTTGGTGATCAAGTTCAATGAATGTGGAACAAAGCCCGATCAGCACAACAAATTCGACAGCCTCTGGGAAGGGCCTTTCAAGATTACCCAGTGCAAATAATTCAACTCTTTTGAGTTGAAAGACGAAGAAAGTAACACCCTAAGTATTCCAGTTAATGGAATACATCTTAAAAAAATTTATTAATTATGCCTATGTAAAGGCCGTGTAAATTGTAGATATGTAATTAATTTTTTTCTGCTTTAAAGTTTTGGGTATTCTCAGTGCTTCGTAATAATAGAAATGGTGCAAGAAAATAAAGTAACATTGTAAATGGGCCAAGATTTCTGAAAAAGAATATATTATATATATGGGCCAAAAATTTACATTATATTGGGGGGCCAGTGACCTTGTATCGATATTTACATATGTCTGCTATAAAGAGGAACTTGAAAGGTGAAAAAGAAAAATGGTTGGGGACCATTTTCATTCTCAAGATATCATTGGGAAGGACCAGCAATCATAGCAACAGGTGGTGCGAGATCGGGGAACACCATTCTTTCAAAATCTTCGTACCACTAGAGATTTTGGAATGGTTCAATGTAATGCACACGCATGAGGAAGTAACAGCTGACGCGGACCTTGGCACGATGCTCCTCATGAGTCTCCAACTCGAAGCTGAAAAGGAAGGGCCTGGTTGGAATAGGTCCTCCATGCAGTTGCAGCAGGCAAATTTTACGAACCGAGGGGATCCCACAATCAAATTGGGTCGGCGCACAATCTACTCTAGGCCTTTGAGGTAGCGTCAAGAGAAAACCCTTTTTGTCAACTTTAAGATTTTGCATTTGGAAACGTTAATGTCCAGCAGTGAGGTGACAAAGTGGGAGCAAATGATAGTATTCAACCGGTACTGCTCCTCATACTCTACGCAATCTTTCCCCAAGACCCACTTAATTGCCTTCACATACAATAGGTTCTTCACACCTATCATGCACTTTAAGTGCATGCATCTAATTTTGCCTAAGAATGCAGCTTGATTCTTCTTGTAGACAAGCCTTACTAGCGTTTCCATGTTGTTTTCTATTCTAGCTAGAAAAATGAAATTACTAAGATAAAAGGCTTGCTAAGCTAGGAATGCTAGAAAACTTTGTGATTTGCAATACTACTGAGGGTCTTATTTATAGACTGGCTAGGGTTCACCAGCCGAGGTAAGCCATAATTATGACTAAGCCAAAGTGTGTCACCAAGCCTCAGTTTTCACTATTGCGGCGTGTGAGGTGATGGGAATATATAGGTACAATTACAACTTGCTTTGTTAAGTTGCCACATTCATTAGAGATTGGCCAGGTGCCAGCACAAAGAGCTGCCATCCCATCTAAATCAAGGAAAAATCTTAAAGAAAGGTTGTTGGGCGACGTACCCATGTACGTTTAATGAAATCAGTAAATGCATAAAGTTTGTGAGGGTATTTTTGCAAGGTTGTCTTGGTTCATCTTTTAAGAAAATTAAGCGCCGCCACACGCGAGAGGCTGTTTCTTAAATGTAGAGAGAAATTTGGCAGGTTGGCGTGTCTCTCGCACATATGAAAGGCTGGTGACGCATAATGGAAACTAGGTATGAATGGTTGACATGTACCCTTTTTGGCCACTTTTCTCAAAGAGTTGAAGGAAAATTTGAGCAGCAGAGAGGCAAAATTGGCTACCTTAAGGACCCAACCTCTTGTGCCCCAGATGAGCTTGTTGGTGATTGCCAAAGAGTTGTATGCATCATACAGGGACAAGGTGAAGGCATTATGCCTTACTCTTCAGCCCACCTTGAAATTTATGGCGCAAGCAACTAGCCTTTGCGGAACAGTGAGTGAATCAATACAACAGGTTCAGGAGTTAACTTCTGACAAGGTTTCAGAGGCTAGAATTTTATTGGGCAAGTTGTATACAGCTTTCGATGAAGCTTTGAGCAGCGTGGGAACTAATGATAGAACGATGGCAACCATGGGCATAAGCATCCTCATCTCTATGCACAAGGCCATTCAATAGGTGGCAAAATGTAGGGCTCGGTTGAACCAAGTTACCAGCGACATACGGGCGAAATTTTCCCATTTAACTCAGAGAAGCCTCCCTTCGCCCTTCATTACAGATCAGGCGATAGCGGGTGTGGAGCACATTGTTTCTATCATCAAAGAGAAGAAGCAAGACCTTTCTGTCTTCCAATCTTTTGATCAATCTCTGACTCCCGAGGAAATTGAGGGGATCATGCATCAACTAGCGTAGCTCTTCTTCCAATTGGAATTGGAAACAAAAGTATCAGGCGGATTGCCTTTCAAGGCAGTTATCGATCTTAGGGTGGCTCATGAGAATCTGCGAGCTCTCTCCGCGTCATCGAATGAAGTCTGGACCAGTCTGTAGGCCACCCTCTCAAGGTTGTGAGCAGTTTTGGGATGCTGAACCAAAGTTTCTGGGGTTCTTCATTCCGTGAGCGAAATGCCCCTATAATTCGCCAAACTATTCAACAAAAATGGCCAAGCCTTTGCGGTTTTATTTTTACCTTTGTGGCCGCACCTTACTTTACAAATTTTCACTACCCTCGGCATACTCCACGTGGCTACCTCACGAAGCTTTCTGCTTTTTATATCGCTTTTCTTTTCATTGGTCTCCGTCTGCGTGCCACGTGGCTTTCTCTGGCTACTTTTCGAACTGGGTTTGCCTTGTACTTTCTTTTGCTTGGAGTGCTCCACGTGGCTCCCTCTCGGAGCTTTTCACTGGGCATCTCTTAGAATTTTTTTTGGGCTCCGTCTGCGTGACACATGGCGGTTGTTGCTGCACCAATTACCTTGTAAATGCTACTACACTTTTTGTACTCACCTGTTGTCGTGTTTCCTATTATGGTGCCGCGTGTTCATTTCTGTTGTTGCATAGTTTTCCATTTCCTGTCATGGCTTTGTGGGCATGCTCCTGGGTGATCGATGTTTGTTGTGGCGGCTCGAGGTGATTTGGGCCATTGGTCTCTACTCGTGGTTTTTCTGCTCCTAGGCATTTCAGGCGGTTGGTTGGCCTATAAGTCCGACCATGTTTCTTTTTATTAAGGTTGTTGGTTAAGTTTGTGAAAAACTCCTGAGCACTGGGAAGAAGGCCTTTGTAATAGTTTTATTCAATTTGAAGACTCCAGACTATGCCAAATAAATTCGGCCTTTCTATTTATTCATGCATTTAGTGAGACTATTGGTCTATGTCGTTATCTTCTTTTATTGTATGAATGCCTGTTCTTCAGCTTCTGTAATCCTTCATAACTCAATAAATACAGATCATGTTTCTTCGACTCTTCTGTGTTAGCTGAAAAGTTATGCTAAGATTACGTTATGCAAATTAGAGGGTACTCTTACGTTTTAAGTGCTTTTGAGAAAATTAACTTGATGAACAACAATTTAGTGGTTCAGGCCTTTGTGTTCTGCACTGTGCTCTAGTAAATTGGTTTAAAATTTTGGCGCATCGCCTGTAGCGTAGATTTTATATTTCTTCTATATTTCTCACCTTTTACTCCCCCCACTAAACGAAGAGCCGGCTTTGGTAAAATCTCGGAGGTCACTTAGCTAGCGCACAACGTCCCCCAATAGCTAAGTTTCCCGTGAGGCTGCTGCTACATGCAAAATATTGTGTCAACATAAGGGTCACATTAATTTGATGAATTAATGAATTTCAAAGAGATAAATACATAATTAACCCAACAAAAAGTTAATTAATTCATAGAGATCCATAATCAAAATGCATGAACTAATCAATTTCCCTTTCTGTGTAATCATAATCCTGATGCCATTTGCATTTTGCATTCATCTTAGGTTTGACAAACAAAGAAGATTGTATCCTGATGAATGGACTCTAAATTTGGGCTTACACAGTCCCACTATAGGATAATTCAAAAAATGAAGGGTAAAAGATCATCAAAAGTGCATGAAAGATGAGGATCTTTCAAATGCCATAAATAAAGCCATTTGAAATTATGCAGAAGAATGCTCAAATTCCTTCTTCAAATGGTACTTTTCTGTAACTCTGTAACTCTCCATCAAATACATTTTCTGCCAATACCTTGAGTTGTGTCTCTATTGACATTGTTTTCCTTTTGAAGGCTCACCCTTCACCTACACCTTGAAGCACACAAATTTCATGCTTGACACCTACCCTGCTAACATTCTATTCCATTGAGATCACGTTTATTCGAAGGCATTCTGTCAACGATTTGCAATTGTTTATGCTTCCATATTTTGCATTCAACTTGACATTCCCTGAAATCACCTTCTATTGAGGCATTTTGTCAAACATTTATCTGTGCATTATCTTTTCTTTCACATTTTGTACGCATGTCTAGCAGGACAGTTACAACAACAACATTTGAAAGAACTTCTTCTTTTCTATTTTGACAAATGCCTATATGGTGTTTCAAAGCTTTCATTTCATCATGACTGGAGGACATTAGTATCGGAATTTGGCTTCTATCATGCCAAATGCATTTGCTTGAAATTTTAAGAAGCCTTTCACAAATTGATTTTATGAATTCCTACAATGGCGACATTCCATTAAGACCACATTTTTGGAGCCTTTTCAACAATTGCATTTTGTGCATATCTCGCAATCAACGACGTTCCATGAGATCGCCTTTCTTTCTGAGGCATTTTATTAAATAGTTCACACGGATTTTCTATGCTCCCACTATGAAGAGTGGTTTACCAGGGAAAATGCAGCCGCGAGAAGTGACACAATTTATCAATTCTTTGTGCTTTGATGGATGTATTTTGTGTAGATCCTTCAATTATGGCATCCATGAAACCATGTTGCATCTATTAGATGAGATCTCACCGAGGCATTCTTCCAAGTGTTTGATGTGTATTGTTTATTAGAGCATTTGCAATTATAACATTTCAAAATAAAACCAGCTCTCGTGCAAATTCTGATATACCTCTATATTTTGTTTCAAAGCTCCCTTTTCTGCATAGGCAGAGTGAACTAGGCAGAGGTCGCAGGTATGGAGGATGCTGGAAAAGGCCTTAGAATTTGACTTTACACCTGCGAATTAGCATTTGTTTGAAAGTTTCTAATGCCTTTTCAAATCCATTTTGTGCATATCTTACAATCAATGTGTTCCATGAGATGACAACTCTCTGAAGCATTCTCGCGAATAGCTCATTTGCCCTATCGATGCTTGTCTATAGGTGTCGACACCCTCTTCCAAAGCTTCCATTTTAAATTGATCGTGGGATCAGAGTTGGGTTCACACTTGAACCAGGACATTTAATTACAATGGGTTGAGTGCCTGCTTGGGAGCGGCTTCGGGATTGATCTTGAATGAGAACACATTTTTTCGGGTACCTGAACTTGACCCGAGTCCAGCAATGTTGCGGGATTGGGTTCATGATTTTTCAGGGCTCTTCTCTTTTTTCACTTTTAGCATTTTACCCCTTTAAAATTCCCTTGGGTCGGGTTTTCACTCGAACCACTTTTAACTTTATGATTTTTGTTTTAAAATTTTACAATTTTTTTTTTTTGAATTTTTGAATTTTAAATTAAATCTTTTAAATGTTTCAAAAATATTTTTCTTTATTTTAAAATTTAAAATATTAATTAATTTAAATCTTTTAAATTGAAAGATTTATTTATTTATTTAACTTAAACTTATTTAAATTTAATTTTTATTTTTTAGTTTTTACAATCTTTTTAAACAAAAGATTTTGTTTATTAAATTTTAAACTTTTAATATTTTAAATCTTTTAAAATGAAAGATTTATTTATTTATTTTATATTTTATTTTTTAATTTTTAATTTTTTAATTTTTTTTCATTTTTAAAATTTTTTTTTAATTTTCGCTATTTTTTGATTTTTTGTATATTTTTATATTTTATACTTTTTTGGATTTTCAAGACATTTAGACCGGACACAAAAAAGACAAAAAATGAAGAACAACGAAAGAACAATACGAACAACGCAAAAACATAAATGAGGGATGAAGAAGATCAAACTAACAAAAGAAAACCAGACGAACAGAGGAAACGACGAGGTGAGGACGAAGATGAATGAAAATGAAGAGCAGAAAAGAAATAAGATGATGAAACAAAAAAATGACAACGAAAAGGTGAAGATCAAGATCGAGACCAGACATGGTACACAAAACCGAACAGCGCTTGAAATCAAAAGCTGGGAATGGGATCGGGGATGAACATGGAACGTGAACCTTCAAAAGTGCAAGGTGCTAGTTCTAGTCTGAAACCCGAACCCCAAAAGATAGACTCACAATGAAAGAAAAGATTAGGATCAGGGTGGAACCAAGAACATGAACCTTTCAAAGAGGTTCAAGTTCAGGTTCTAGTCCGATGTCTGATTCTAACACAATCAAGGAAAAGGAAATAAGCGAAGACTGAATTCAGAACAACACTTAGAACCTAAACACTCTCTCGAGGACAAGTTTAGGTTTCATTCCAAAACCTCGACAAAGGAAAAACAAGCAAGGTACGGGGGTTGTGAACAACTTCAGGACAAGACCAAAAAAATAGAAAACACAAAATGAGAGATGAAAATCAAAACAAGAAAAGATCAAAAAAGACGAAACGAGAACAAGAAAGCGCATAAAAAACCAACAAAACAAAAGAAAACAGAGGGGTTCCCCAACTTTTCCAAGCAAAAAGTTGGGGCATGTATGCAGGGCATAACACGTCACCTAATCTAACTTTATTCATCCTAATTAAATAAATAAACATCAGTTAGTTAATCATGTCACTAATATACCCTATTCATCTAAATCAATTACATTATTATCATTAATAATTTAATTAGGATACTTTCCCTTCTCTAAATTTGAATAATTAAATCAATTATTCAAAATCACTCAACATGGTCAACAAATAAATATATCTTTATTTTTTAAAGTCAAAAGCAACTTGCACGCTCATCTCCAATATTAATTATATTCAATTAATTAATTATCCTCACCCCTTTGTGATTAAGTAAATCGTGACCACTGATTTCTCACTCTAATTGGTTGACTAACCCATCTTTTCCCAATCCCACTGATTTATTCAACCCCACTAAGCACTCAACTTGATTTATCAATCCCACCAATCATTCCAATCTAATCCCACTATTTATCTAATTAAAATCTTTAATTGGATCAATCAAAGAAGTTAACTAACCAATCTATTTCCTCTCAATAGTTCTCCACCATTGATCATGATCTTTTACTACTAAATCTCGATCGTTCATCTAAAAACTTGAAATCTATAAAAATAACCTCTTCATTATAAAAAATAATCAGAGAATCTAGAGAATTTGTGGAGAGGTTATGTCAAATAATTATTGAAGCACATTTGGTACATTTACATCTTTGATCACCATTAATACACTTTTTAAAGATTTTGCATCAAATATGGAGGCTTTGTATTAATCCAAGCAATCCAACATCAATAAGAATTACACTTCGCCATGGGATGGTAACATTATATTGCTTTGATTTGTTTTATGTTCCTTTTTATTATAGTATTTTTCATCGAATTCTCAATTTTATAACTTCATTTCATGAGTATGGTTTGGGATTTGATCTTGTTTTGAATTGATTTGGTTTAATTCATTGGTGGTTCCTTATTCTTATTTCCCCTCTTATAATTGGTAGTATTTTTTCTTCCCATTGCATCCAAGAGGCTCGAGAAAGTCAGGTTTGACTTTTATTTCACTCAATTTGGCCACCACTTGCAACATTGGAAAACAAGGGTTTGAAGCTTAGATCCAGAGAATAACTTTTTACAGGGGCATTCTTTTACCATACAGACCGTGCCATTGGGTCTAGGAGGCTAATTTGACAAATTTGTTATAAAATTTTCCTATATTTGACCAAATTTATTTTCAAGGAAATTTGTTCTGGAAAGGAAGCAGTATGCCCTCTACGTAGTCGCATAAGTCAGCTTGTCACAAAAAATTAACAAAAATGTAAAAAAGTAAAAACTTATTAATTTTTTAAAGAACTTAAAAAAAGGGCTTAGCAATTTTTTAAGCATTAGGGGCATTCACACCCACCCATGGCCTTAATTTTTTGGGCCAAAACCTTAAGGGCTTGTAGTTACTTAGGAAACCACAACCTACGATTTGTAAACCATTGGGAAAACGACTATAAACTACCAAGTTTTTTGAAATTTATTAAAAAAAAAAAGAAATGAATAGATTTTTAAGGTGCTACTGCCTCCTTTTCTCACCTGCCACCCACTAGCCACTACCACCAGTAGCATTGCCCAAGGAACCACCCAAACCCTCTCTATATGCCAAATTGGGCCTTTTCTCAAACTTGCACAACTTTTTCGTCAATTATCAAATTTTGGTGAATGAGATATCAATGGAAAGTTGGTTTGGCACAATTTGTAGTGGTGTAGGTTAATACTTTTCTATTTTTTTTGCATTTTCATGAGCCTAAAGGTACATTTGCATTTATTACTTGCAACTAGCATAACTTTTGCATATGAAGTCAAAACTTGGATTTTTTTTAATCTCAAAAATTTACGAGGAATCTATTTGTAACCTCTATTTTCTATTTTGAAAAGGCTTTTTTTCTAAAAATTGTGAAAATCACCATATATCCTAAATGATTGATTTTATCTTGTCACCTATAGAAATTGTAAAATTTCTTCATTGTAATTTGTTAGGGGGTTGCAAATATAATTTTAATATATTTTAGGGCAATGAAATTCATAATTTAAGTGCCTATTTTTATTCTATCCAGCATGAAAGACCTAAGGAAAATTGAGCTGCTCACTCCACCAAACTATCACATGCATGGAAGTTAAAAATTACTCAATTGATACAAACTAAAGGCTTATGGAAAATGTTAGATGTTTAATAACTTAATTCACTTGGAAATTTGAAAAATTTACTCATAGGAGTTAGATGAAGAAAAGGGGCTCATAGGCTTGCATGCATTTGATAATTTTTCATTTCATATTGCGAAGTGTAGAACACCTAAATATTTTTGGGACAAAATTGTAGAATTGTATGGTCAAGTCAATCAATTTTGAATCTGTAAGAGAGGGGGACCAATGACTACAAGGGCCCAGGTCATGAAAGGCCAAGAGTGGAAAGGTTGTCCTAACTTACCTCAGTTTAAAGGATGGTTAGGATAGAAGAGATGAGAATGATGAAGACTATGTGTCCTTTGATCACTCTGCAATCCCGAGAGCTGAAGGGAGACTATATGATTTGCTTTCTAGAGTCAACTTTGCATCTCAGGTAGCTCTCTATCCAAGGATAGAAGCACGACTCAGGGATGACAGTGCGGCGTGCTGGCATCTTGCAGGTGTGTTGGTGTCTGTACGGCCAGAAAACCAGAGAGACAAGGATTAAGCTCTAAGAAAGGACTAGCAACCTAGTTTAAGAGTTTCTATAATAACATAATAAGATCAAGAAGTCTGAAATGTATAGATGAATGTGATAAAGGAAGTATATTACCGCAAGGGTGATGAAGATGGCTTCGCATAACAGTCTTCTCACCAGCTTGCTCCGAGATATCTCCACCTGCACATAGAAAAAGGGGGAAATGTTGGGGCTATTTAGGGGCTTGCCTCAGCTAGACCCCCATTTTTGTGTTTCCACCTCCACGAACAACCAAGTTTGTAACAATAGAAATAGAGATAAAGAAAATAATACAAGCTACATAAATAAAAGACACTATAATACATTTGTGCTTACTCAACCAAAGATGATAGAGAAGATGAGAGGAACTTAAAACCTCTATCCAAAGTTCTCAAGGCTTGTGGAGGAGTGAATGAGAGAAACTCAAGCCTCTACTGCAATGGTGTTCATCCTGCACTCACTCTATTAAACTGATGGAGTGGTAGATTGCTGCAATGGAGTGTAAATACTACTACAAAGCTTGAAGTGAATGAATGGAATCGAGAGAGTGTTCAAATGATCTTTCCAAACTTTGTTCAAACTTCTGTTGAAGAGGGTTATGGATAAAAGAGTGAAGATTATGAAGGAAAGGATGAAAAATGACCATATTTGAGTCGACCAGCCAAAGAGGAGTGTTACACTTCGACTTCCAATCGAAAGTGTAACGTCTTTGTAGACTCCAGCCGTAGAAATCTGCCAGGGACATAAGTGCATTATGTAGATGTCTGTGCATCGCATGGGCGTCCTCGATAGAAATGCTTCAACCAACACACAAATAGGGTGCCAGGTGTGATATGGGCAGCGGGCTTGAGTGCAATTAACCCTTTGCCTTAGTTTTTCTAAAGTGTAAGGGGGTAAAAGGGAATTTGTGTTAGGGGAGAAAATTCACGCTCATACATTTTTCCCCCACTTAGCGAGCACGAGTACTGATGAGTGCTTCAGTAAAGTAGAGTAGTAAGGAAGTAACATAGTAAGAGATGTATACCTAAATTGACGAGGAAGCAAAGCACATTCTGGAAAACCTAAAAGTGTAGGAAAGGACTTCATAGTTCCACTGAACTACAAAGTTGAAGTATGAAAGTGCCTCACAATCTCACAGTCCTGCAAGGGGGGAATCCTTTAAGAACTCTCATATGAAGGAAACCAGGAAAAGAACCTTACAGGTTTGCAGAGCTGCAAGGAAGGTATCCGCAAAGAATTCTCAAATGAGGGAGACCAAGTAGAGGAGACTATGAAGAGTCAGAGAGGGCAACATGTTTACCCACAGATAGAACACATCAGAAAGAAGTCATGTAGGCCAGTGAATGGATAGTCATGTGGACCATCACTAAATTTTAAGACTTTTAAAGGGCTCCCTCGGGAACCCTTGAAAAGGAAGGAGGGTCCACTCAAGGGATTCACTATTTGAAAAGTGAAGTCTAGTCGGGTTGTCCCCAAGCTAGATGTAAAGATGTGAGGATGGTCTAGTCGGGCTGTCCCTAAGCTAGATGCCATAGAACCTATTGAATTTTTTTGAAGGGGTTCCTTGGGAACCTAGTGTGAAAATGAGGGGTCCACTCAAGGGACAGATTGTTCAAAATCCACTATCTTCCTTCTCAAATTAATTCATCACCAAGGAATCCTTTTAAAAGATGTTCACTTCATCAAGGAATTCGAAAGGAAGGAGATGCGCTCATGCGAGGGGAAGACTAAGACCGTTCCCACTTCAGAGAAGGGTTTCCAAGTCCTTTCTTTACGAACCCATGATGAAGGAAACATGTTCTACTAGGGTTTCAAGTTGAGAATGCCATTCTTAAAAAGAAGTGTGTGAAGGGTTTTCAAGAAAATATTTGTTTGGCAACGAATGCATTTTCTAAAGACCAAGTGATGTAGAAGACGTCTTTTCGCACATGAAAGAGATAACTCAAGCAAAGATGAGAGAAAGATAAAGATAAAAGTAAAATAAAACAGATCATACACAAAGGGCACAGGGGGATCTAGTTTCATGGGGTCAGATATGCCTTTATTTATATATATTAGGTAACCGTGGCAAGAGGTGAAAGATCATGAATCCCCAACCAAATCACGAAGAATGCACGAAAGGAAAAGTAAAAATAAAAAATTGGGTCAACATGGAAGTCTTAAATGCTCTCGATGCTTTGCATCATCCCCAATTTACTGAAAGTCAATCCCAAACATGGAAGAGGGTGATCCCACAAAGCTGGTTTACAATTTCTAGGAGATTCTAATTTCTACTGAAATCACATATTTTTAGAAAACATAATGATTTAAGCCTTAAAAAGTTCCATTTTAAGGATTTAAATTGAAGAGGATTTGATCAAACCACCTTAGATCAAACACCCTTGGATAGAACCCCGCTAGTTTTAGACCATACCTACAATAGAGTCTCTTTTATCAAAATGTTGATTAAAAATCATTTTTGATTTACCTTTTGGGGGATCAAATGAATTCATTTAAAATTTATTTAAAATGATCATGGTAGTCCTCGGAACAAGCTATCCAACAAATATAATTTTAATATGTTTTGGTTTTATTATGTATGTGTTGTTTTAGTTTTATTAAACATAGGTTTTTCACCGAAAGTCAAGCTCTCTATTTTGCACATGTGGAAAATTATCATACTATCAAAATAAAATTTTAAAAAACATGTTTAGGCTGGGTATTGATGTCCTTGATCGACTAAATTTTTTTTTTTGAATTTCGATACATACAGAAAAAGTTATGTTGTCTACAGTCTGCCTATGTTTCAGTTATAATTGGTTTGACTTCAAAACTTGATTAAGAAAAAAATATTTAATAAAACACTATGAAACCAAATGAAAGTTCTATATATCGTAGTTACAAATCTAAATTCAAAAAAAAAAAAATTGTATCCTTCATACAAAAAAATTGTTGTATATGGTGAGCGTCACTCCTTAAAAACATTGTTTTAAAAAAAAAACTAGTTTTCGAAGGAGATGGAAAAACAAGTGCAATTTGATTCCAAATTTTTTGAAAAAAATATATTTAGAACCTATAGACAAAACGTAAAAAATTACTAGTTTGCATCATCTTCAAATTCCTCATGGTTTAGCCTCTATAGCAACCTGAAAGTGAAGATTTAGTTTTAAAAAATCATTCACTGTCCAGTTTGCTCAAAATTTGTAAACCAGTATTGTGGGATCACCCAAGAATAGAGATACACATAGAAGAAGGTTTACAACACAAACACCACACCTATATCTAAGCACCAACAGGGGTAACGAGGGTCATCCATAAACATATAGCATAATTATGGGGGAACACATCACAACACATACATGCATCTAATCTAAAGATCAAGAAAAGGGTCTCCCCCTAACACTGGTCAACCAAGAGGTCGTTAGCTTCCCACTCTAGATCATTGTAGGGGGAAGGATGATGAGCCTGTAATGGTGTAATGTTAAGGGGAGGAGCTTCTAATCCTCCCGCAACAAGGGCCAAGGCATAGGGACTTGTGAGGTCTTTGTTGCTCAACTCTTGTGGGTCCAAGGTCAACAACCTCACAAATATCGCTGAAAAGGTCGGAACTTCATCCACTAAGTTAAACATACACTTAACGGGAATTCCATGCCTCACCTCAGCGGATGAAAGATTTTTCACCCGAGGTTCACCACTAGGCTCACCGAGAGACTCAAGAGCGGTGACAAACTCGGGGGAGGTTGGGACTTGTTCCATTACTAAGATATAACAAGTCAACTTGGGGCCACCTTTTCGAGAAGGTGGGTTCTTCTTTTATCCCCCATTGCTAGAGGGACCACACTCTACCTTCTTCTTCATCGAAGGACATGAACTCCCCTCAGACGAAACAAGGAGGGTTGAGGGAGAAGAGGAAAGAACCGTAGTGGATATAACCAAAGTGGTCACCATATCCATGGGCTTTGGGAAAGGCAAGACATCTAGGGAAAAAGTCAACAAAGGTGGCTCTGCCGAAGGAGAGATGAACACTTGCACCTTTCCAGGCGCATGTGCGCTCACAGCAGCAGTCGGAAGAGATTCAGAGATGAAAGGAGGGAAAGAGGAAGACACAAGAGGAGGTACAGTATTCTCCCCCTCCTTCAATCTGTAAGGATGCTTGCTCAACTAGGAGGACCTTTCATCAACGCTTACACTCATTCGTAAGGTAGTTTCTATGACTCTTCGAACTGGAAGCTAGGATCTAGGAAGGGATGGAAGGATTTTGTTTAGCCATGGGAGTGTCTTCCATAGTTGTTTCCAATATAAGGAAAGACTCGTGAATGGGAGAAGAAGGGTTAGGTTCAAAAACGACAAGAGGAGTTGACCCTACCACTTTAGAGGTGGATCCTTTCCTGCTTGGGGGAACAGGAAGAGGTCGAGGGGAAAAATCTCTTCATGAGCCTTTCTTTCTACCGTACAAATAGTACCAGGGTCTTAGGGACCCATTAGGGAGATCTAATATCCTAACCTTGGGCTTTCACCAAGGATGCATCATCCATTATGTGGGTAGAACCCAGGCTTGTTCATCCATTACTCCTCCCAAGAAAGGAGAGTAGATGAGTCTACCTAAGAGGGAGAGAGCTTCTCCTTTCCCTTTTGGAAAGAGGAGGCAACTGGAATCTTAGCTATAGGAAGGGTCAACCTCAACTATCCTTTGCTTCCAGTCTTATACTTTTCATAATTCTTGTAAAGTAGGTTCATCCTTTGTGGGAGTGGACCGACTAAAGTGGACCAAAAGTGATCCAGCGAGTATCCTCTATGAGATACCACATGTTGATATCCAGTTTCATGCACTACGTGCATGAAACCTTAATGGGAAAACTTAAGGAACTTATGAATTACAGAGGTGATCCCATTCATGGAAGCTAGCCAAGGTATACATAGCTTCACTCTAAAAAGGTTCGACTCAAGAATAACGTCAAAGACTACATCTACATTCCTGGGTCCAACTAGGACAGAAAACATTATTGATCCATAAGGTTTAAGAGAAATTTTTTCATGCGTACAGATGATGGATTTTTTTTTTTCATATTCCTCCCTTTGTAGGGATTTTAAGAGTAACATCTCCTCTGTGATGAAATTCAGTCTACTCGCATGGTTGACTAAGACCCTTGTCACAATGTTACCATTGAGGCGAGAGGGAATATAAAGCACAAAAGGCTTACCATTTGTTGGCACGTCTTGCGAAGTAAATGTTACATCCAACAAACTAGTCACAAGGTGGGGAGAGGGAGTAATAGTAACCATGTTAACATACGCCTCAGGGTGAGAAATAGAATCAACGAGATCAATAATCATGTTAGCAGAATGTGATGGAAACGGGTCTATGTATATCTGTAATTCACTACAAGCTTTCGACACTGATTTGTTGTGTTTTTCTTACTTCCATCAAGATGGATAGTAGCGTCCTCGATGTGATCCTGTATCTCATGACGCGGGTACATGCAACATTCGATATCATGTCTGTTAACTCAATGGTACTAATAATATGTGTTTTCTTCATACCAACTAGGGTACGGTTCTCTAATTGGTTTAAGAGGTGGTAGGGTAAGGATCTTATCTTTCACCAACTTCTACAAGATGGAAGAATAATATTTTGATAGCTTCGTAAACTTTCGATCATGTCTAAGGCCATTATTATCGACAATGGCTACTACATTCACAACAGATTCACCTCTTCTCAAGATTGATACGATAGATCTTCCTTCAGAATGAGAGCATGAGGGAGGACACCCAAAATGAACTACCATCTTCTGGTACTCTCGTAAAGCCAGACACAAGTGTGCAAAAGAAGGATACTTCGTGAGGGAGAACTTCTCTTGCCAAGGCCTTTGTAAGTTCCCTATGAAGACCTTCTGTACATCAGAATCAGGTAACGGATACGAGATCTGTGAGAAGAGTGTTTGGTACCATGCTATAAAGTCTGTAATCTTTTCATTTTCCCCTCGTTTTCATCTAACAAGTTATGAGAAGGTAATATTTGGTCTGACATTGGCTTGGAAGTATCACAGGAACTGATTCACAAGCTGATCAAATGTGAAGATGGAATTATCAGACAAAGAATAGTACCAATCCATTGTTGTATCTTTGAGGGATTGGGGAAATAGTTTGGCCATTAATGCATCATGATGGAAAAATTCTATGCATAAGGCATTAAAGGAGGACACATGTGTCTGTGGGTCCCCTTTACCACCATATTTATTGAATTTGGGAATCCCCATCCCTTGTGAGAAAGGAGTGTTTAGAATTTCAACCGATAATGGGCTATGTGAGACAAAGGGCTGGAAGATAGGCTGGGCCGAGGCCTAGCTAAGGTTTTCCAGATGGTTCTACATATTCCCCATATTTTGAAGAAGGGTATTCAGAATAGGGTAATTAGAAGACACATAACCATTGGAACCACTGCCAGAGCCACCACCGTGACCACGGCTAGAGCCACCACCGATGTCGCCGCCACTAGTGTGACTCCCACCAGAGCCACTACCATTTCTGAAGCCACCATCATGACTTATGCCAAAATTGCCTCCAACAATGCCACCCCCACTTTCAAAGTTTCCACCACCAAAGCCTCCACCTATCATCCCACCAAATCCACACCATCGGAGGTGATAGAAGGGGAAAAGTGGAAACCCAAAGGGTTCCTATTTACTTTGACAGTTTCAGAACTTTTGGAAGTAGCGTGTATACTGACCGAAGGGACCACGTCAGCCATATAAATGGATGTAGGAGGCATTGACATCTCTAGCTTCCTCTCACGTTCCTCAAAGAGGCCACCTCATATCATGCGACTATGGCTTGAGGGGGCACATGCTTTCGCTAAACCAATGAGACTAACTAAGAGCTCAGTGCCTATCCAGTCCTTTTCCACCATGTATCTTATTTCATCGATCACTTTAGCAGCCATAGCCATATTTGGGTTTCCTTCCAGGTGATTTTCCAATGCACCTAACCCTTTACCGAGGCTAATGACATATTCATAAGGGATGCATATGACCTCATGCTCGTCAACAGATGAAGAGGTCAATGATGCAGGAGGGGTAGGGATGCAATCAGTTTTGTCAAGAAACCTAGATTCACCTCACGATACATGCTCCTATGCAGATATACCAACCGCATAACCAGAGAAAAGGCTAGTAGTGAAGCTAGGGGAGACTTCATCTTTTCCATCAGAAGGTGTCGTAGAATTCTTCTAACAATATTCCCGAAGGTCATAGATTGGGTCGTGAAGCTCATAAACTTTCACAACACGCTAGGGTACAACGACCAAGAGGTATAAGAGAAAACGTTAAGGATGCCAACAAACTGATAGATGAAGAAAAGGGGCTCATAGGCTTACATGCATTTGATAATTTTTCATTTCATATTGCAGTGTGTAAAACACCTAAATATTTTTGGGACAAACTTGTAGAATTGTATGGTCAAGTCAATCAATTTTGAATTTGTAAGAGAGGAGGACCAACCGCTGCAAGGCCCTAGGTCATGAAAGGCCAAGAGCAGAAAGGTTGCCCTAACTTACCTTAGTTTAAAGGATGGTTAGGATAGAAGGGAGGAGAATGATGAATACAATGTGTCCTTCGATCACTATGCGATCCCGAGAGTTGAAGGGAGACTAGATGAGTCACTTTCTAGAGTCAACTCTACATCTCAGGTAGCTCTCTGTCTGAGGACAAAAGCACGGCTCTGGAATGATAGCGTGGTGCGGTGGTGTCTTGTAGGTGCGCTGGCATCCGTACAGCCAAAAAACCTAAGAGACGAGGTTTAAGCTCTAAGGAAGGACTAGCAACCTAGTTTAAAAGTTTCTAGAATGACATAATAAGATCAAGAAGTATGAAATGTATAGATGAACATGATAAAGGAAGTATATTACCACAAGGGTGATGAAGACAGCTTCACACAATAGTATTCTTGCTAGCTTGCTCTGAGATCTCTCCACCTGCACACAAAAAAAGGGGAAAATGTTGGGGCTGTTTAGGGGCCTGCCTCAGTCAGACCCCATTTTGGTGTTTCCACCTCCATGGACAGCCAAGTTTGTAACGATAGAAATAGAGATAAAGAAAAGAATACAAGCTACATAAAAAAAGACACTACAATACAATACATGCTTACTCAACCAAAGATGACAGAGGAGATGAGAGGATATTACCACCTCTATCCAAAGCGCTCAAGGCTTGTGGAGGAGTGAATGAGAGGAACTCAAGCCTCTGTTGTGATGGTGTTCGTCCTACACTCACTTTATCAGAGTGATGGAGTGGTAGATTGTTGAAATGGAGTGTAAATACTGCTACAAAGCTTGAATTGAATGAATGGAATGGAGAGAGTGCTTAAGCAATCTTTCCAAACTTTTTTCAAACATCTTCTGAAGAGGGTTATGGATGAAATAGTGAATATTATGAAGGAAAGGATGAAAAACGGCCATATTCGGGTTGACCAACTGAAGAGGATCGTTACACTTCGACTTCCAATCAAAAGTGTAACGTCTCTGTAGACTCCAGTTGTAGGAATCTTCCAGGGACGTAAGTTCACCACACAGATGTCTGCATGCTGCGTGGGCATCCCTGATAGAAACACCTCAAGTGACACACAAATAGGGCACCAAGTGTGATGTGGGTAGCAGGCTTGAGTGGAATTAAGCCTCTGCCTTAGGTTTTCTAAAGTGTAAGGGGGTAAAAGGGAATTTTCATTAGGGGTAAAAATTCACGCTCATACATAATCTTATTTCTTGAAGTAGATCTAACATCAATCTCTCTAGATACATTTCCTACTATTCAATATTTCTTGCATAATTTAAAATGATTATATCATAATTGAAAGAATGTGGGCATGATAAATATGAAGATGTGTTTATATTCTTGATTTTGTTTAAGTTAATAGGTCCTTATCAACTATTTTCGCATACTTTCTATCCTACTATGGATTCTATGGGGAAAGATTATGAAATGCCTACTTTTGAGTTCCTTTGTGAGCATCATACTAGAGAGTAGGCCAAGTTGATTTAGATGGATGCACTTCCTAATTCTAAGAGTCAAACTCTAATGGCTCAATCTTCAAAACATAAAGGGAAGAGTAAGAATAAGTCTAAGACAAAATTATCTTCAAGTAGAAAGTCTCCCTCCAAACAAAAGAAAAATAATACTCAGAAGTCCACTCCACCTCCTTCTTCATCTAACTCTAGAGATTCTTCTTTGAAGTCTAATAAAAAGAAAAGAAAATGTTGTTCATTTTGTGAAAAAAATGGGCATGATGAGTCTCATTGTTTTAAGAGACTAGTGAAATTTGAGGAATATATGAGGATATATAATAATTTAGTGCCTAAGTCTTCTTCACTAGTAAAAGGGCAAGCTATTTCAACATTTTCTTTGCATTAATCTACTGATAGTTGGATTCTTGATTCAAGTGATCCACAACACATGACCAATTCATATGATCTCCTTGATTCTATTGATCATACTCATAATTCTCATATTGTATTTGGGAACTCTTCACATGTTATATTTTTAGGAATATTCTCCATTTCAACACTAGATGGTTGCATTGAGGATGTTCTTCTTGTTCATGATATTTCAACGAATATACTTTCCATGTATCATATTTGTCATTATAGAGGTGGAAAGTCTATTTATTTTACTCCACATTGAGAAGGTTGTCACTATAGGGAAAGTTGATCATGAGAACCATTTATTTTGGTTTGACGGGTTTGAGTCTTCATCAAGTTCTTCCTTTGTTTCTCATGTTGATTCAATGATAAAACTTTGGCATGAAAGGTTTGGGCACTTGAACTATAGATATCTTTAGTAGATGTGTGCACATAACTTAGTGGTTGATTTTCCTAAGATCTCTTGCACAAATGGCATTTGTCATGGTTGTGTTTTTGGAAAACATCATCAAAATGTTTATATCCTAGAATTGGACCCGAATCAACTCTAAAATGATGCATTTGTATTACTTTCTATCTTTATCTCTATTTTTTAATAAATGGGTACATGTATATTTTATAGTATTGTCAATTGATCTTTGGCCTCTAATTCAATTGCTTGACTGACATGTCACTGGATCCTTATTTTCCATCCAATGGCTTGGTTCAACTATAAATTCAAGTATAGTAACCAAAAGATATCTTTCAAATTGTTACTTGATTCCCACTTGAATTCATTGTGAGATACTTATAGTGATTTGTAAAATCTTGTCAAGAAAATTTATATTGAGGATTTGAAAACCTTCCTTGAATTTTTTTTTAATGTTTGGATGTACCAACATCTGATACATTTTCAACCCACTCATCTTGAGTGATTGGGAATTTGAATCAACCTTCAAAATGATTCTTGAGCCACATGGAATGATAAGGCAACCATTTCATATCATCAAACTATGTTTGTGGCATAGTATTCATAGCTATATTAGTTTGAACTATTTGGTTGCATTTAGATACAACATACTCACCCACTTTAATTAGGCGACACCCTTAGCATTGGCCTAAGTCCCTTGGATTGCACAAGGACATTCATCAGGAACTCTTCAAGCCTACTTGGTGGAGTCTCATTCTAGGAACTCCATGACCTTGTTCTCATTCCTTCATACAAATTCTAATCTTTCTCAAGTAGCCTTCAACTAAGTTCAACCTCGCTAGACCATGAGGAATTAATGCTTCTTCATCTTTAGATAATTCTACACTCCCTCATTTATATCACTTTCTCTACCTCATACTCAAGCCTTCAATGATATTTGTAGGTCCACAAATTACAATATTTCTCAATAATTCTCCCTAGTCCACATAGTGAAGCTTAGCTTGCTCATGTATAACATGAGATAGACTTTGAGGTGTAGGAGAAACCTTAGATGATACATGACCTTTCCATCATGAGAAAACTCTTCAAAAATACCATCATATATATATATTTATGAACATTGTGTTCATCACATTTGGGGGGGGGAAATGATTCAATTCCATGAAAATTAGTACCTTGTGATCCAAATTGAACTCAACAAGCCTCGTCTATGAGTTAACATATATCTATTTATCCTATTCCCAAATTTAGTGAGATAGAATCAAGATAGATCAAATCGATTATTCCATTCCCTTAGGAACTCTTTCATTTTTGGACTACTTTCCCCAAGGTAGTTGTGCAAGATGATATGTGGCATAAGAGGTTATTTCCTAATTGCTAATTGAAATGGCATGAACTACCTCAATGCCAATTTTTGCAAGTTGTAACTAAATTGGGCTACATCTAGTAACATGGACTAATTCCCCTAGTCCACCCATATTGAGTTCCTTAGATATTCCTTAAGGATTGAATTGATTCTTTTGGTTTAACAATCTATTTTAGGACATGGTGGCTTGGGGACATAAGGAATTTGGCCCCCATCAACTTTAAGAGCTTTAACCAAAAAATACTTATGAATCTAGTTTTTTTATAAAAGATGATGCTTAGGGGGACTCAACACTACTTAACAATATTCTTGAAGAATTAGTATATTGCATCTTCAACTTTGCAGGCCTACAAGTGCATGGGATGAATTTACCATACTTGGAGAATTGGTCTACTCCTACCATACTATTAGAAAATTCATTCATCTCTAGGAGATGTGTAATTAAATATATTATTACATTATCCCAAGGGTACACTAGGATGGAGAGGGGTTGTAGGATCCCTCTAAGAATCTATCTCATGACCTTGTCCTATGATAGATTGGATGGGTCTTTACATAATATTACACATTCTCTTTTAGTCTCAATTAGTAAAAGTCACATTCTAGTACTTTTATGGTCCTCCTCTACCTTAGGTGCTCATCCTAGATAGAATCATGGATTTTTTGAACCAATTCCCTCTATAAATCCTTCCACAATGGGATGCACACTTATTCAAGTGAATATCAAGATCCCATCCCGAATATGGAACTACCAAGTTCTACCTATTGAAACTTGTTGTATAAATTGTGTCATGTGGTAATTCATCTCTAGTCCTTCATGGATTTGATCCAAAACATCATCAACCAAGATCACTTGACTATTGGAACCCTCTACATTATGTCTCTCATGGATGGCTATAATCTATGCATTTTAACACAATTATTCTATAACCATATTTTTCTTGATAGGATTATACATAATCTCCAAGTCAAAATTACCTAAGAATTATTGCCATATTTCCTAATTTGGGGTGCTTGGATTGAGTTTTAAAATATGTGGAGCTGATTTTAACTATTTTCACAATGAAGGGAACCACAAGAATTTAGTGCCCCCATACCTCAAGTAGTGAACTATGAACATTATCATCTTCTTTTCTTGGTGTGCATATTTCCTTTCTCAATCATTTAGCTTTTAAGACTTAAATGTGACTAGATGTCCTTGCATGAGGATACTACACACTGTGTAATTTGATGCATCATTTTCCACCTCAAAGGTCTTCACAAATTTTTGTAGTTCAAATATTGGCTCAAACACTAACTTATCTTTAAATAATTAAAAGAAACCTTACTCAATCTATTTCTAGGCTCAATCCATCTTCAAGAGATTAGTTAGGGGTGAGATAATCCTCAAGTAACCTTCTATGAACTTCCTTTATAGTAATTCACAAGGCCCAATAATTGGTGCACCTCATGCATAGACTCTGGTGACTCCCAATCTTGAATCACCTATAATTTTTATGGGTTTAGCCTTAAAAATATTTTCCCAGTAACATTTCAAAGAAATTGGACTTACTTCTATACAAATGAGCACTTCTCCTTCACATAGAGTTTGTGCTTCATGAGAAACTTGAACATCTAGGAAAGGTATGCTTTATGATCATCCAATGTATTTTTGTACACTACGATCTCATCTAAATACACCACTACACACTTATCCACCAAATTTCTATTAGCATTGTTAATCAAACTACAAAAGGTATCTAATAAATTACACAACCCAAATGAGATCACTAAAAACTCAAATGACCCATATGTTGTTGCAATGGTCATTTTCTCTTCATCCCCATGTGCAATACAAAATTTCTAGCATTCATACTTTAGGTCCAACTTGGTGAAATATATTTCTTTAATGAGGTTGTCGAAGCATTCAATAATTAGAGGCAATGGGTATTTATTCTTGATGGTGTGTCAATTTAAAAATTTACAATCCATACATAGTTGCAACAATCTACCTTTCTTCCTTTGGAATAATGTGGGGGCCATATAGGGGCACCTAGACGGTTTGAGAAACCCAAACTCAATTACTTTGGCCAATTATTTATTGATTTTGACCATTTCTCATCTAGATAACCTATATGGTGAGTGAGTCTATGGCCTAGCACCTATCTCTGATTTCATTCAATGGTCAACTAATTAGAAAGGTGGTCACATAGGAGGAAAATATTCATGCCTCACATTGGAATAATATTCTATCACTTCTATGACTCCCTCAAGGTTTATGGACATTGAAGGCTCACCTTCATCCTAATCCCATTAAAGGGCTAAAAGATAAATTGACTTTCTAATCTTCCTAGTAGCTTTGTCTAGGCTTAGAGTTGAGAGGGCTCAAGTTGTACTTAGGATCTTCACTTTCTTTATCATGCATACTTCATTAGGGTTAAGAGTAAAAATACAATTCAAATGAGGAATTTTGGCAACCTTAACTTGATTGATGAACTCTTTTCCTAGTATCAAATCAAAGTACTCCATTTTTATCACCATAAAATTCAAGGGATCTTACTAACCTCCAATACAAAGTTAAACATCTAGTATGTTCCCCATTATTTTTTTAGAAGATGAGTTTACTACCTTGAAGGAGACATGCTCACTTAATTAAATTTTAATATGAGGATCTTAGCCTTCTTCACTAAGATGTAGTTATGTGGTACCTAAGTCAATCATTGTCATCAATTTATTTCTTCCAAAGAAAAACTTAGAAAATAAAATTTTATGCTCTAATTTCAAATTATTGATCACTAAGTATCCCATAGTGGAGTTTTGAATTGTAGTCAACATTTGGAGGACACTCATTACATCAAATGACTCCTTTTGAGCCTCATTCTTAGTAGTGTTCAACCTTTGAAACTTGAGAGAATATTTTTCCCAATTATCAAGCTTCCCACAGATAAATATTTCTTTTCTTTTCTTATTTTAGTCATGGACTCAATGTCCTTTAAACTTATTTTTAGGGGTTGAGATCCCCCTTTTGACTTGTCTTCTTTTGAGGATTGTTTTTTTTTTGAGGCCAGACTAGCATTTCCCCATAGCCCTTACTAACTTTTCCCTTGAAATCCAAAAGGTAGTTTACAACAACAATGATAATAGAAAGGGCTTGTACATTTTTCCATTGAAGGTCTGGTTGCACCTAGGGTTACAATCCCTTCATAAGAAAAAAGAGACAGTACATATCTAACATGTCTTTAATTTCTATCATGAGACCAAAGAATAGCTTAATATAATCACCTATCTTACCCAAGTGCTTCAATTCCATCAACCAAGACCTTGAGAAACATATGGAGTTCCCTAGACTTAATTATTCTTGAAGAGCTTATTTAAACTCATTTCAAGTGGTGATCTTTGTTACGATGTGATTGTTCTTAATATCCTCAACTCATGAATGTCAATATAGTTTCATGTTTCCCATGAGGAAATTAGCAACTATCTTGATTTTTCTTCCAAGTCTTAGAAAAAGTTTGCCAAGATCATATCATCTCCTTGGCCTTCTTAAGGTTTTGGTTCCTTGAGCTTATGATCCTTCTACACTCCTACTCAAGACACTAACACTTTAACCAAATCAAATTCATCTTATAATTTATTTTGATCCACAGTGAGTTGTTTCAGGGTAAGTGAGCGAAGTTGGGTCCATAGAGAGGGGAAGTTTCAACCAAAAAAAATGTCGAAAGGAATGGGTACCCATTTGGGAATGAGATCTTGAGCCTTAGATAAGGATCTCGTTCCTAAACTAGTACCAATTCTAAAATTATAATGGGTAACTATTTTAAAGTGGGTACCCATTCTAAAAATATAATAGGTACCTATTTTAAAGTGGGTACCCATTCTATTTTTAGAACGGGTACCTATTTTAAAGTGGATACTTATTTTAAAAAAAAAGAAATTTCAAGCCATTTCTTGCTTGGGTTTTAGGCTCAGGAAAGGTTTGGTAACAACTAAAAAGCTAAGACAATGTCAAGAAAAATGTCTAACTTTGGCAATATAGCTCTATTGTACTTTTTTTCATAATTAATTTATGAAATTAAAACCCATTTAATAGATCATGATGTCTAGTTTTCAAATATATAAAAAAAATTAATGTTTTTTTATTTTTTAATTAATTTCTAAGCAAATTGGTCCATAAATTTGAAATATCGGGTTTTTGTATTTTTTAATACTTTTAATCTATTTATTTTTTGTTTAAAAGAATATATGACATCAATCTTTAGACCATTCTATACACAATGATATTTTTTTCAAAAAATGATTAGTTTAAAGTCAAATTGCGGTGTCTTTGCACATGCTGATTTTCAAAAACAACAATTAGGGCCAATAAAAAATATTTTTAAAAAAACAAAAAATATCCTCATCAATCTTTAGTTTGTTGCACATTTTCCCCTAAAGGAATTAGAAAAATACTTTTATTTAGGTCAAATTATGGTGTCTCTACACATGCATGGTATGGTAAAAAAAAAAAGTGATTTTTAAAAAGTGGTTTTTATACAGGTCTATTAAAAGTTAATTTGTATCATCTGGGCATTAGAATAAATTACATTTAGAAACTAGATTCAAAACACTAAATTTGATCTTATTGACTTTTTTTAAGATTCAATGTGTAAGTGCTTCAAATTTTCAGTCCAAGTGTGACAAATTTTGAAAAATAGGAAAAACACTTCCACATTTTGAGCTTTTTGTGGACCCAACTTCTTGCATCAACCCTTCACCTAACCCTTAATCATGTCTACCTTTTACTTAATTTCTCTAGCTCTCAGACTTAGCACTCGTGTATCAAGCTCCTTGACTCATTATCGAATATGAGGATGTTCACAATGGTGTCCACATCCAACTTGAATCACATTTAATTCATCTCCTATATCTAATCTTGAGGTGTGCATGCTCTCATCGACCATCTTTTTATAAGAAATAATACTTCACAAAGGTACAAGAAATTCTCAACTCACAATGTGAATTGCCTTTGATACCAGCTATTAGAGGTCCAAGGTTCAAACCCTAATGATACCACCTTTGTCAAGTATACCTTCTTGTGAGGCTCAAGAAACTTGGCAAAGTGGACTACACCTCCACTTATGTTCCAACACTCAGCTACAACTTGGCAACACAAAAACACATACGGAACAACACAAATATGGACACAATTTAAATAGTGTATAAACACATATATAGCATTTGAGACAATTTTACCCATTCATTCTGATACCCAATACAACTCAATTATAGAATAGATAAATCTAACCCAAAACAAGCTTAAGCTGAACTAAACTATAAATTTTTGAGTTCACAAAAAATTACATTGTAATCTTGAGAGGAAACTTGACTCTTTACAAGTCAAAAGACCACTAGCAAAATCTTCATGCCAAGATAAAGCCCCTCTTTAGCCTTTGAAGTACAATGCATAGTATAGTGCCTATACTTGAGCCTTGCTCAACACACAACAAAAGAATTACTTCCAACAATATACCAAAACAAACACAAAGCCTAGTGCTTGATAATGAGAAGCCTAAGCCACACTTAGAACTAGACAACTCAACTTCTAAAATAATGCTTCAGTATTAGTTTCTATCTTTGTCTTTGTGTTTATGATTCACGACCATGCATCTCTTTTACAAAAGTCTTGTCATCTCAACTTCGACTTCCAATTCCATTACTTGAGTGACACACATCATTGGATCCTTCTTTTCCATCCAATGACTTCGGTGAACTAGAACTCTAAGTGTAGATATTGGAAGGTCTCTTCTAGATTGGCACTTGAGGCCCACACAAGTTCATCATGAGATACTTGCCATGATTTACAAACTCTTGTATCTGGGAAACTTCCTACACAAATATGTCAATGCTTGGATGTATCAACACATGATACATTTTTCACCAGCTCAACTTAGGTGATAGGGATTCAAAATGAGTCTCCAAAATGATTCTCAAACCACGTGGGATGATAAGGCAACCAATTCATAACATCAAACTATTTTTGGGACACCATATTACCAAACAACTCAAGTCGATATCTGTGGCGGCCTTTAGAGACCACAATAGCTATTAGAAGAGAAGTTCGTAAATTTTTCTTTGTGTCTAATTAAAATCTATGTGAGACTAACTTTAATTTTAAAAATTAGATGACAAACTTGATTAAATAGTTGCATGATTCGACTTGTAATAGCTCCTCTTAAACTAATTTTATTTAGCAATTCAAATTTTCTATAAATTTGTTTTGAAATTAGTGATTCCATAATCATTTTTTCTTTTTACCAATATATGGAATTCTAAATTTTTTATCATATAAATTTTAAAAAAATAATATTTACCCAAAAGAAAACTTTAAGCAATGGCTAGATAATTTAAGCCTTCCTATTTACTAATGTAATTACAATCTCCATCACTATATTTTTTTATAAATATGAAATATCTTTTTATTCTTAATTAAACATTTACATAGAGAACACTTCCATTTAAAAAAGAAGCCTTGGTTAAGAAGAGGCATGAAACCACCCCTTAAAAATCACTTTTTAAGGCTAAAGCCAGGCCCTTCTCTGATTTGACATGACATGAGAGATTTCTTTTCAATTTATGATGCAAATACTTCTTATCACTAATCTACATCTTAAATTCTAAGAAATTACTCTGTTCTGAAAATTATTACTGAAGACCATATGCAGCATCAAAGATAGTAGGAGATAAAAGAAAATACAGTGAATGGCTTAAATCATTAACTCAGACTTACAACAAAACTAAATGAACACCAAATAAAGTTGCAGCTGAAGATGATTCCTGCAACACAAAGCATCTCTTTGTTTATATGGATAATCTTCAAACTATCTATCCATCCCTCATTTTACAGTCATGTGTTGTTATATAAAGTCCCAGAAGGCATCAATGAGTAAAGACTTATTGATTTAATCAAACTCTAAAAATATGATGTAAATAAACAGCTCTTTCTCTAACCCTACAAAGGACTAAGTAGTTACAAACAACTGCTAGAATTAGTATATACAATTTCTTCTAAATTCTTAGAAAAACTCAGCAGTACAAGAAGAAACATCTAGTTGACCCCTGATTCAGTGGTGAATCAGTTTACATCATTCTCCCCTTCTTTCTTAAAAGTTCCAATCTTAAAATAGCAAGAAACTAAAAAGAAATGAATACTGGTGAAAGCTGCTTTGGTGCTTTAAAAAAATTGGATCACTGACAATTAAAAAAAGCCAAGGGAAATTACAGATGCAAACCAAACTCACACAGTTGACTCCAGAAGATTTCAATCAGCTGCTTACTCAATCAAACTGGAATACTGAATACAAATTTCTAATGAAATCAGACCCAAATAAGAACTCTGGTGGAGAAATGAGAAATTTCATTGAGACCTTCACTATATTCTCAGGTCTTTTATTGTTTAAGTCAATGTCTACTTAATTTTAGGCTTGACACCTTCTAAATTGTAGCAGAACTTTCGATTTCAAATACTTCGGCATCATTTCTTAAAAGGCTTAGGCTGTCCAACGAAGAAAACGAATTTGATGATAGTTTGGAAGTACCAAACATTTTTACAAATTTGTTTCTAATTCCTTCTAGGATAGCTACCACCTCGGTCATAGTTGGTCGTTGCTCTGGTGATTCTCTTGTGCACACCAAACCTAGTAGCAAAACTTGAGATATAGAGTCATTTTCTTCATCACTAGTTGCATCTTCCATCAGGCTGAAGTCCACCACTTCCATCACTCTATGAGGGCAAGCCATGCTTACCCACTTATGCAGGTTGAGTCCTCCCACAAATATGCTGCTGGTTGGCCTTTTCCTCGTCATCATTTCCAATAGGGTAATGCCAAAGCTATATACATCACCTTTTGTCGAGGTTCTACTTCCAAATCCATATTCTGCATCCAAGCCAACAAAGTATGAATCCTGATGAAAAAGTCAACAAAAATTAGAAGAATTTTATTTTGCATATAATGTAAAAATTTCATACCTGGGGCAATATAGCCAGTTGATCCTCTCAAAGTGGAGATGGAAGTCACAGAATTTGTTGAATCATTGATTAATCGTGCAATGCCAAAATCACATATATGTGCTGTCATATCACTGTCCAAAAGAACATTGCTGGGCTTTAAATCACAATGAACCACTTGGACAGAGCAATGATGATGGAGATATGCCATACCATGAGCTATGTCAATGGATATGCTCAGTATTTGACTGAAGCTCAATTTACACGTATCCTCATTTTTAACCTTATCTCCATTAGGATACAGATGGTCTTCCAAGCTTCCATTGGGTATTAATTGGAGAACCAAAGCTTTGAAGTGAAGCATTGAGCAATAGTTTATCATTCTAACAAGATTCCGGTGGCGAACACTTCTAAACACTTTGCATTCTGTGATAAAATTCTTGGAAGCTTCCTTATTCTGCAAGTTGAGGACTTTGACAGCAACTGTTGTGCCATCATCCATAATCCCTCTATAGACTGATCCCAAACTACCGGCTCCTATTTTGTTTCTATCACTGAATCCATTAGTTGCTTTTACAAGAGCTTCATATGGAATCATTTGTTGCCCCTTCTGAAAACTGAAAGTTCTTTGGATACTTGATATTCTGCTATGCAAGTCGTGACTCCTAGAGAACTCCACGAATAAAAAGCACAGTACAAAAACTGCAACACCAGTAATAAATACTATAATAACCTTGAGAAGCAAATGAATCTGCTGCTTCTGAGAAGAGGAATATGGACATGCATGCAAGTATGATTGTAATCCACAGAGGCCAGGGTTTCCCATAAGTGACTTGAAAGTTAAATTTGAAAAAACCCAATCTGTAGGAACTTCTCCTGTCAAGTTGTTGAATGAGAAATTCACAGTATCAAGCATGAGAAGTTTTCCCAAGGACTTTGGTATTACACCTGATAAGTTATTTGAAGAGAGATCTAGCTTCTCCAAGTTTTTTATTTTACTCAATGACTGTGGAATTGTACCTTGCAATGAATTATGAGAAAGATTCAGTCTTGCCAGTCCTGTGCAACTTCCAAGTGCCTCTGGGATGTGACCAGTTAACTGATTGAAAGATATATCTATTGTCTGCACCATGCCCATTTTACCAAGCTCTGGAGGCAGGGAGCCTTCAAGAGAATTGTGTGACAGGTTGAGATAGAACTGAAGATTTGAAAGATCTCCAAGCTCTCTAGGTATGCTTCCAGTGAGTCTGTTCCATGACAGGTCAAGCAGTTCCATGCGCCAACACTTACCTAGAGTAAAAGGTATATTTCCTGATAACTGATTTTCAGAAAGAAGCAGCCTTCTCATGTAGACCAGGTCACCAAGAGAATGTGGTATTGGTCCAGACAGCATGTTTTGGCGAACAGATAAACTCCCTAGGTTTCTTAACTGAGAAATCTCACTTGGGATGGGCCCTTGCAACTTATTGTTACGAAGGCGCAATCTTTCCAACCTGTGGAGCATTTTTATTTCTGATGGAATGCTGCCAGTCAAGAGATTGTCAGCCAAAGCAAGATATGTCAAACTTGTAAGGTTTCCAATTTGTGGGGGTATGCTTCCTCCGAGACTGATATTTGATAAATCTAGTAAAGTGAGTTTTTCAGAAAATTGGGCTATGGAAATAGGCAAAACCCCACCCAGAGGATTGTTGGACACATCAATTTTCTGCAGTTGGGAACAATTGGTTAAAGCGGACAGAAAGGGCAAGGTGGGTGTGCTGAAAAGTTGGTTCTCATGCAGGTAAAGGCTTTCAAGGAGGGATAGCTTACCAAGATGTATTGGCACAGCTCCGCTTAATTTGTTCTCATTGAGAAAGAGTAGTCTGAGTTGGGAACAGTTGGTGAGGGAAACTGGTATTTTTCCTACCAGGCTATTACCCCATAGATGTAATTCCTGCAAATGGCTGAGTTTGGCACCAAACTCTGAAGGTATGGAACCACTGAGTTGGTTCTCTTTTAAAACCAGTTGTTTGAGGAAAGTGCAATTGGAGAGTGAAGCAGGAATTGGTCCATAAAGATTGTTTTCCCCTAAATCCAAACTAACCAACTTGGGAAGGTTCCCCAACTGCAAAGGTATACTTCCCGTGAAGTTGTTTAAGCCAAGGTCAAGTATTTCAATTTTTGTGAGCATGCCCAGCTCTGCTGGAATGTGTCCACTCAAGTGGTTATGTGATAAAGATAAAACTGTTAGGTTGAAGCAGCCACTTACAAATTTTGGAATTGGACCTTCCAACTCATTTCCATCTAACAGAAGTTTCCTTAACCCAATAAGACTCCCCAACTGTGGGGGAATGTGACCATGGAAATGATTATTTGATAAGTCTATCACTTCAAGGAAAGAAATGTTTGCAAGGAAAGGGGAAATGGGAGCCTGTATATCCATACCTGAGATGTTGAGGGCAACCACCCTTTGGCTGTCTAAACTGCACTGGATTCCTGTCCAATTACAGGGGCTGCTATTGGGATCCCAGTTGTGTAATGAATTATAAGGATCATTTACAATGGAATCCTTTAATGAAAGCAAAGCCCGCTGATCAGTAAGATTGCTGGAAGTAGAATGACAATATGAACATATAGCTGCTGAGCATAATACGATTATCAGTAATGGCACTTCTGTATGCATGACATTTGCAGCCATAGTTTTGGCGTTTTGACTTGGTAATGTCTACAAGGAGGCCTCATATAGGATGGAGGATGGTTAAGAGCTATTTAAGCTTGTCCGAGGGCCAAAATATCCACTTCAAAAACTATTAATACAAGGATTATTGAATAAAAAGTTGGTAAATGAGTCCAAGGAAAGCTTAATCCAGCACTTCCATATTAGCTCTTCACACATGATGATTTAAAAAAATTTAATTATGTTTTGAGAGAGATCTGGTCTCATAAGTCACCTGTTTCTTATTTCAAACTCTTGTAATACAACGCGTATGACCTGTACAGCCATTGAATTCTATCCACACTAACGATATCCCTGATTTGGCGCAATTTGGTTTCCCATATACCAAACTTTTACCAATACTGACATTCACTGCAACCTCTGACTTGTGTCTTCATCTAACTGAAATAGCTTAAAACAACACTTTAAAAATCAAAGTTAATTGAAATTATGAAAAATTAATAGAACTTTAATTATAAAGAATATCCAGTAGACTTCCATTATGAAGAATCCAAGATGAGGTCTTAATTTTGTGGTATTTTCAGCTCTCAAATCCACATAACTTTTACCAGAAATCACTTCAATATATTTATAAAGTAGTTGTGGGGGTGAATGTTTAGTTTATATATTTTGACAATTTATAGAGCTTACATTATTTCAAAGTGGGTGGGTATAAGCAAATCATGGAGAAGATTTTGGAGTAAATCCTTGACCAGGAATGGTTTCCAGTCTTTGTTCATATATGATGCTCAGTGATCATTAAGCTAACCCAAAGTCATTGAGCCGACGTGCAAGGAAGGGGATTCGAACTTTCGTCCTCCTAATGATCAATCCCACTTGGACGTGCATCTTGACTTGTGGCCGCCCGCCTACTTCATCTAAGAGTCATTCCTTCCTTGACTTGTGGCCACTGTCTACTTTATATTACTTTAATTTGGCATTCCTGGGCTAAAGTCTATTGTGTTTGACTATAGAAAGTGATAGATAAAGTTCGAATCCTCTTGAATAAGGGAAGGGATCCACTAGATAGGTCTAAATTTCACGGTTGAATTCCTTTATCAATTTTTTTTTTATGGTTATTTAAATATTATATATAAATTATTTTGTACTTTTTACAATTTGTTTATTTTTTTTCAAATTATATAATTTTTAAATTTTTTTATGAATAAGTGTTTATATCTATATTAATATAAGATAACATTATACATATTCATAAAAAAAAATTAGGTGATAAAAAGGCACATCTTGAGAGTCACATGGGTAGAGCCCATAAAGCATAAAGTCGCATGGGCTATGTCGAGAAAGAATGAAATATTACAAACATAACAAAAAAAGTCACTAGACGGTCATGGTAGTGCTAGCAAAGGGAGGCAAATCCTTATCATCTGCTTACCCCATACAACAGCGGGATCTGGAGTGACGTCAGGAGGATCCCAACTATCGTTACCCTTGTCTTTATCTTCTTGCTAAGGAGAAATCACCAAATCCAAACACGAGAGCCATTTAGTAGTATTAGTCGACCAACCAAAAACACCGTCAGAAGCTCTGCTAGAAGGCCACCCAAAAGCACCACCGCTACCTCTAGACACTTCTCCATAAGGCCACCCCAGGTCAACTCGAGGAGGAGGAGGAGAGGGCGAATGCCTACGAGGATGTGAGCCATTGTGAGGAGCAGCGTGATAATGGGGGCGAGCCTGAAAATCCTTGGTAGAACCATTCCTTCATCGACTGCACGAAGGCGAACGACCTCAAGAGGAAATAGGAGAGGGAGACACATGAGCAACGGTGTAGGGGGCATTCCCCCAATGGTCTAGGAGCTCCTAAAGGTGAGCCACCTCAAGCACAAATTTGTTAGCTTGCACTTGAATTTGCAATAGTACATTAGAACATATAATGACTTTAAAATAAAGTGAAACATATTTATTAATGTGGCTAGGAGAAAAATAAAAGAATTTGTATAGTTCCAAATACTAAAGAGGATTTTCACTCTGAAAGTGTGCTAAATCTAGGTATACTTAATGGGAATTCAAGGAGAATCTCCTAGCAACACCATATGCTAAGAGAAAGGCTTTAGTCAAAAGGGCCAGAAGAAATCATGAATCAAATTCCACAATTGTTGAGCTTTGCTGTAGAACCAAAAGAGGTGAGCTTAAAATACTTGAACTGCCCATAGATAGGGCAACGTGTGTCCTAGACTACCAGATGGGAAAGTCAAGACACCACTAGTATGCCTTGGAAAAGAATACAACAAGCGAACTAGGAAAGCTTGGGCTCAATAATGGTGGGTCACACAAAAGAAAATATCTAGTGCCAAACAGACACCAAGGAATGAAGATGCCACCTTTGGTTCAAACTGTTAATCATCAAATGGTGAGGCGAAAGCCATTGGTAACTAAGGCGAGGCTTGTAGTTTCTGAACGGGGTGTCAAGAACCCACTTCCAATCTTTTCACCAAGGCTTGGTGGAGTGGACACCAACTTTGTGAAGCATATCAGTTGAAATGACACTAACCAAACCTTCAAAAGTTTCTCGATCATTGTTCTATAAGCCAAACTTGGCTTTAAAAGCTCCCCACATCATAATGCTCATTGTGGGTCTAGAAAACAAGTCTTGAGGAGACTATATACCCTTTTTTGTTGAATTTGAGAGCATTAAGCCAAGGAAGCTTAGACAAAGGTTGACCCAAATTGGAAAAAAGAGGAGACTACCAGATATAATTTTGTTGATTGAAAGAAAGCCCATCTCTAAGTCTAGTGCTATTCCACTGGAGCCAAGGCTTGATAGCATTCTAGACACACTAGATGCTTTTGGCAACAAAAGTTCCCATAATTTAAATAGGCTCCATAATGAGAAGGGTGTGAAATGCAATACCTTTCTAGGAAGGCCTATGAGTGGGATATCTTGCCGAAATGCAATTTTGAAGAAGAATTTTCTAGGCCTCATTACCAATGAAGGCACAAATGATCCATTTGACACACAAAGTCACCCCTTTCCTTTGAATGGAAAGGAAGCAATATGAAGAGTCTCTTGCAAGAGATTTTTCTAACAAGCAAGAACAGATGAGGCTTTTGCTTACTTAGGTGCAAAGGTTGGAAGGTAAATCATCTCCTTGAATTCTAAATCAACCTATGAAGGAGAATCCTCCCAAGTATAATTTTCCAAGCTTTAGGCAAGTTAAGCTTCATATGTCTTCAAGTAAGTCTTTTGAGCTTGAAACTCCAAGCTTTAGAGACCTCCATTCTTTGCAAGAAGTTGTGATTGTGCAAGTTCAACCCCTTGTTCCTCATGAGAAGTCTCCTCAAGAGTCTAATATTCCTTAAGAAACCCAACAAGATTCTATGATTATCCTCCTTGTCCTAGTATCATCTGTCTTTGCAAAGATGGGCCCATTGTCTACCAAGATAGTTGGTTTAGTTCACAAGAGGGGGCTCTTGGTGAAGAGCAGTAGGTTTCTTTTTCTATTGGTATAGATGTGTGTGAGGGGGAAGAAGGATGTTAGATTAATGATCCAAGAGGGACATTAGAGAAATCTAACAAAGAAATCTAATCTGCAACCAAAAAGATTAAATCTAAAATCTATAAACTCCTACACAGACGAAATTGAAACTATTCTATTGCAAACATGATGGGGAACCTACTGATTACCAAATGAGAACAAAAGATAACTTTACCATCCTATAGCGGAGTGTATTCGCTTAATGTTGGATTGTTCTTATCACAACGAAGCCTCCAAAGTTCATGTGCAAAATGCAGATGAATGCTTGTTGTGTTTGGTTGATCGAAGACAATGGATGAAGATCTCTAAAGGATGATCTTGAAAACACTTCGCTGCTCAATGTATGTTAATTCTCCGATCTTTATTTGTGAGGAGAGGGGTTTGTTATATAGAAAATGAGATTTGAAATGGGCGATCAAGATTGTTTTGAAGAATATCCAGATCAACGGTCAGAGTGTGTTGACAGGATTTAGACATGAGATAATTATGTAAAGTTGATTGCACAATTTGTGTGATTGGGAAATAGATTGGCCAGTCAGGAATGTGATTGATCAATTAACATAACAGATTGATCAGCCAACTTTGTGATGGCTTAGTTAGGAATGTGATGTTTTAGTTAACTGAATAGATTGTTTAGTTAACATAATAGATTGATTAGTTAACAAATTAGATTGCTTAATCAACCATCGTAATTTTCTCAACCAGAAAGTGGGTGAGGAATATGAATTAATTGATTTAATTAATTAATTACTTTTTGGGGTTTGAATGTGCAAATCAAGTTTAACTTTTGCAAACAAAGTTGCATTAGTTTGATTTCATTTTTTATAATTGATTTGAATAGTTTGATTTAATTCAAATTTTTGGAGGGAAAGTGTTGTAATTAAATTATTATTTAATAATTTAATCCACTTAGGGGAATAAGGTGATTTAGCGACGTAATAAAATAATTAGCGATATTTAATTAATCATGATGAAATAAGGTGGGATTAGGACTTTATTAAATAAATGAGATTTATTCAATTGGTCAAAATGATGAAACGTGAATTAATTAAATATTGTTGTTTTATTTAATTAATGGAGGAATTAGGGTTTTTGGGACTTTATTAAATAATTAAAATTTATTAAATTTGTTTGAAATGATGAAAAAGTGAATTAATTAAATAATATTGTATTATTCAATTAATAGAGGAATTTAGGTTTCTGATGTCATTTTGATGTGATGCGATGTGGTGTGATGCAAGAACGTTGTGGTATGATTTCGAGAATTCTAGGATGATTCTGAGATGATGCAAGACGATATGAGACATTACAGGATTATTCTAAATTGTTTTAGGGTGATTCTGAGATGATTGAAGACATTACGAATGATTCTAAGTTATTATGAGGTGTTACGGGATGATTCCAAGTTATTTTGAAGTGTTACGGGATGATTCTAAGTCATTCTGAAGTGTTACAGGATGATTCTAAGTCATTCTGAAGTGTTATGAGATGATTATGAGTCATTTCAAAGTGTTACGGGATGATTCCAAGTCATTTTGAAGTGTTACAAGATGATTCTAAGTCATTCTGAAGTGTTATGGGATGATTCTGAGTCATTCCAAAGTGTTACGATATGATTCCAAGTCATTCTAAAGTGTTACAAGATGATTCTGAGTCATTCTGAGATGATGTGAGATGATGTTCCATATTGTTTGACATTGTTTGAGGCCATTCAATGTTGTTCAATGTTGTTTGATGTCGTTTAGTGTTGTTTGATGTCGTTCAGTTCCATTTGATGCCGTTCAGTGCTGTATGATGTCATTCAGTGTTGTTTGATGTCGTTCAAGGTCGTGTGATAGGTGTGAAGTCAACTTTACATGTTTACATTTTTCCCCTCTTTGACACAAAGTATTGCTTGCTTTGTTTCAAAGATTCTATTTTTAAGATTAAGTTTTTTAAAAAAAATTATGCCCCAGTGTCTAGTGGAATGATGGTAGGACTCTGTGTTGCCCCCTCGAGAGGTTGACCGAAAATTTCAAGCTTTGAGGTCAGGCTCTTGACACTATTGTATTGTCGTTTTGATGTTTTCAAATGGAATATTCTATGTTAATGTGCATCGTTTCTCATTCAAAGCTTCTAATTTGTAAGTAGGAAGATTTTCTAAGTGTAATTAAGGTTTCCTAGATGAAATTAGGGTTTCCTTGAGGTGTTTATAGGCAATTTTTCTTCAAATTAGATCATTTGTGCTTGGTTCCATTTGCTAATTCTTGTATCTGGATTCCACTTTTTATCAGTTGTAGAGGGAGAATGTTGAGATTTGACGTTGCCCCACATCGTTTTGAGCTCGTTCAAGAGTATAGATGACCTTCAGACATCAGTGCCCCAGTATGTACCTTTTCGCCTTTCACTTTTGTCATGTTTTCGTTCTTGTTTTGCATTTGCGAAGTCTTGTCAGATAAATGCACTGGTTTTGAGGTTTTGGAGCATTTGTCTCAGTTTTGGCGCATTTTTTCAAGTTTTTTTGGTGTTTCTATCCAAAATTGGCACATTTATTTTGAGCACTTGTTTAGAAACTATGTAGTTGTCTAAAAACTACACAGTTGTCTTAAAACTGCACACTTGTCAGGAAATTGCACCCAAAATCTTGTGCAATTATTCTTAAACTATGCATTTGTTCAAAATTGACACATTTGTTTGTCTCCTATTGAGCATTTATCCCAAAATTTGGTAATTGACTCTGTGTCCATCATTTTTCTCTTAGCTTTGTTCTAAACCCTAGCATGTGTTCGTTTACCATCATGAATATCATTTATCATCATGTTTGTGTTCTAAAACCCTAACTTGTGTTTGTTCATCATTTCAACTGTCATTTGTTGCATAGAAAGTTTTGTTTTATGTTGCTTTGCTTGTTTAGAGTGAAACCCTAGTTTGTGTTCATTTTTCATTTAAGCATCGTTTTGTTACCATGCCTATGTTGTAAACCCTAGCTTGTGTCTATTTAGCATCATACATGTCGTTTGTCATCTAGCATGTGCCATTTTATGTTTCTTCACTTGTTTAGAGTGAAACCCTACCATCTTGGTTTATGTCACTTGCAGGCGAATCTCTTACTACTCATGACGAGAGAGAGACATCCTCGTCACTTGTTTGATTCTATTGCCCAATTCGGTGTATTTGAGTGGGACTTTCTTGATGCAATGGGTTTGTAGCATATCTGTTATATGCCTCCTATCAAGACCCATGCAGAAATGTTGACCGCTCTTGTGGAGAGGTGGCACTCTAAGACATCCTCTTTTCATTTTCCTACAAGGGAGGCAACCATTACTCTAGAGGATGTGTGGAGGATTCTTCATCTTCCTATTCATGGCAAGCTTTTTACGTTCCAAATTCGTCGAGGCTCCCATTCTATTTAGTGATTGTTAGGTGTGAATTTTTGTGATGTGGAGATTGATTTATCTAATTTTGCAGATAGCGCAAACCCTATCGTTCTTGTCCTTTGTAGCTTGGTATCAAGCTTAGTTGTTCCCGATAGACGAGGTCGACAGTTTTTAGTGGGCTAGGGTGTATGTATTGAGAGTATGCTTGAGCATGGTACGAGATATGCCTGGGGTGCTTGTTTTCTTTCCCACCTTTACCGAGATATGGACAAGGTGGTGTATCGGGGCGAGAGGTCATTGTCTATAGGTGTATCCTTTTTGCATGTTTGGGTGTGGGAGCATATTGCAGTGACTCATCCTGACGAGATTCAAGATCATTCTCCGGGTGATCCATATTGTTATCGTTATGAGGATTTTGTGCACTACACTAGTTTTCCTAGAGATTTTCCTTATTGGCGTTGTGTGTTTGATGAGATGTCTGGTTTTGTATGGAGACCTTACATGAGTTGTGAGGTTTGGCCAGAGGATGTTGATCAACTTATGTATTGTCGACAAACCTGTTGGTTGCTTGGTCGCTCATCATCCATGATAGAGCATTATCTACTCGATCGAGTCTGTTGTCAGTTTGGTGAGAGATAGGGGCAGATTCCTGATGCCTATGAGGCTCAGTTTGGTTGGAATTATTGGAAGGTCTGTATATGGGGTATCTAGGTTGATGCAGATATTGTTATTTCTGAGTTTGTAGCACTTTCCCTAGTTGGTTGGGGTTGGTCAGCTGGAGTGGTAGATCTGGGTACTACTCATGATTATGAGGAGTGGTGGACATGACATAGGCCTTTGAGGCTTACTGATCCTAGAGGTGGTCCTATTGTGGGAAAAGTTGGCATCACAGGTCATCACAATGAGTGACGTGTTAAGGTTATGGCAGAGCAACTGGGTTGAGCTCGACATGATGAGGTATAGGATATTTAGGATGAGTGGGTGCCTCATGAATAGGGTTAGAGATAGGTTCCAGATCCTCCTCCAACAACTAGGGATGTTGAGTTTTTGCTAGCTCAGATGACATTGGACAAAGATGCAGAGGTTGCATGACATGTTGTAGAGGCTTTGGTAGATACTCTAAGGGTTGAACGAGATACTATGAGGGTTGAGCAAGATAGTGCATTCGGTAGATTGCATGTGGCAGAGGCTCAAGTAGTATTACTGATAGAAAAGAGAGATTCTCTTGAGGCATATTGAGAGATTGATATTGGTAGATGACATGTTGTAGAGGCTCAAGTACTGTTACTGATAGAAGAGAGAGATACTCTTTGGATACAACGTGATGGTATGCGAGCAGAGCGATATAGGTATCTACACGCATCTACCTATTATTAGACTTTATATGATGCTACTGTAGCTAGGGCCTCTCGACGTCCACAGTTTGGGGAGCCTAGTGCTACGAGCGATGGTGGTGGTGATGGTGGTGCTGGTGTAGGTGATCATTCTGTGAGACAACCCGATCATTTTAGTTTTCACTAGTGTTTTTTCCATCCTACTAAGGTTTTACCACTTTTGATACCTGATCTTCATGTTATTTCATGGTGCAGAGGCATTTTGTAGACATGTGTGTTATACATATTCATTGGTCTAGTCGAGACCTCTTTTATATGTTATGATTTTTGTACTTTCCTATCATACTTGTTTCATTGCAGATGTATTTATGACATATTATTTTGTGATGATGATGATATATATATGAGATACACCATCTTCATTTCAACCTCATTGTATGTTTAAGTGATGGTGATAAATGATGATGTATGTTCATATGTGTTTTTGTGCTTTTCTAATGTATGGATATGATGTAGATGTAAGAATCATACTTTGTCTGATTTTATGATGATGGATGTTGATAGATGAATTCCCCATACATGATACATGATGTTTTTAATTGTTTTATTATCATCATGATATGTATTGATAACATTTGTGGATATAGAATGGATATGGTACTAATGATGTGTTATGAAAGATGATTGTTAATTTAGAAGAATTATGATGATAGATAGAAAAAATGATGTTAACTAGAAGAAGTATGATGATGGCGTGTTAGTTAGTAGAATCATGATGATGGATAGAATTTATGTTGTGAATTTTCTTCTCTTTAGATACTTCACTGTTTGAACAATCCTTTTTGATGTATCAAAATAAATACAATGCACCAGGGTATGAATTACCAAGGTGACTTTGTATCCATTGTGTGAACTTTGACTCTACAAACAAAGAGTATATTTGTTCATACCAGACATACAAAAACTTTGTTTAAAGTATAAGGGGGATTGCGTAAAAAATGTTTCGAACCAATCACACAGAGAGGTATAGAACACCTAACATGTAACTGCTCCACAATTTTTTTTAATACAACTTCCATACTCAATAAAGCAAGTATTTTCCATGGTAATATAACAAATATATCTTACAAATAGCAAATCAAAATGATGCTCAATTTTCCCCATTCCTTCTTCTCTAAATCCTTATGGACATCTTTGAGAGATCGTGGGAATGAGTCAATAAAATAAATCACATAAGACCACAAAAAGATAAAAAAAAGTTGCAGTATCACTTGCCATATCTGTTTAGGGTGGGGCTATTATCCGTTGTTGATCATGCCTATCGTAGGAACAAAATCGTTAAGGCATATCTCAGGATGTTGTTGGGACTTGTTTAAAAAGATAGGTATTTGATACTTTGGCATTGTTTTTGTCTATTTATAGTCAACTCTTATGCAATTGTTTTTTCTTGAAAGCTCTAGCTATTGATGTTTTCTTTGTTTGTTTGATTGTTTTGTCAAAGGGTGATTAGGACGATTTGTTTATTATGGTTGAAATGTTTATTGTGGATGTTGATGACGAGACGAGTTTTTTTTTTTTTTTCTGAGTCTTTATGATGATGCTTTTGTTTGTTTTCAAGGGACTAACCTAGGGCCTTGGGGGCTCATCAAAGATAAGCCTTGCCTACGTTGTCTACACAAAGGCTCACAGTTTGCTTGGTTTGACCTTTTCTATTTTGTGAATGTTTTGGGGATTTTGTATTTTTTGGCCAAGTGACATAAAGCATGTTGGAAACCTAAGGGGACTGACCTAGGGTCTTGGGTGCTAAAAGCCTTGCCTACGTTGTACATGCAAAGACCACGTAGTTCGACCGTTAGACTGAAAGAATGAACTATTTTTGGGTAAACAACATCGATAGCATGGATGATATCCTGTTTCTGTGTCTAAATGATATGTTGTGGGAAATTCACTTGAACTAGCTATGAGGTTCAAGCAAATGTTGACACCTTAGACTATTTGAGTGAAGGAATAACCCAATGATGTTGTTTTGGTTCGATATTTTCTACTTGTTTTTGATCTTTGTTGTTTTGTAGTGTTTTTGACTTTTGTTGTTTTATGACCTTGATTGAATTTTACCAAATCTAAATCACAATTAGCTTCAGGAATTTGCCTATGATAAAATGAATTACCCTAATCAGTGACAAGCCATGATTGGACACACGATTCATGAAATGGATGGGTGAATGCTGTGAAAAAGTGTTGATAGATAATAATGTATGTTTTATTCATACATAGTGCCTATTTACCAGGTTTTCACTATGGCACTTGTTCTAGGAGCACCACAAATTGGTTTTCACTCAAAGAATGGTTTATTTCTCTTTACTATTTTTTTTAATAATTTTTTTGTATTTTTTTCTCTTTTTCTAATTTTTTTTTTTGGATTTTTACCCTTTTGCCTAGGGTATTCTGACGTATTTTATGTATAGAAATTTTTAAGGTGGTTACTATTCAATGGTTAGACTAGAGTTTCTCCTTCAGGAGTAGCCAACTGATATTATCCTGAGCCATAACTTGTTGTTATAATGAATGGACCTAACTAGTTAGGTTCAAATTTACCCTTGCCATCTTGATTAAATTGTATCTTTTGATTCTCCTTGAGGACCAAGTCACCAAATTGAAAGTTTCTATCTTTGATTCTCTTGTCATAGCTTCGTTTGAGCCAATTTTGATAAACCTGTAGATGGTTTAATGTGCTTAAACACCTTTCATCTAGGAGCTCTAATTCATTCAATCTGGATACCCTATATTCTTCATTTCTTACCATGCCTTTTAGTGAGACTTGCAATGAGGGGATTTCGACTTCGATAGGTAACACTGCTTCTGATTTGTAGACCAAGGAAAAAGGTGTGGCAGCAGTAGGTGTGCAGATGCTGGTTCTATAAGCTTATAAGGTTGGATTTAGCTGCAAATTCCAATCACGACCGACATCATTGACAGTATTTTTCAATATTTTCAAGATTTTTTTATTGGATGCCTCTGCTTGACCGTTTCCTTGAGGATAGTAGGGTGTAGAAAATCTATGTTGGATAGAGAATTCAGAACAAAGTTCCTGGACATCCTGATTCTTGAATGGGGTGCCATTGTCTGTTACAATTGTTTGTGGGATTCCATACCTACAAATGAGATAATTCAAAATGAATTTTGATATCTGTTTGCCAGTGATATAAGTCAATAAAATTGCCTCTATCCATTTTGTGAAGTATTATGTTGCGGTGATAATGAATTTATTCCCATTGGATGAATTAGGTGATATCTTACCTATCAAATCTAATCTCCATTGCGAAAAAGGCCATGGTGTTGTGATGGGTCTCAACTCTTGTTCTAGTGCATGAACTAGATCACCGTGTTGTTGACATTGTCAACACCTTCTAGAATGTCGACTGCAGTCTTACTCCATGGAAGACCAATAGTATCCTTCTCTGAGTAGCTTTTGGACTAGGTTAGGTCCACTAGAGTGGGATTTGCAAATACCTTCGTGGAACTCTTAATGTAAGGTCGTTTGAACTTCTTTTGTGTTAAGGCACTAGAGTAACACACCATCTAGGCTATGACAATATAGGGTTTCTCCTAAGATCATAAAATGGGAGGTCCTACAGGTGAAGGTTTTCTTTTGAGTAGTCATTAAGTCAGGTGGTATGATACCATTTTGGATATAGTCAAAAGTATCTTGGTACCATGGGGAGTTAGGATCAACAACAACACATAGAATTTCTATTTCTAGGATGTCAAATGCCAGCACTAGTAGTTTTTCCATGAGGAATTCATATTTAGGTACGTTCTAAGGAATAGCTAACAGCGAGCCTATTGTGGCCATTACATCAACAACTCTGTTATTAACCCGAGGAACCTATTCAAAGGTTATTTTGATGAAGTACTCCTTGAAGAAATCCACCATTCTTTTGTATGGTAGTAATTTATCATATTTGTTTTGGTACTCGTCATTCACCTATCTGATTATTAGCTGGGAGTATCCAAAGATATTTAGCTCTTTTATTCTCCATTCAATCACCATTTTGAGCCCCGTGATAAGAGCTTCATATTCTAAAATGTTGTTTGTATAGGGGAATGCAATCCTGCAGGCTTTAATTATACTATATCTTTGTGGTGTGATAAATAATATTCCTGCTCCTGAACCATGTTGAGTATGGGACCCTTCAAAGTATAGAGTTCACTAGCCTGTCTGTTCTATCATCAAGATTCTCTCATCTAGAAAATCCACTGTGAGAGGTTTATGATCATCTATGGGTGCTTCAACGAATTGGTCTACTATGACTTGTACCTTTATAGCTCTCCTCTCTATATACTCTATATCAAATTCACTCAGGATCATCACCCATTTTTCTATTCGACTTGTTAAGGCTAATTTTGTTAGTAAATACTTGAGTGGGTCCACCTTTGATATTAGTTTCACTTTTCTGTTTAAGATGTAATGTCTAAACTTTTGTGTAGAAAACACAACTTAGAGACAAGCTCTTTCAATGGGTGAGTAGTTCAATTCATATCCCACCAGTGTTATAATGATATAGTGTACCACCCTTTCTTTATTGTTATCATCTAACTGTGCCAAGAGAGCTCCCAATGCTGCTTGTGTGGTAGATACATAAAGTATCATCCCATTTTCTAGAATTGGTGGCATGAGTACTAAAGGAGTAAGTAGGTTCTCCTTGGCTTGATGAAATTCCTGATCACATCTCCCACCCAATTTGAAGGCGATGTATTTATGTAGGAGATGAGTGAAAGGATGACATTTGTTCGCCAGTTGTGCGATAAATCGCCTGATTGATTGTAGCTTCCCTTGTAGGTTCCTCAGTTGTTTGAGTGTCTTTGGTGGAGGCATCTCCATTATAGATTTTACCTTGGTAGGATCCCCCTTTATCCCTCTTCTTGACACTATATACCCTAATAGCTTTCCAGAGGCTACTTTGAACACACATTTCTTAGGGTTGAGTCTCAAATTGTACTATTCTAATTGATCTAGGTTTGTCAAGTGATCTGTCCTTTTGATTGATTTTTCTAGGATGTCATCCACATAGTCCTCCATGATTGTGTGTGGCATGTCATGGAATATGGTCGTCATAGCTCTTTGATGGGTTTATCCTACATTATTTAGACCAAAAGGCATTACAATCCAACATAAAGTTCCCCAAGCACAAGTGAATGCCATTTTGTGTTGGTCATCTAGAGAGATCTTTATCTAGTTGTATCCTGAGAAACCATCCATTAAGGAAAGCATCTCATGCCCTACTATTAGATCTACTATCATGTCAATACTCTATAATGGAAAGTCATCTTCTAGACAAGCTTTATTCAAGTCCTTGAAGTATGTACATATCCTTATGCCCCCAGCAGGTTTGGACACTGGTACTAGGTTTGATATCCATTGTGGATAGTCGATGGGTCTAATGAAACACACATCTAGTAACTTTTTAAGTTCTACCTTCACCAATAATGCTATCTAGGGATGCATCTTTTTGAGTTTCTATTTGATAGGCTTCTCTCCAAGGATGGCGACTAGATGATGCACCACTAATGTTGGATCTAGTCCAGGAATGTCGGCATAGGTCTAGGCAAAGTTTATCTTTCTCTCATTGATGAACACTGTGAATTTTTCTTTCTCCTCAAGATCAAGTGATGCTGCATGGTATGTTATCTTTGGGTCCTCTGCTATACCAGTTCATTTATGGATTCCATTTCTTCTACCAGGAGTGTTGATCTTTCTTGATATTTGGATATGGGGAGATTGAATCCTCCATACTCAGGTGCCTCTGGGAGGTTTTCACCTTCGGATGCGTACTTTATTTTTCTCTTTTCTAGATCCGATAGAGTCATAGTGTGGTTTTCTCTAAGGGATCATATCTTTATGTTTTTTCTTTCATTTTTGTGACTGGAAAATTTAATCTCTCCACCAAAGTATGCCTCTTGTTCTAGTTCCATGACGAACCCTGCTTTGTGATCTCATACTGCTATGTCTTTTTGAAGTTCCATGAACTCTTTGATGGCCTCATCATTCTGGAATTGGTCTAAAACAGGTGCATGTTGTTGTTGATCCCAATCTATGAGTTGAGAATAACAGAGTGGGAGACTATCATCTTGGTCTGCAAAGCTTACAAAAGTAGGTGAAAGGGTCAATATGGCTCTGGTGTCTTTTTCCCACTCGGTATCTAGGTCATCATTATTAGAGTCGGTGGAATCATATCCTATGACGAAGGAAGGAGAATCCTATTCATATTCGTTAGAGTCCATTTCAAAATGGTAATAGATGTTGGTAATGGTTTCCATGTATTGGAGAGGGAACCTATCAATTCCAAAGTTTTCAAATAAGTCTTCAATGTGTAATTCATTGTCCATGACATGGTAGATATCCGATGCCTTAACACTAGTAGAAGTTTCTCGTTTCTTCCAAGAGATTCGTCTAGTTTTTGGGATGACCACGTCTTTTGGTTTATAACCTAGCCCCATATTCTTTTGTCTTTGTTCCACTATGATAGGCTCTGATCAACCTTGTTTGTGTAGCCCTACGCCACCTTTTCCATTGTATCCCATTTGTTTGACTAATTGATACCCCTTAGTGTTAGGATTAATTAAAATGGGTATTGGCTTTTGTGGTTCTTCTTGGTCCTCCGTGTAGATCATAGATGAAAGGTCCTCCTCAAATATTTCTTCATCTTTCATGTCTCCCCATATAGTTAAAATGGTGGGTTTGGCTATCATTTTTACTATCTGGATCTATTTTGGACCTCCATACACTCTGGGTGTTGGTGGGAGCATGCCAATGCAAAATGCTTGGTTAAAATGGTAGTGCCCATTGCTCTTGTCAAGTACTTGGATCTTGGATTCTACTTTTGGTTTTTCAATTGATGTGTTTTTAGTGGAGGTTGATGGAAGCATGGAAGGGTCAATATAAGGAAATGAATGGAAGGCTATATCATTGCTAGGCACACATTGGATTTTATTGTATATCTCCTCCAACTTCGCACAAAAATGGAAAGGTTCAGGATCAAAATATATTGTTGCTTCCTTTCCTTCATGGGGAAACTTTAGGAATTGATGGAAAGTGGAAGGGACTGCTTGTAATGCATGGATCCAAGGGTGTCCCAAGAGTAGGTTGTGTGGTAACTCAAGATCTAGTACTTGACAAGTAGTTTATGTTACTGCTGGTCCTATCTGCACCGACAACTTGATTGCCCCTTCAAAATTTATCTTTAAGTCATCATAAGCCCTTATGGTGATACTATTGCCTTTTTCAATCACGTCATCAGAATACCCCAGCTGTTTTATGAATTTTAAGGTAAAAATGTTTAAACTTGCACCATTATCTATCAACACTCTTTTGACCATGGTTTAATGGACACCGACCTCTATGTATAGAACTTGATTGTGGAATGTTCTTTGTGGTAAATATTTCTTTGAAAATACTAAGTGATTACTTGTAGTGATTTTTCCAATCATGGCTTGGAAATAACTGGGATCAAGGTCATTAGGGACTGACATTTCCAAATATTTATCTAATATATTCCTATGTGCGGGTGATATTTTTAATAATTCTAGGATTGAGATGAGGGAAGGTGTCTTTTTTAATTGTTCCACAATGTTGTAGTCACTTGGTGACTTGATTTTGGGTTTGGGAGGTGCTCCTTGTATTTTAACTCTTTCACAATGGGTATTTATGTTACAATTGTTGTCTCCTCCTCTAATCATTACTACATTTACCCTATTGTCATCAACTTGTGATAGGGTTTCCTAAAACTGTGTCACCATATGTGTAATTAGTATTATGATACTCTTGTCCCTTTCCTTTATCATTCCTCTTAGCATGGTTTGGAGTTGGGTTTGATTATATTTGTAGGTCCTTATTTCTAGGAAGATGATTAACGTTTACTTCCCCTTTGTCTATTAAGTCCTTAATGATATGTTTGAGGCGCATGCAATTATTAGTTGTATGTCCTTTGATCATATGGAAATCACACAAGTATTTCTCATTGTACCATGTTGTCTTAAAGCTAGGTTCCTCGTAATTTGGGAAGTTGTTTATTTTGATGAGGTTTTGTTGTACTAGTTTTCACATGACGATCTCAAGTGACTCACCTAATATAGTAAATTGCCTCTTAGGTTGATCATATTTCCTCTGTTGCCCTCCCCGATTTGTCTGTTGGTTTACAGCCTAATTGTTCTTGGGATATGTAGTTTTATTTCTTTGTGTGTTGTTGGGACCATAGTTTGTTTGTGCCACCTGTGGTTTATTCTGATTTGTGTTCTATGTGTTCCATATTGCTCTAGCATCTACCACTCCATCATTTGTAATGTTCTTGTTTTTAGCCCAGATTTTGGGTTTTCCATTTGAGCTAGAGGGATTGTCTTTTGAGTTTTTTGTCTTTAAATTTCCTCTTTCTATGAGATATCTCTCAATATGTAACCCCTTTTCGATTGTTTCTTTGAAGTATACAAGACATAGCATAGTGAGCCAATAATTTATTTCGGGCAGAACATTCATGATGAATATATCCACCAACTCCTTGTTTGGAATAGGCCATTTGCATCAACTTGCTTTGTGTCTCCATATTTGCAAGTGGGAGGTGAAGGACTATCTTGGGTTCTATTTGATCATGGATAGACTCATGATGGTGACATCTTGTTCTATGTTAAACACAAAGTGGGTTATAAATTTTCTAGCCAATTCATCAAAAGTTTTGATTCTAAGTTGTAGACGATTGAACCGCTCCATAGCATGACCTGTAAGGCTACATGGAAAGAACCTCATGAGATAGGAATCATTGTTTTGCACCTCCATACATGATAGTGAGACATCTCATACATGCTCTACTGGATCTCCTACTCCTTTGTACTTTCTTTCAAACCTGGGTATCTCAATTTTTTTTGGAAAGGGTAGGTCGTAATGGATCGATTGAATGGGAACGAAAAAATTTCATGCATGGTGTAGGTTTTATTTTATTTTCCTATTTGCATATCCTCTATTTTCTAGGTGACCGCATCTAGCTTTAGTTCCATCTCCATTTTTGGTACATGTGTTTGTAAACCCTGTGTGTAATAGTTCGGGTATTGTGAAGGTAGAAGACCTTGATAGCTATATGGGATGTAAGGAGGGTCAATTCCTTGCTGTGTATATGGAGGGTTAATTCCTTATTGTGGGGGTGGAACATACAAAAATTTTCCCTGTTGATGTGTTGGAGGGACACCTTGTTGTTGGGGTGATTGATTGAGGGTGCTCTGTGGCACACCCTACTGGGTAGGACTAAAATAAAGGTTACCTTGGTGATGTGTTGGTGGGATACCTTGTTATTGGGATGAATGATCGAGGGAAATCTATGGTACACCCTGCTAGGGAGGACTAAAATGAAGGTTTCCCTAATGATGCATTGGCAGGACACCTTGTTGTTGGGATGATTGATTGAGGGCGCTTTGTGGCACACCTTGCTAGATATGACTAAAATAAAGGTTACCCTGATGATGTGTTAGTGGGACACCTTGTTGTTAGGATGACTGATGGAGGGCGCTTTGTGGTACACCCTACTAGGTAGGACTAAAATAAAGGTTACCCTGATGATGCACTGGCGGGACACCTTATTGTTGATATTGCTGGTTGTTCTGAGGAGGATTTTGTGTTCCACTTTGTTGGAGATATTGGTTATTTTGAGGGGGGAATTGTGTTCCACCCTATTGAAGATACTATTATTCTAGGAAGGGTTGACATTAGATGTGTTTTGAGGTATGTATTGAGATGGCCCCCCTTGGTACATCTGTGCTACTGCTGCTTGTTCAACCTGAATTGGTTTTCTGAACAAGGGGTTCTCTTTGGGTTGATCATTATTTTGTGAGAACAATGGTGGCATATTTGGTCTTTCTAGAGGTTAGGTTATTTGTCTCACAACTGAGTTGTCCCCCAAGGGAATAATATTGGGGTCTTTGAGAGCTTCTACTTTGAAATCCATGGGTAACTTAGCACCACTTTGTGCTAGTTTGAAGAAATAGGAGTTTGGGTCTTTTCTTAACAACCTATCCATTAGTTTGAGAACCTTGGGGTTATTAGAATGTTCAAATAGTTCTTCCTCATTTATCTCTTCGTCATCATTTACCTCATCTATAATCACTTGGTTTGGGTTCTGGTTACCTTGTTCCATAACCTCCTTCTGTTTGTGGCTTATTTCCTCCTCAGTGAAAGTGTCTTTATATATCGGTCTCTTTTGGGGAGTTTCAAGGTCACTTGTCCTATAGCCCCATGGGCTACTCTCATCATTCATGAAATTCGTTGGTGGGATACTGGTGGTATTCTTGTTGGCTTCCATCTTTTTTCTATGTTATGATCTCGTGGCTGTCATAAACAACTTGGGCCTCCTATGGGAAAGTGGTATACTCTCTAGTTTGACTCCAATTCTAAAGACCTACTGTTTTCTGGTTCTTTCCTCTAGAGAAGTTCAGTATCATGGAAAAGACTAGGATTTTGACCAAAGAAGAACATATATAACTCTAGATTGTCCTTGAAAGCACGTCTATAGAAGTTTTCTACCAATTTGTTTTTGTTTTTATGTAGCACTGAGAGTTGTTTCTTGAGAGCCTTTGAACTCAAATATCTAAGTCTAAAATGACAACCTGTGGATTTTACCTTAGGAATCTTGACCTTGTGTGAGATCATGAAGGGAATAACTACTTGATACAAATTCTAAAACCTGATGTTTCCTTATAGATTATGTAAGATACTGGAACTATTGGAGCAAACCTAGATTCAAACAATAGTAGAAGGAATACAAGTTCAAATTATTCCCATAAGATTGTTTGTAGAAGTTATATACCAACCTAGTTCTGGTTTTGTGAAGTGCCCGAAGGTGTTTCTTGAGAGCTTTTAGGCTTAGATGCCTGACTCTAAAATGATGACCCGTGGTCTTTATCTTGGCAATATTGATCTTGTGTGAGATCATGAATGGGATAATTATTGCCATGCAGGTGGTGGTAATATGGGTCTCTCTATTGCTATGTCAAATTTCTCTTCCTCTTCGTCTAAGACAATTGGTGCAGTGAGAAACCAGTGGGGTGTTTCATTCTTTTGAAAAATGAAGGTTCTTAAGCTACTTATGATGTCTGTTTATTCACCTTCAATATATGTGAGACTAGGTTGAAGGATCGATGCTACAAGATCTAGTTGTTGAACTAGGGAAGTTGGTCGCCAAACATGGTCATAAAGTTTGATGGTGTTTTATGGGATGGTTGTTGTGAAGCTTAAGACTCCAGGGTTTGAGTTTTATTTTGGATGACACTACTTGAAAATCAAAATGTTTAAGAACTAAAGTCTATATTCCACTTCCTTATCCAGAGGATATGCTACGGGAAAGTCTACTTGTACTATCTGTGAGTCCCAAGTAATTGTTAATATCATGGATGTTTGAGTGGAGGAATGACCTTAATGGTTTGTTTGATTTTGATTTCAAATAGGTAGGATGGCAATAATGGATGTGGGACTATCTGACCTTCTATCTTTCCAACTTGTTTTGGTTCAAACAATGATCTTGTGAACAACTCTTTTTCAACTTTTCCTTCATGTTTTGAAGTATGGCAAGTGATAAGACAACACTTGGACTGACTCAGCAAGCATGGACTTATGTGACCTTCATGTTTATAACTTAGGTTATGAAATCACAACAACTAAGCCATAGGTTCTAAATGTTTACTTTGATTAATGTACCCTAAAATTGAAGCCAAAATGCTCAAAAACCTTTAAGGAAAGATCCTTTCAAATGGGTACAAACATAAGGCTTCTCTCACAAGTGTGTACTAAATCAAAGGGTTTGTGGCTTGACCATCTCGACCATCTTGTTTAGTTTTTGTTTTGAATCTGTTCTTTTTTCTTTAAATCAAACACATAATTTGATGTCAAATTGTTTTGAATGTAATGGGCCAAGTTTAACATAAACTAACAATTACAAACCCAGGGGATAGACACCATTCTCTTTGGTAGGCCTACCTCATGCTCTGAAGAGATGATTTTACATGCAACTTATGGTGCAGGCCTGTAGTCAGACATGACAAGTAACTTCTCAGAAGTAAATTCTGATGCACCACTTTTAGAGAATGTTTTTGGATAATAGGGTGGCTTCTAAAACAATTTGGTTCTTAGTGATAACTGTGAATGCGAAAATTTGACACTCACCTGCTGGCCACTTAAGGCTCTTTAACCATTCCCGTTCCACTTAAGTTATGGGATTAGGTGTAGTTTGTTGTTAGCATGGCTTGAAGCTACTTTCTTATGAGTTCACAACCTTTAATATAGACCGCTAGTAAATGTGCTTTGAGACCTTGCAATGAGTTCTCCAGCGCGGGATGTATCTCAAGGCAAGCCCCCTCTTTAAGGTAAACTTAAAAAGAAAGTGTAATGCTAAAAAATGTTCTTTCGCTCACCCAAGATCGCCAAAAGGTGCGAGGGGAGAAGATAAAACACTTTATCTTTTCCAATCAATGAATGCACATTGAACAATCCATAGCAATTTGATTCATTTTAAACACCTCGAGTGATGTTATCCCCAAAAATTTGCGAATAAACAAAACAAAGTTCTTTTTAACTTGCACCAATATGAAATGTTTAAGACATCAAGCAATTAAGATAGTAATGGTGAAATATCATAACGAAACATTTGTTCATTTTTATGAGCTCCAAATGAGGTGTTTCTAAGAAAGACAATCCTTGTCTTATTTTGGTCAACAAATGTAAAAACATGCATGCTTCAACAAAATTAAAAATGATTTCGCTCTTTTTATGCACCAAAATTAAAGGTTCCTACTTATGAAAACATTAAATATGTTCATTTTTAGAGCCCAAAACTGAAGTGTTTTTTGTTCTTTTTACGAGCACCAAATGGAAGCTACTAAGTTAAAAAGCTTAAAATTTGTTCATTTTATCAACACCAAAATCAAGTGTGAGTTTGTCGTTGTTCATTTTTAGAGCACTAAAATGAAAATTCCTAAGTTAAAAAAGCTTTAAATTTATTCTTTTTAACAACACTAAAAAAAAATGTGAGTTTGTTGATGTTAATTTTTAGAGCACTAAAATGAAAATTCCTACGTTAAATTAAAAATTATTTCAACAACTGGGACTGATTGTCTTCCCTACAATAAACATGTTAAAGTTGTTGTAATCTTGCATCAAATCTGTCAATTCCTACCTACACATCCAAAAACAAAACACCTATAAGTGAAAACCCATTACAAGAGTGCAAGATTGGTGCATTTGTCCATCAAAACAATTGCTCAGAACAAAAAATACAAATGCACAGGTTTCAGACAACTGCGTAGTTTTAGAAACAAATGCTAATTTAAGAATTTAGAAATACACCAATTTCAGAAAAATGTGCCATTCCCATGAAAAATGCACAGTTTTATTGATAGAAAAATCCTTAGACTTTTTGGATAGATCGTCAGGTCTTCAGGACGAGTGCGTGAAAACTATGAAATAAGTGTTTCTGGGACCTACAACTTCAAAAATGGCTCAAACGAATGTTAGAGGAGGGGGCAAGGGTCCCACTGGGCATGCCAGAATGTGTAAGGGGGAAGAAGAATGTTAGATTAATGATCTAAGAGGGACATTAGAGCAATCTGATAAAGAAATCTAATCTACAACCAAAAAGCTTAAATCTAAAATCTAAAAACTCCTACACATACAAAATTGAAACTATTCTATTACAAACATGATGAGGAACCTACTAATTACCAAATGAGAAAAAAGATAGCTTTTACCATCTCATAGCTGAGTGTATTCACTTGATGTTGGATTGTTCTTATCACAACAATGCCTCCAAAGTTCGTGTGCATTATTGGATGAATGCTTGTTGTGTTTGGTTGATTGAAGAAAATGGATGAAGCTCTCTCAAGGATGATCTTGACAACACTTCGTTGCTCAATGTATGTTAATTCTCTGATCTTTATTTGTGAGGAAAGGGGTTTGTTATATAGAAAATGAGATTTGAAAAGGATGATCAAGATTGTTTTGAAGAATATCCAGATCAATGGTTGGAGTGTGTTGAGAGGTTATAGACATGAGATAATTGTGCAAAGTTGATTGCACAATTTGTGTGATTGGGAAATAGATTGGCCAGTCAAGAATGTGATTGATCAGTTAACAAAATAGATCGATCAGTCAACTTTGTGATGGCTTAGTTAGGAATGTGATGTTTTAGTTAACTGAATAGATTGTTTAGTTAACAAAATAGATTGATTAATTAACAAATTAGATTGCTTAGTCGGCCATTGTAATTCGCTCAATCAAAAAGTGGGTGAGGAATATGAATTAATTGATTTAATTAATTAATTCCTTTTTTGGGTTTGAATGTGCAAATCAAGTTTGAATTTTGGAAACAAAGTTGCATTAGTTTGATTTGATTTTTGATAATTGATTTGAATAGTTTGATTTAATTCAAATTTTTGGAGGGGAAGTTTTGTAATTAAATTATGATTTAATAATTTAATCCACTTAGGGGAATAAGGTGATTTAGCGACGTAATTAAATAATTGGCACTATTTAATTAATTAGGATGAAATAAGGCGGGATTAGGACTTTATTAAATAAATGAGATTTATTTAATTGGTCAAAATGATGAAACGTGAATTAATTAAATAATGTTGTTTTATTTAATTAATAGAGGAATTAGGGGTTTTGGGACTTTCTTAAATAAATGAAATTTATTATTTTTGTCTGAAATGATGAAAAAGTGAATTAATTAAATAATGTTGTACTATTCAATTAATAGAGGAATTTAGGTTTTTGATGTCATTTTGATGTGATGCGAGAACATTGCGGTATGACTTCGAGCATTCTGGGATGATTCCAAGATGATGTAAGATGATTTGAGACATTACAGGATGATTTTGAATTGTTTTGGGGTGATTTCGAGACGATACAAGACATTATGAATGATTCAAATTTATTATGAGGTATTACGGGATGATTCCGAGTCATTCTGAAGTGTTATGGGATGATTTTGAGTCATTTTGAAGTGTTACAGGATGATTTTGAGTCATTCCAAAGTGTTATAGGATGATTATGAGTCATTCCAAAGTGTTATAGGATGATTTTGAGTCATTTTGAAGTGTTAAAAGATGATTTCGAGTCATTTTGAAGTGTTATGAGATGATTTCAAGTCATTTTGAAATGTTACAGGATGATTCCAAGTCATTCTGAAGTGTCACGAGATGATTCTGAGTCATTCTGAAGTGTTCAAGATGATTATGATTCATTCCGAAGTGTTATGGGATGATTCAGAGTCATTCTAAAGTGTTACAGGATGATTCTGAGTCATTCTAAAGTGCTACGAGATGATTTCGAGTCATTCCAAAGTGTTGTGGGATGATTTTGAGTCATTCCGAGATGATGTGAGATGCTGTTCCATATTGTTTGACATTATTTGAGGCTATTTGATGTTGTTCAGTGTTGTTTGATGGCGTTCAATGCTATTTGATGGCATTCAGTGTTGTTTGATGTTGTTCAGTGCTGTTTGATGCGATTCAGTGCCATTTGATGCCATTCGAGGTTGTGTGATAGGTGTGAAGTCAATTTTACATGTCTACAAGTTGAATGCGATATAGAAGAAAAAATTCTAACTTGCAACCAAAGGTTGATGAGTATAACTAGCTAGGGCAGCAATTTGAAGAACAAGCAATGGGTGTTGGGCATGAGGCTCTTACTGATCTGTTTAATCAGCTCCAATTCTTTGTTAAAAATAAAAAAAATGTATCTATTCCTATTTAAAAAAATTAGTTGGGACAAGGAAAAAAGTAGTTAGAGGGTGCTATAAATGAAGACAATGTTTTCATTTGTTGAGCTTCCTTATTTTATTGATGAAGATGAAAAGAGCATGCATGCTTCAATACCTTCATAGTTTTTGAAGTAGACTAAAAATGAAAATGAGCATGAAAAGATGCTAGTTTATGAGGAGACAATTGATGATAGCCTTGTTTTGAAAAATGAAGAGATGGACACCTCAAAGGAAAGATGTTATGATTCCAAAATTAGTCCTCTTATACAAAAAGGAAAGGAAGAGGCTGGAGATGAATTGTTTTGGGATGACTTAGAGGCCTTTGTCCAAACTTTGATGACAAGTCAACACCTATGGAAGAGTAAAATAATGAGTAGTAGGAACATAAGGCAAAAAAATCATTTCTTTTTCCAAAACAATCACAAGAGGTGTTTTTCACAAGCCAACACAATGATGAAGAAGTAGTGCACAAAAATGAAACCAACAAGGAGAGATCGATGTTTGTCCTTTTCAGGAGTATGTCCTATCAAACATATTGCTTGGACGGATTTCACCAAGGTACCACAAGCCATGCTTACACCCAAGCATGAGGTTCCAGCTGAGGAGGAATGCATTAAGTCTACTTATGCATTTCAAAGCAGCAATATGTATGACCAACATGAAAAAGTAAGTGGGTTTTCCTTCTTTCTCTAAGAGCTATTGTAGGAGTTGGTTGAGCATGTGTTCAACACCCCCCTTCCCCTAGCTTCTTAGAATCCTATGAAGCATTGGAAAATAATGAGAAAGGGAAGCTACTTTGAAAAACCAATAAATGGTTTTTTTTGAGAAAGCCCTATTCTCTATCTTCCATACATATTAGCTAGTTGTTTTACTTTCCAAGAAGTGCCTTTGCACACCCTACATTCTCCTTAAGGGAACACATGTACCTAGTTATCTATTTTCCTCCAAGTGCAAGCTTGCACATGCTTTTATTTTCTCTTAGAAGGCCCAACTATTGAATAATTCTCATGAATTTATTCCCAATGAACCAATATGACTATTGGATTCCATGACTAGCAGTCAATCATCTCACATAAATCACCAAAAAAGTTGATATTTCATGCCACCCTTAGATTACCCATCATTGACAACTGATCTAAGAGATCCTACATGTGCTATCTTGCATGAATTATCCTTGAAGGTTCCTAAAATTGGTTGTCTTGAAGTTATAGGATTTTGGGCTTTCACTTACCTCTCAACTCACATGATTTATTCATCACTCTTGATCCTTATCTTCCTTCCATTTTACCCTAAATGTTTCATGTTTCAACCATCGACCTTACCCTTTAACCCTTATCACTTCCTTTTGGTAAGCCTTAAACCTTACCTCCGATCACTGAAGTCTTGAAGAGGATTTTCAATATTTATCTAAGTCTTGATTATTCAGACTTCAGAGATCGGGTTTCCCCCTTATCTCTTCCTTTTCTTACCTTTTCTTTCTATCAAACTTCAGGTATTGGCCTTCGGCCTTACCAATTTCTCCCCATAAGGTGTAAGCCTATCATCCAAACTTTGAAGCCCGATCAAGATCCTTTAGAACTTGCCTAAGTCTTGTATTTTCAAACTTAAGAGATCAAATTTCCTTCTTTATGCTTTCCATCTCTTCATTTCAAGAAGTAAGCCTCCTTCTTGATCCCTGATCCCTCATCCCTGAAATCTCATCTTTGACTTTTGGGCATAAGAATTTTTGCTTTCTTCCTTCTTTTTTCTTACTTTCACTCTTTTAAAAATTTGACTATGTCAATTTTTTGGGCTTTGAGCTTCGACCTTTGGCCTTATCCTTTACATCTTACCTTTATTCGGTAAGAGGTAACTCTTCTCCTTGACCCCTGATGGCTCCTTTTGGCCTTCAGCCTTTGGTCTTCCCTTTTACTCTCTTCGTCTCTCTGGAGCTCAAAAAGAGTGATCCTTCTAGACTTCACAATCCACTCCTTTGACCTTCTCTCTTGTTTTCTTTTGGTATGCGGTAAGTGGTACTCCTTAATCCCAATGTCTTATGGTCTAATGCTGATGCACATAAAGTATGAAGTAGGCTCGATGATTGACCCCTTATGAAGATGCCTTTTTCGTAGCTCCAGACCATTTAATGGATAAGCAAAGGTTTCCTTTTGGTTTTGATGCCTTGAATTCTATGGATTTGATGTGTTTTTGGGGGTTGATGCCATTAATTCTCCAATAGCCTTCTCAGCTACTTGTTTTGATTCTAGGGCTCGAGGATATCATTTATTGCACTTCTTGACTTCCATAGATGATCTCATGGGCACCCATGCTCATTTATTGTTGTTTTTTGTCCTCCTTTTCTTGCCCCATGCCTAGATTGTTTATTTCACGAGGGTATTTTGGAGGGATTTTGGTACAAAATTTATTATTGGGTATGGTGTGTGGGTCCAAGCTAGTTCCAACATGAATTTCATGGACAAGTCTCCTCAATATTACTTGATTAGATCCTGCTAATCCTAGTTAGGGTTAGGTTTTGGTTTTTGGTTTTTAGTTATGCTTGTACTTTAAAAGAAATAGTTTTAATCATTCCAAAAGGTTCTTCCTTTTGGGTTCTACCCAAGATTTTCTCTTGTAGACTATGTATTTTACATTTTTGCAACTATAAGATTGGCTTTCATGCCTCTGTGTTAAAACATAAATCAATATTTTTCCTCTTCTGAATGCTTATATCTTGTGTAACACTTGGTGCCTATATGCATGAATGAAATTTCATTGATTCTATAGGTTGCTTGCTTGTACTAACTAACTATAAGTGTTGATTGTGGGTAATATCCACCCCTTTGATTTTTCAAACTCCTAGCCCTTCATTCTCTCTTATAGATCTAGTGAAATGGAGAATTGTGTGAATTTCCCAAATGGTTTTGTTGATACCCTATGAAACAAGGAGCAAGAAGAAATAGTCTAAAGCTAGGGGAATCACCATTTTCCCTATTTTAGCATCCCCCTTCTCCCTTTTCCTCTTGTAGTTCGTAGTGTAGGTTTAATATAGAGTTTTCCAATGCTAGGTTGGACCAGTATTGTCTCATTTGGTTTTGAAGAGGAAGTCGACCTTCTCTAGAGATTCAACCTCACCATGTAAGGTCACACACCTTGAGGTTTTTTCCATTGTGTCATTGGAATGCTAAAACCCATGTTCAACAAGGTACAATTTCACGTTATAACAAATACATAGTTTTCTAAAATTAAGGTTTTCCTTCTAGCCACCAAGCTTGCACAAGATCATAAGTATTTAGGAATATTTAAAAAAGAGGAGGAAAACTTAATCAACCAATGATATTACCATTTCCCCCCCAATATGTTAGAAGAAGAAGCCTAGTTATCACCTACCCAACAATCTAATATGAGAAGCCTATCAAGCCTCCCATAAATTGAATTAACCTACATTGTATATTATTCCAAGTAAATGTTGGAATGATGGATGCACAGGTGTCCTTGATGAAGCTACAATGCATTCTTCAATGGAGGACCTTTTCCAGGAAGAAATATTCAACCACAAAGAAAGTATGATAATGACATTCAAATAGAGATTCTATTATGATCTATCAGATATCTTACAAAGAGTACATATGCCTGATTATATAGGCAAGTGCTAAACCTAGAATGCAAAGGATGTTGCCAAGTGTTCAAATCACACTTCATGTGACAATAAGAAACCCTAACCAACTACCTAGGGAATGATAACAAGATGGAGATAAGTTCTAGAAAAGGCAACTCATCTTCTAGAAGGGAATCTTATCTCAACAACATTATTAAATGATTAAATGAAACCTAGGACTAATATGATTAATTAAGACCTAAGTTAACTTATGCTAGTGTAATAATTAATTAATTACACTAACACCCCCCATAAGTGCAACTTAGGGAGGAAATGAAAAATGCAATGATTATGTAGGATGATGATGGGTCCCGACTGATGGCCATTTTAGGTACCCATGTACAAAAGATGAAAATGAAACTATCTCCCACAAATGAGGAAAAGGGGGAAAACCCAGTGGGAAGAAAACCCCTCTCCAAAAAAAAGAGATAAAATGCATAAAGGTGATGATTGGAGGACTCAACATCATCCCCCCAAGGACAAAAATCATCACATGGATACAATACAATCAATGGCCCCCCCCATAGGAGGGAAATAGAGAGACAATATAGCCCCCCCAGAAAATGTGATCACTTGTAAAAAAGGTAAGCGTATGTAGACAAAACATGATCCAATGTCAACAAACAACTTGTCTCCCTTTCGGAAGAAACAAAACCATGTAGAGATGCAAGGTAGCTTCCCATTCCAGATAGGAATTAAAGGAAGGAAGGATGTATATGAATGTTGATGATGTCTCTAAAAGCTGCTCATGTGTCTCCTTGCCTGATGAAGATGAAGATGCCACAACCCACTCAGGTACATACCCAATCAATGTAGAAGGTGACAAATCAAGATGATGCAGAAACTGATGTTGAACATGATCCAAAGACAACAATGCGATGTTCCTTCCATCGAAGGAATAGATGGAGACTTGATTGCCCCCCCATAATGAAGTGTCCTCAAAACCACTGAGAGAAGACTGAAGCCAATCCAATGGTAGATGCAGAAGAAACTCTGATGAAGATGGAGGAAGTCTCATATATGAAATCTCTGAAGAGAATCCAAGTGCCCGCAAGATAGTCTCAGGATTCCCAATTAAGGTTGAGACAATGAAATGTGGAGACTCAAGGTAACTCTCCAAAGTAGGATTTGAATAGAGGAGTGATATCCCCTCAAGAATGTCCTCAAAACCTATAGAAGTGGCCAAGTTAGCAATCCTTGAAGCAAAGCCATCTTGTGATGTCAAGTCTGGAAAATGAAATGTAGCCATCCTATGATGTCAAGTCTGGAAAATGGAATGTAGCCATCCTATGACTTCAATTGACTGTAGAATATTTTGATAGAAAAATTCTGCAAAAAATATTGCACCATTGGAAAGTAGACCAAATTCTCTTTCTGACGATATCTCGTTTGTCGAATTTTGACACCGTGGCGTGAAGATATGGCGATTTGAAAAAATATTCCCTATTAGGGCTTGCAGTCTAAACAGGCACAAAAATTAAGCACCTCGGGCAAAAAAAAATGAATCCCTTGGTCGTTGATGTGACCGCGGGGTTAATGCTAGAAAACAAAGTGCCACCACCGGCGGCGACGGGGTGGAGATCTCAGGTGGAGAGGCGGCACCGCTTGGATAGAGAGAAGGGCTGGATGGCAGTCGGGGTGTTGGATGGAGACTGACTGGGAACGTGTCGGAAGGACACTGGCGGGAGGAGCTCCGGTCGGTAGCAAGGAGTAGACGCCGGTGATGGGACGACCAGTGATGCAAGTGGGGATGTGATGGGCCAGATGGGTGGAGAAAGCGGCCGACAGTGATGTGATGGGTACGTAGAAGTACCGTCCCCCTTGCAAAAAGGTTTAAAAGTGGTTGATGACCAATCTCTACAGACTGGAAAACAATAGGACCCCCAAATATTTTTTTTTTGAATAATGCCTTTATGGCAATGCAAAAAATAAAAAAAATGCCGATGATTATAAAACTATAGCGACAGAGGAGAAATGTTTATGCCGACCTTCAATTTAATTACTAGTCACTTGCAGAATCAAATTTTTGCCAAAACTATATAAAAATGAGCCCATTTTTTGAAAAAGAAAATGCCCAATGACTTAAATTTTTTTTGCCATGATGGAGGAATGAAAGGGGAAATTTTATTTTTGCAAAAACTGTACGGATCGTACACAATGCAAAAAACCCTAAATACCTCAAATGGCTCCTGGATGAAATATGCCCAAATTGGACAAATGGGCAGGCGATCCTAGGGTTTCGAGGCCTTCTGAAGACAATGGCGAGCTCAGATCTGACTCAATCTGCTCCAGAAATCAGCTTGGTCCCCAGGTGGAACCAACTAGCCTGCAAAGAATCTCACTAGCCAAACTTTCTTGATCCTGGGATGAACCTTCACTGGAATAGCTCTGATACCATGTTGGAATGATGGATGCACAGGTGTCCTTCATGAAGCTGCAATGCAATCTTCAATGGAGGACCTTTTCTAGGAAGAAATATTCAACCACAAAGAAAGTATGATAATGGCATTCAAATAGAGATTCTATTATGATCTATCAGATATCTTACAAAGAGTACGTATGCCTGATTATATAGGCAAGTGCTAAACCTAGAATACAAAGGATGTTTCCAAGTGTTCAAATCACACTTCATGTGACAACAAGAAACCCTAACCAACTACCTAGGGAATGATAACAAGATGGAGATAAGTTCTAGAAAAGACAACTCATCTTCTAGAAGGGAATCTTATCTCAACAACATTATTAAATGATTAAATGCAACCTAGGACTAATATGATTAATTAAGACCTAAGTTAACTTATGCTAGTGTAATAATTAATTAATTACACTAGCAGTAAACACCCCATTATTGATTTTGAAATCCATAAAACTAAGAGAAGATAAATTATCTATTAACAAATATTAAGAAGGATCCAGCTAATTCAATGCACCCAATTTCTTATCAAGAGTAAGGAAAGAATTAAAATACCTAACTAAAATCCAAGGAAAATGAATCAACAAAAGAATGAACAAATTTAATGTGAGACCAAAGCATAACCTTTCCTTAAAAATTTGAGTGAGCATATATATTTGTTTTATTAAGATACTCCTAGACTCAAAATAAATTAGCGACCATTGATAAATAATGCCTACTACCTATCCAACAAAGAGTAAGCCTCTAAGGATCCCTTGAATGTGTCAATCCTCAATAAAATCTCTCACATCGATACATTAAAATTGACCCCTCTTCCAAATATTTAAAGAAAGAAAAACCATATATTTTATAGACAATTTAATTTCTTGAAAGAAAATAATATTAGAATCCTTGTGATCTTGAATAATATCTTGAGAAACATTTTGATGAGGGATACTACTCAAACCCCTAGAATTCCTAAAAATCACAATCATTTTTTAGAATTTGAAAAGTGAGAATCTAATATCTTAATAACACCTAATTCCATGAATGATTATCCAATCATCCTTACCTTTCTCTTAATCCTTCTCCCTTATAATTTTTCTCTATTACCCCTTTTTCAAAGATTTTTGTTGCAGTCCCAAGGAGGGAGGAGTTATTTTCTTATTGTCATCTAAATTTTCAAAAGTAGGAGTATCTAGCATAACATTATCAACAATATTTAGCAAAGGATTCTCTACCAATAAAGTATAATCTATATCAACTCTAGAAACCACATTATTGACTTGACAAAAAATAACATCCACAACCTCTTGATTCTAAATAGTTTGTATGGAATGAATGGAAATTAGTAAACCCACTTCATTAGATACCAAATTTTTTTCCCTATAGACTCTAGAATTGTAATTCATTTAGATAAAGTTTGAAGATCAAAATCTTGACTAGGATGATCCTCTTTATGCATAATAGGTTCCAAGTCTTTACCACTTCGTTAAGATTCTCAAGAATACCAAACCTATTGCTAAGAGTTTTTTAAGGGGGGTCCTTTCTCTGATGAAACAAAAAAAATCTTTTTATTTTGAGATTTAACAAGAATTAAACCATTAGAATATGGTTCTTCTATGGCTTTTCCTTTAGCTATGACCTTGGATGGTAACTTCTTGTCAAATCTATGATACCTCTAGCACCTTCTTAGGGTAAATTTTCTAAAGATGTCCATAAGCATGATATGCATGTTGAAAGAGTCTAGAGCTTCATAATCTAATTGTTGTATCTATATCATATTACCAAACCTTAACTCTATTGTTTCATGTAAAATATTATTGAAAAATCAATTTCAATATACATGCAAGCATAAGTTTTTGCCTTTTGTTCCAAGATTTTATGAGATGGGCCCAAAGGTTTCCTGAGAATATCTACTATAGACTACAAAATATCAGCTCTCCAAAACTCCATCAGAAGTCATAACAAATGAACCCAAACTAGCATCTTAGAAGTGATTTCTTCCATTAGATCAAAACCCACATGCCATAGTTTGATAAATAATCCTGCCTAATTATAGACATATGGACCCCATTCAAAATTCATTTTTTGATCTAACATTCTTGAAAATACAATAAAATGTATCCATTGTGAAAAATAATTTCCATATCCCCCTTAGACTACCAATTTCTTTGAATCCATATTTCCAAAAAAGACATGAAATTTCGAATTCCCACGAGCTCGTAAATCAAAACATGTTCTCAAAGATAAAACACATCATTTCCAACCACATCTGAATTTATAACCAAGATTGACCTATTTGAAATCCTCTCCAAATACATAGAAGAATAAAAACTAGAAAACACACCTTGGTGTGCGATGGGTACGTCGAAGAGGTGGGGAAGGTCAATGGGGAAAAAAATGGTCTTTTAGTTACAGAAATTTGTGTAGCACATGAAGTCAATTGATAGAACTTTTAGAGAAAAATGATGTTGTTTGTGCAACAGAGGTATACATGAAGAAGCAATACCTTCAAATAAACTATACATCCACCTAGAAAGATCCAAACACAACTAAAACAAAACCTTTGAATGAGGAAGATAATTAGGCTCCATTACCCTCATTTCTCTCTCCATTTTTTTGTTCCTCCCTTTAGGTTATATTTATCCCCTCTCTTAGTCAATAAAGCTATTGGATTATTTATAAGTTAATTTAGTTTGCAGTATAAAAGGATATTATTTATTATATCTCAAAATTTGCATTTCTTTATATGTTAATTTAGTCTGTAGTATAAAAAATATTTTTTATTATATCTTAGAATTTGCATTGTAGAATATAATATATAAATAGAATAGTAATTTAAAAATTAAATTGATAATTTATCTCTCAATATTCATCTCACTCTCATTTTATTCCTTAATTTCTCTACCTCTTTTTGTTTATTTGTCCCTTCGTATCTCTTATATTTCTCTCATGCTCTATCTAGCCACTTATATATTTGTCTCTACCTCTCTATTTCTCTCTCTCCCTCTTTTATCTCTTTCTACATATTTCTCTTTCTTTCTATCTATCTAAATCTCTCCTTCTCCCACTCTTTATTTTTTGAGTTTCTCTCTCTTTATATATATACCTATCTCTATATAGAAGTGTCCCCCTCTCTCTCTCTTTTTTCCTTCTCTCTCACTTTCTCTCCCAAGATGGTTAAAGTATAGGATTTCTATATGTTATTTTAATATGCACTATATTAAAATATAATAGGTACTAATTATAGATAATTGAAATATATTTAATAATTTTAATGAAAGAATATAATACACAATAATAATAATTAATTCCATGTTCGAAAGCTCCCATTTTGGAATGAGTAGGGAAGATGGTAGAAAATGTTGTGAAATTTGGCTTTAAACCTAATAATTTCCATACCTTGTTCAATTTGTTTTGCCATTTCAGAACCTTTCTTTTGTGCAAGTCAGTTCTTGTTGTAATGTCATCTACAGATGAATCTCTGTTAGATGGAGGGGAAAAAATATATAATTAGAGAATTAGAGTTATTAGGGCATTTCTAACAAATATGACTTAACAAATTAAATAAGGGTTTTTGATTTCCTAAATTAATTTATTTCCTTCTTACTTAAATATGACTATTACATTGATTCAAACCTGCTTGCCTAGTGGCTGCAATTTTTTTTTGGTGCTGCTTACACGTGTTTTATGTAGTAGGGTACGTGTAGGGTTTTATGTGGAATTTCAAAGCCTGTAATGACAAAATTGTCAAGAAATAATACAATTGGAAGGGTACATGGGAGATGATCAGGAGACTTGTTTAGTCTTTTGGTTCTTATAAGTTTGTTTGCTAGTAAAGTTTTGGATTTTGATTAGCGAAGGTTGGGGGATCTCAGTTACTATTGTGGTTTGTCCTTCTACAGTCAACGATTCTTTCATCTTCGATAATATTCTATTGAGACCATTTGTTGTTTATGGGCAACCAAATACACTTTCTATGCAGCAAGAAAAAAGGTTACTTTGCCTCAAGTGTTAAAGAAACTCACTAAAATATCTCTAGATATTGATGTGTTGTTTAATATTCACTATTTTTCTTTTTAAGGTTGTGCTTGCTATGCAAGTTTGTAAGATGGGTTTCTTGTACTTTCCTTTTTTTAGGTTGTGCTTGTCAATGTCATATTCACATTATACAACATTCATTCACTCGACATACTAGTTATGAATTTAGTAGTCACCAAGTCAGCCAAAGAATCAAAACTTGTAAACCTATTAAATAATTTTTAATATATTTGAGTTGTATATGACACTTAAGCACTATTACATCTACAGTGGAGAAAGGTCCTATGCATGTTAGTGAGTTCCTATGGATTTTTTGTTACAACACCACAAAAGACAGCCTATTACCTTCTTAGACTATTAAAAATGATGGAACAGTACTTTACAGGTGAACTTATAGTACCTTATAAAGAAAATTAGAATTTTTTATTTGTCTTTAGCATCAAGTTGTAGAAGTTCCTCAAAATAGGTTGCCAAATTTTAGCACAAAGTCAAACATATAAAAATGGCCTAATAATATTCCTACCATAAGAAGAGATGGACGTGTACTAAGCATAGTAAGAATATTCAAAAAGTTCAATAGGGTGGACCTCAAATATAGGAAAACATGGTGCACACAATTTTTGTGTTAATGTATATGTCCTCTTGTAGTTAGAGAAACTATACCCCAAATTACCTACACAATATTTTGCAGTATTAAAATATAATTTTCAAACTTGTTCGAGTCTAAAGAATATGATACTACACTGCATGGCTACCATTATAGAGGATCAAGCTTGAAAAGGGGTCGAACTAAGCATATGCTAGTTGGTCAATGGTTTGTTGATTGAATATCTATTTTTTGTACACACGAACATATGGAAAAAATACAGGAAAAAGTTCTTGTATGTCCCATAAGATTTGACATATGTAGTTTTCCAAAATTCAATATTACACCCATGTGACATACATGGATACACTAGTACATAAACCATAGATACCATTTTTATTTAGCTGTAGCATTTGGAAACATCGATATGTTGAACTGTCCAAATAATTTTCAGAATTAGAATAATAAATATTTCCACTCACAAGACACCATTCAACAGATTTGAATGAATGGAGTTGTGAAGTAACTCCAAACCAAAGGAAAGAAATTGAATCTTAGAGTGAAACACATATAACAAGAATTTAGAGATAAATGAATACCTTATTCATTGAATAGGTAAGCAGGTGATTCCCATGAAAACACAATGGCAACTATCAAGAAATCATTTCTTTGGCTCCTCTTTTTATTTCAATGATGGTGAGTTTTGTAATGAAAATCCCATGAGAAATGATAGATAACTACAAAGGAAATATTTAATACAAAAAAATATGGTGGTGATAGAAAAGTACATAGGTTAGGTGAGATTAAAGGTTGCAAGTAACAACCAGCAAGTAATACCATTCAATTTGCAAGATAACTCTCATCTCTTATCCGATGACGTACACATATAGGTATGAGAAAAAGGAGTAGTTAATACATTCAAGTTGGAAGATAAATCTGATGTCTTATCCATATTTTTTCCATGCTTGATATTTGCGAGATAACTCTGATGTCTTTTCTGTGCAAATATTTTTGTGCATGGTTGATATTGACAAGGATGGTCAAGATCAACCCAAGCATCTTGCATGGCCTAAGAAGACATAAAAAATCGTTGTAGGGGAAATTGAGATGGAAATTGACAATTTTTGTAAGATAAGTTAAATGTGAAAACTAAATAACTATATGGGAAATGTGCCAATTGTTGCCCATGATCCAATTATTGTTTACTCCATGCTTACCTAGCCCCCCAATAACTGTTTATATTTTAGTCATTTTATTGTTTTAATTATGCCAATAAATAATTAAAAATTACACCAATATATGTTCACTACTAAATGTGTAGCTAACCAAAAAAAAATTTAAACATCTATTATTACATATATGTTTTGAACACAAGACAAGTTGCACAAAATAAAGTCATTTTTGCATTAATTAAAGTACATTTATGTTTACAATTACCACTCTATGTAAGTGGCTCAAAGCTTCAACAACATTGTATTTACATGTATATATGAACAACTAATGGTGCACAATGTCACATAATATTAAACATTGTGACATAATATAAAACATTAATCAATATTATGAGCTATCAATTGCACATTCACCCACACTTCCTATCACATCATCATGCATTAACTCCATCAACTTCTTGTACCTCCACACACAGTTAAAGGTGTAAGACTTCCTAATAAACCAAAAAACATATTATAATTCATAGATATGGCTAAATTTATGCAAGCCACCTATTTTGTTAATTAAACCAAATATAAAATTGATTTCCTAAAAGCCATAGCAAAACTCAGGCATAAATGGCCACTGCAAAATGAAATGACAGATTGTTTCCTGTGAAACAAATTTTTTCCTTAATCTTTTGATTTTCAACTTTATACTTTTGGCTTCAGGATGATTTTCACACAAAAGAAATTTTGGTTCCAAAAGGTGCACAATATGCCATGTGGTGGATGTGTAGGTTTTATTTATCACTTTACTTTAGGGAGAAAGTTAGGCCATGTGTCAGTTCGGTGGAGAATTTCTCAAGAACAATTTTCACAAATCTGAGAATACCCACCCACTCGACACGTCATCTCTTCGTTGTGAATATTCTATGCTTTAAGGAGCTTTATGTTTGGAGTTTGTCAGAGTGTACGTTTTCTTTGGTTTTTAGGAGGAAGATCTGAGTTGGTGCTGCCAAGCCACATGATTGGTCAACAAGACTTTTTCTAGGATATTTACTAGGATCCAAGCATTTATGGAGGGTAATCTTGTTAAATATCTGAGGGATATTAATGCAGTAGTTGAGAGTTGATGAGTAAAGATTGTTACAAGCTAATTAAAGATCTATGATTGGATTGTGAACTATCAAGTGCAAACATCTGGCAATAATTACGTTTGGGTAGAGGCAACATTTCTCTCTCCTTTTGGCTATAAATTTGAGGTGGCAACAAAAGAAAATGGTTCCTAAAGTTTTCCCTTTTGGAAAGAAATTCTTTAGTTTTCCTTAGTCATAGGAAGTATTTTCATTAAATTTTGTAGAACACTGCTTCACTTTGGCATGCTATATATTTTTTAACTGAAACTATTATCAGATTGGCATTCAACCTCTATTTTAAAGTTCATTTGATATTTAAATACAAACTATTTGGGAGAAACATTTGAAACTGTGCATGATATGGCCTCTATCAATGTTTCCTTCTTTGTATTTCCATTCAAAATAGAACACTGTGTCTAGCTTAGTTTGAATAGTTTGATTATTTGATTTCCATGTTGTAAGATTATATGATAAAGTGATAGCTTGTAGAAATCAGATTATGTCCTTGGACTTCTCTATTTTCTTCAAGGTTTATTGTTTCTTCGTGCTATGTTGTATTGAGCAGAAGGGTTTATGTAGTTTTCTGAATGTTTTTTGTTAACTCTTGGAACTTTTATGCTTGATCGGACCTTAACAAAAACTTACTGTGGGTAGATTTGAAAGGATGCATTGTGCTTGTATCTAGCCTCTGTTGTTCGTTCTCTTCCCAAAAGTGAAGGGTTGTGGCATTTTGCATCTATTATATCATTCATAGAAAATAATTTTGGTTTTGAAATGTTGTAAAAGTATTGGCACATCACGACTTTTTATGTTTTATGTTTACATTTATTTCTACCTTTTTCCCAAACTCAGAGAAGAACTAACTTTTTATTAAAATCTTGGAGGTATTCAATGAGGTGCAAATTGGTCCCCCACTCATTGAATTTTCCATAAGGCTATCGAAGAGGCACAAGCTTTGATGACCAACACTTCTTTTTCTGGCACAATTGGTGGGATCCAAGTTTTCCAAACGTCTCATTAGAAGTATGAAATATTTCTTAAATCAGGCCAAGGAATGAAACTAGAAGTTTCATGCCTAGAGTCCAAAAAAGAGCATCTTCAAAGGGCCATTTCCAATACTCCTAGTTACCCTCTTTAGTACCTAGGAGAAGAAAACTTATAGGTTATGTATCACTTGTAAGAAGTAATATAGTGAGGAGTAAGAGCCCAGAGTTTAGAGCCTTATCTACTCCACTTGAAGGTATAATTTTCCAAATAAGAATATCAGTTTACCAAATTCATAGGAATTTTTTCTCCATGGCTTATGTACCCCCTCCTACTCCTAGAAAGGCTCAAGATTGGTATTGATCTTTGACTTCTGGTTTTATCAGCTCATGGGATCAACTCAAAGCAAGGATATTTGAATGATTTTAAGAGAAAGGAGATCGTTCTTCACTATTACATCAATTAATCACTATTAAAAGATCTTCGCAAGAAGATATGAGCAACTTCAACACAAAGTTTAACAAAAACTGATAGAGGATCCCTCTAACTGCCCGACCTCAAGCTGTGATGGTGTTTATGTTCTACTTGAAGGCTTTCAATTCGGATATTGCGGTGATGATAACCTCTATGGGATGAGATATCTTACCTGACACATATGAGTTGGTTGTACGCATGCAAAATAGTTTAATCAATGTAGGGAAGCTTCCACCATGACCTCCGATGCCCATATTTTTAGAAATTTCTAGCGGTCCTTGGGAAGAAGCTGCGCTGAGCACTTCTGCTATGAAAGAGATAGTTTCGGGTCTACCACAATCCATGTATGCATACCCCATCATGCAATAGAGTACATCAGGTTCTTCCTCTATAGAAACGAACATCAACGATATGAAGAGCCTCATGTGGTCCTTTTCTAATGAGTTAGTTCTCATCAAGCGACAACAAGTGACTCCTCCAAAGTAGGCCACTGAAACCTATCAAGGAGGAAGGTCATTCTATCATAAAAACACATACCAAGGACCCTCAAGTTAGGGAGGTCAACAAGTGGCATCCAAAAACTAGATAGTTCTAGTCACCATGCCATTGTCGATGGTAAAGGATAGCTACAACAAAGAGTCGATCCCAGGCTAGAACAACCTAGCGAAAGATGAGAACACATGGTGCTTCCCATGCAACGATAGTCATATGCCCCGAAATTACCCAAGGGGAAATATGCAACAAAAAATAGTGGAACAAAGAAACAAAGGCACGATTCTGAATATAGAAGGATATGAGTCCTCCAAAATAGAGAATTCTCATTTTTGGGCACAAATGCAAGAAATATCCTTGGAGCAAGAGATGAATATTGCACTCAATCAAAGGCTATTTTCATGGATGGAGGAAGAGGATGCGGTATTCACAAACAAAGCTTTGACGGATAATTCGCTACAAGTGTAGTCAGACTACAACACAAGATCCAAGAGAAGGCTCATGGGAGAATATGTGCAACAAGCTCCACCCCATCCTTAGCCATGCTAGCCACTGCTGCAGGAAAAATAGCCCCCACAATCGACAGGCTGACCAACTGAGTAGTAGCGAATTTCACCATTGCTAGTGAAGGAGGTGGATAAGATGCCAAACCCATTCATGATAGATCACTTCCCTTTGAAGCTGAGGGAGATACTATTGTTTAAATGTAAGGTTCAACCAATCAGAGTGCTCAATGTGGTGGAGCAACTGAAGAAGACACCTACCAATGTGTCCTTGTGGGATGTTATATCTATTCCTGAACAAAAGACATTACTTTGGGAAGCATTGAAAAATGAGGAACAAAGACTGCAAATGGATGCAGCTTCATCATGTGATCAAAGAAGAGATAAAGGACCTGCATCAGACCCTCAAGCTTTGAAATATGTAGCTTATATGAATGACCTAGGTAATGCAAAAGAGAAAGAGGTAAGCAAGTTGAAGCCCATGCCTTTCTTTTTTACATTGTTTGTGGGAGATAAACTTTTGCATAATAATGTGATTGATTCGAGAGCTAGTAAAACAATCATGCCAAAACAAGTGGTTGATGCCTTGATGCTTAAGTATGAGCCCCTTTGAGAAGGGAATCATGCAATTGGATGGAAAGAAGGTTCCAACTATTGGCCAGATAAAATATCTGTCTTTAACCCTCTTTTCATTCCCAAGACAAACAATATCACAAGAAGTAGTGGTGATATACATTCCCTTGATCTTTGGGATTGTGTCTTTCCATAGATTTCACCATAAAGCTTGGTAGATACTTGGCACTCAATTGGTCCCATTTGATATTGAGAACCAAGGATGGGGTGAAGATGAAGATCCTGTCTAAATCTTTACACCTTGAATATACAACAAACAATAAAATCTTATGTTTTGAAGCAACACATAACTCCTCAAAATAGGAGGGATATTGTGTAGAGATACTGGAGGAAAAAGAAGACACAAGTGATCAAACTCCCAAAGAGGAGGTTCTCCTCAACTAGTTCATCGACTCCGACCCATTCAAAAAAATTCATTCCATGAGACTAGGCACACACATGATCTTCAATGATGATTTGATCTACTCGAAACTAATGAAGAATCAAGAGGAATATGATGATCTGACATATAACCATCTATAGACCTTATACTTTGATGACACCAAATGCAAGGCCAGTTTTAGAGCCTGAGTCTAATTATTGTCCCCAACAAGATCAGATAACCTCAAGGCCTATCATTTTCAATTCTCATGCTCTAATAATGATGCAAAATATGAGGTCTTGATCCATGATTTGATTTTTGCTGATTGAATGGGTGTAAAGAAGTTGCAGGCATTCAAAGATTCTGAGTTGATTGTGAGCTAGGTCTGTGGGCAAGCGACTACTAAAAATATATGAATGAAGTTGATGGAACTCTCAAAATTTGCAAATTTGAGATGCCCATTTTAAAAAATTTGCTTCTACACTTTTAAAAGTGCACCTGAAGAATCTGCTTAGGGGACCCTCTTTGGAGGCTTGTAATTTAAAGCCTGTTGATTGTTGTGAAAAACCTATTTGCAGACATATTTTGTTGACACATGTGAACGTGTGTGTCAGTTTTCAGCTTCCCACGATGAGTTTTGTCATGGTTTCAAAAAGTGAAGCTGGAGAATTTTGACACTGTTCTGCTATTTGCAGATTGTTAGTTTTGCAAAACAGCTTCCTATTTGAGCTTGGATTTCGCAACCAGTTGACTGTCATGTCAGAATGAATGCTGTTATGTATTCTCCATATCAAGATGATCTCGAGTGTCAGTTTTCAGAGCCTCATGATCTGATTTGCTATTTTTAACAGATCAAAACTGAATGCAGTTTGTTCAGTTTTGCATCTGCATTCCTGATAGCCTTTCTGAGTGATCAACTTTGATCATTAATAACCTTTGATCAGTGAAAATTCATTTTGCACACGTACTTAGGGTACTTAAATGAACTTATGTGTCTGATGGTATCTTTCCAGGAGTTGGTTCACTATTTTTACAAATTGGTAGTTAAGTCAGTTTCAATTGGTTCAGAACAGCTGATGTTTCTGAAAAGTTTGATTGAGTAACTTTGCCGATTAATATTTTTCACCTCGTGACATATGTTTCTAAGCCATTTTTTGCACTATATTCTCGGGTCAAATGAATACATGCTTGCAAGTTTTGATGTCTCCCAGAGGTCATTTGACTAGTTTCTTTGATTGATTCCTGAGGCAATTTGACTAGTTTTCGCCTTTCTCCAAAAGTGTCTGAAAATAGATTTTGATGAAGACCTAGTTCGTTTTTCAACTTCAGAAGCACTTAGAAGCAATGTTGAGTTGGTTGAGGGTAAAACTTGTTTTAAAACGATTTTTTTTTTTAGTCGGACCCACATGGGGCTCGACATGCTTTGTATGATCATGACCTTGCAAGTATTGCATTGTAGTAGCTACTTCAAAGTAAATTGTTTTGATGGAATAGACATGGTATAAAATTCTCCTAAGTATGTTGAAAAAATGGTGATCTTCATGTTGCTAATCACCTATACCTATTGTCTTTTAATACTGAATTTGAAGGAGGGAGAGCTAGATGATCCATGAGTAGCAAATTTTTCATGCAAGATAGTAGTGGGGTTCACTGAAAGTATGGATGTTCGGTGTGTTGAAGCTATGACATGAATAAGATCACTCTGCCTTATGCTATTTGTGGCATGTTAATTTTTGGAAACACTCCCAATGATCCAAAATCTGATTATGAAATTCAAAATGTGGTGTCAATCTGGGCTTTTACTTTTCATTTTGAATGCACTTAAAGAATGCCAAATTCAAGGGCAATGTTTTGAATATGCTTAAGGTGAATGATAAACAATATGGTAGAGGCATATTGTTCAAGTGCCTGATCATATTTTAAGGCTAGACATAGAGTAGAAGAGGTGAAGAAAGCCTTGGAAGGGATTCATGTTAAAATTGTAGAAAGGGATAATAGAAACAAAAGAACTGATGGAGGAGCCGTTTGCATTTCATGATACAAAATGGAGATGTGGCTGTAGCATACACACCACATGAATTTTTTGGAAAGACTGTAGTAAATTTCAAGCAAATGCAATCAGCAGGGTCATGGGTGTGTGGAGTAGAATGCACATTTATCAATTGCATGACCCTCTGAAACATAGATGATTTCAAATAGGGGTGCCATAAGGTGCTAAGTGGAGTTTTTGAAAATAATTTGGAATCTTTCTGGCAAGTGCAGCAGAGGGCTTGCACATTGCATGAGAGGAGAGGCCCACACCATATGAGCATGGCAAGTGCAAGGTATGGGGCGCGACCAACAAGTGTTATATGCGCAGCAAGAGCAAGCAAATGCAATCATAAGGATGACCACACCAGAGGAGGATACAGACATCCATTAGAGTATGAAAACAAGGTACACACATCCATCAAGGCATCTGAATGCAAGGAGCAGAGGTGCGCATGGAAAAAATGGACTGTTGAAAGGTTTTAGAAACTTTTAGGAAAATGCAATCAGGAAGAGGCCTGCACAAAGAAGAGGGTGGCACCTTGGTTGTTGGGAACAACAAGGATATTAGAGAGGCCCACACCAAACAAGGAAGTCACCAGGTTGTTGGCCATGATGCAGGGAGCTCGATGGAGGTTATGAAGGTGGGTGTGGTCTGGAGCAAGGGTTACAACCATCCATCAAAGCACAAAGAGGATTGCAGATGCAGAGCTCGACCAAACAAAAAACAAAAATTAGGGAAATCTCAACCCTTGCTTGCACACCTCGCACGATAAAGATGACATCATGAAATGTGCTACGAGGTTGGCGAGAGAGTTTTGTGAATGAAGGGTCCCCAACAACAAAAAATTAAATGTTTGAGAGCATAATAGGTGGGCCCGGTTTCTCATTTTCATTGGAAAATGCAAAGGCAGGGGCAAGTGTTGGAAGAGGCTCGTTTTAATTTTAATTAAAGGGGTGAGTAAATATTTTATTCAATGGGTAAAATATTTTAAATGGAAAATGGGCACACGAATATTGCCCAAGGAGGTAAAGTATAAAATATTTCGAATGTGAAATATTTAATGGTGCATGGGTAAATTGTTTATTTTCCAGGAAAATTTTATTATATGCATGAAGGAGGTGGAGTATTTTTATCCACGGGGTGAAATTTTAAATGGAGAGTGAATTAAATATTCACTGTGGGTGTTTTATAAAATGAATATTTCACTTTATAAAGATGTATCATGTGCTGGAGATAAAATTGCAAAGTGTGGCTGTAGCGAATAAAGTGAATTTTATATTCATTTTGTATTTGGGAGCTTTTCAATGTGGAACATTCTCTTTGTTGGGGATTTTAAAAAGTAAAAAGGGATAAATATTAAAGTTATGAAACTTTAATATTTGGATTAAAATAATGTGCAGCAAGTAAAGAGAGCTGAAACATAATTTTGCACGGGAAAGAGGTTTTCTCCAGCAGTTGGGTAAATGATGAAATTCTCCACATGGGCAGATTTTCAGTTGCAAGGCAATGATGAGCAAAGGGCAGTTTTGAGAGAATAAGTTTGTTGTTGCAATGGAAAGAAGAGGAGATATTATTTTCAGTTTGATCAACGGTAAATGAAGCTTCTAGATGGCATTTCCAGATCAAGTTTAGGGCTGCTCTTGCTTGCTTCTCTTCTCCTATATCTTCTCTTATTCTCTCATTGTAAAGGGTTCTGAGTTTTTGTATTGGGCTGGGTAGATAGAGAATTGTATTTTCTGAGTCATTTCTTGAGTTTCTAAGCTATAATTTTTTGAACTCATGAGTAAATACAACCAGTTTATGCAAACAACATCATGAAGGTGTTTGCACATTCATAAAAATCATCAGATTGTCTCCATATTTGTACACTTTTAGTCATGTAAATTCAATAATACAAAGTGTCTTTGAGTTTATCATCTCAAATTTCATGAGATTGTTTTGTTTCAAAGAAATGGTTAAAATGCTTTGAGCAGGTGCTTGTGATTTTAGGTGTGCAGATGGGATTTGATAAGAAGAATCCGATTGATAACAAGAGAAGGATTGTTGGTGCAAGACACTAATAGTTGATGCAAAGCATTAGAAATTTAAATCCACTAGTTAAAGTCTATTTGCTGGGAATTCATTTTATGTGTTTGACTCCATGGCCCAGAATTGACACTGATCTAGTTTTCAATTTTGTGCATCTCAGAAACATTTTATAAATGCAAAATCATTCTAATATTACTGTTTGGTTGGTTGTGTGTCCTACTTTCCAATGGCTGAGAGAGGGTTGAGTTACTAAGAATTTAGCCAAGTTTGAAGGTTTTAATGCCTCCCTTAGTTTATTTTCATTGGGAATTATCTACTTTATAAAACAATGTCAGTGTATGAGTGATTTAAGTTTTGGGCATTATATAGGTTTACCCACCTTGGTCCTACAGAGCCAAAAGTGTAGGAGATGTCAGTCTTTGACTGAATCTTGTTAGTTGGCCACTGGCCTTTGTGGTTCTTTAATATAGAGATTGGCTACCTCTTAGAGAATTGCAAATCATAGTTGGGTTGCATTTTAAAACACTAACAAAAGTCATATAGACATCAGATATGGGATTCGATTGAGGTCTTTGAAGCTTTTAATGTGCAAGTCATTCCTTGATCCCAAAATGGTGTAGCTAATTAGATGGCATCAATCAGGTCATAGTTTGAACCAGTTCCTGATTCGAAAAAAAAATAGAATATAGTACAGATCATTGTCTGACCATCAATCCCCAAAAATGATCAAAACTAGAAAGTGTTTGAAGATGACACCCATATCAGCGCCTTCATATAGAATTCGAAAGGAGTTTTTGAATATTCACAACCAAGAGCCCAACCTCCCGAAGAGCATGTTATCCAGTTAAAAGGGAATAAGCTCCCTCAAGGCTTAATCTCCCTCAAAAATCTCTTTGATTGTGAGGATGTAAGGAATACAAAACAAAGGTTCACCACATATGAAAAAAATTATGAAGGGATCGATGTCGGAAATGACATAAAGCTAAAATTCAGAAGGAATGTTCTGTGGGAAGATAAGGAAAGGCTAAGGGATCTATGTTTTAGGTACGATAGAGTTATATCTTGGACCTATGATGATCTTAAAGGATATGATCCTAGCATAACTCATCATACCATTGATTTGGCAGAAGGATCAAAGCTCATCTAAGAGAAGCAAAGGCCTATCAATCCGAAGGTTGAGGCGTTGATGGCGTAGGAGCTCACCAAATTGATTGAGTCCCAAATCATATACTCGATCAAGCACTCCACATGGGTGTCTAATTTGGTACCGGTTTGGAAGAAAAATGGTGACATTAGGATTTGTGTTGATTTCTAAGATCTCAATAAATCTTTGCTAAAATATCACCACCCTTTACCTGTAGAAGTTGTGAAATCCAACATCACAGACCCCGAAGATCACCTGCATACAAATAACCTATCACAAAAAGAAGAGATGGAGACAAAAAAGAAAGGATGCTCTAAAAGCTAAAAAATGTATTAATTAGAGAGAGAAAATAAAATACAATGATCAATCCTTATAAAAGGAGATTGTGCAACCCTAAAAGTAACCCTAATAGGTAGACATTTAATAATTAATATAATTATTAAATGTCACAATATGCAAACTAAAGTGAAATCTTAACAGAGGAATAAATGTAACTTAATTAACATAATTAAGTTAAAAAATTTACTCTAATACCCCCCCTTAAGATGAGCAAGAGTGCAGCTACAAACATGTGCAAGAAAGAAAAAGTAACTACGATGCATGAAAGTAAACATGGGTGCCAATAACTAGGCCTGATCAGGTACCCATTTACAAATGCAATGCAAACTAAAGGAAACAGGGTAAAGGAGAAAACCCAGTGGGAAGAAAACTCCTCCCCAAAATAGAATGCAAATAAAGGAATGAAATGCACTAATGAAAGAAGGATAGGAGATGGATTACATGATACCCCCCATAGACAACTTCTATCATATAATTACATATACAATGGTCTCCATAGGAGAGATAGAAAGAGACAAGAAGGCCCCCCCACAAAGAAGAAAAACCTGTCGCAATGGTAGATGCTTGATGTAGAATCCAAAAGGAGATCCTGAAGAAGAAAATGATATTCCTCCCCTTGGGAATAAATGGATCCAAAGGACAATGTCGAAGAAACCCTATGAAGAGTGATGAACCAATCTGTCTTAGGATGTGTGCCATGATAGGATGCTGAAGAATCTCTTTGTCTGAACTAGAACAAATGATGCCAAATCCAAATTGATGTGGAGAATCCTGAAATGCAACCTCTGAATGCATGGATGATGGTGGGCATACAGTGATAACCTTCTTTTCAAGGTAGAGGAGATGAATCTCCTCAAAATAATCCTCCAAATATGCAATATAGTACTCCACAATCAAGAAATATATGTCTACAACATAAGAGTCCAAAGTAGCTATGGTTGGAAGATGAATGATTCCCTACCACACTAAATCAAGAACAATAGGTGATGCTAATGAAGTCTCAAACTGAAGAGTAGGAACTATGAGACAAGCCTCTGATCCATCGAAACATGTAAGGGTGTCTAAATACTCAAGCTCCTCTAAAGTATCATGATCAAAAGGTGTATTATCTCTCCAAGAAATGGGTAAGAGACAATCTGAAGTAGGATCCTCTGGGAATGGAAAGAGATTGGGGTCTTCATAGATCTCCCAAAGACGTGTCCAAAGTGGGTGGGGACAGAAAATGTCTGATATAGCCCACATAGTGTCATTATCAACACTAGACAAGATAAGTCCTACTATGTGATCTCTAATGATCTCCCAAGCTAATTTTCCCTCTGAAGTGGTTGGTTCAGGTATGAGATCATCCAAATAAGGAAAAATATTAAGCCACCTACAATGTGTAAGTATGCCCTTTGCCCATGACTCATAATTACCACGTTCCAAAATTTCAACTGAAGGGTGAGTAGAAAAACCCATGATAACTCTTCAAATGCAAAAAATATGAGAAGACTGACCTTACTGCATTTAGATCAAATGAAATAGAGCCTAATGACGTAAACGAGAGGTTCCCAAGTGCCAAAAAATCCAAGTAATTAAGCAAACTGTGAAAAAAAGAGGCTGAATATAATATACTTGGGGAAAAATATGGGAAAATAAGTTGTATAGATGGAAAGATAACTAAAACACCTTTCCAACGCCTATTTGTTTGCACAAAACGAGTCCAGACGCAAAAGTTACGCCCCCCAGAGTGCAAACAACATGTTTTGACTTTGACTGGTAAAAAAGGAATCAAAATGGACAAACCAGAAAATAAAACCTGCACCATCAAATTGGGTTCAGAACCGGCTTTTTTCGACGATATTTCATTTTTCAAAAAACCAAGTTCGTATGCAAAAGTTATGGCCAAAATACCAAAACGGCTCCAAAAGGGTTTTGGGGGTTAAGCCTGGCGGTTTGGCTAATCACTAACATTAACTGCTAGCGGTTAACTGATGGCGGTGCCCATTTAACTCTGTGTTTTTTAATTTTTTTCTTGGATTGCATGCGGTACTAGGGAGTATGACTTAGAAATAGTTTTTTTTGCCTCCCAGAGTCACTGTGTCTGATTTTGACGATTTGACAGTTGATTTAGGGGTTTTTGGGCGCTCTGAATGCAATGGAGGTCCGTTTGGGCTCAAAATGCTCCAAAATTGTAGGTACGCTCTAGATCAAGAACCCTCAAAAAACTTCAAACCCTCACAAATCTGACGCCATGAAGCCAAATTTGACAAAATAAAGGTCAATCTTGATTGAATCAAACATTCCAGACACAATGGTGAGGTCCAAATTGACTCAAAATTCACCAAATGAAAGAGGTATGCCTTGGATCAAAAAAGAAAACCACAAACCCTCGAAGCTCCAAAAATCCTTCAAAACATGAATAGGAAGCAATAGGCCTAGAGCTCTGATACCATGTAGATGTTGTGAAATCCAACTTCACAGACCTAAAAGATCACCTGTATGCAAATAACTTGTCACAAAAAGAAGAGATGGAGACAAAAAAGCAAGGGTGCTCTGAAAGCTGAAAAATATATTGATGAGAGAGAGAAAATAAAATACAATGATCAATCCTAATAAAAGGAGATTGTGCAACCCTAAAAGTAACCCTAATAGGTAGACATTTAATAATTAATATAATTATTAAATGTCACAATATGCAAACTAAAGTGAAATCTTAAGAGAGGAATAAAGGTAACTTAATTAACATAACTAAGTTAAAACTTTTACTCTAACATTACCCTCAATGAAGCAGATCCTACAGGCCGTAGCCAAATTAGAGATGTTTTCATTGTTTGATGGTTTCTTAGGGTACAACTAGGTATATGTGAAAGAAGGTGACCAACATTAGACAACGTTTACAAATAAGTGGGGAACGTTCACATATGAAAAAATTCCCTTTGTACTTTCAAATGCTGGTGCAAATTTTTAGCAAGCAATGAACATTGCTTTAAGAGGATTGATGAATTTGATCATTCTAATTTATCTAGATGACCTAACAGTATTTTCAAAGTCAAAAGTTTATCATTTTGATCATCTATAACAGGTTTTCCAGAAGTGCCAATAGTTTGGGATTTCTTTAAATCCCCAAAAATATGTTTTTGGAGTACCCCAAGGTAAGTTACTTGGTTTTGTAGTATCCAAAGAGGGAATTAAAATAGATCCCAAAAGGGTGAAATCTATAATGGAGTTACCCCTACTAGTGAATCAGAAAGGGTTGCAATCTTTCCTAAGGAAGATTAACTTTGTTAGTCAGTTCATTTCAAACTTTGTGGGCATCACAAGACCTATCACATTGATGCTCATGAAGAAGAACTTAATGTTTAAATGAACCCTTGAGAGAAAAGTGGATTTTGAGAGAATAAAGATAGCTATCTCTGTTGCTCTAGTGTTGGCTAATTTGGAATTTTCTAAAGATTTCCTAATCTATATATACATCGGTTAGCATAGAATAAATTTTATGCTCACTTAGAAGGATGAAGAGAATAACATGGAGAATCCTATAGCATTTCACTCAAGAACCATTAAGGGTTATGAAACCAACTATAACTTTGTAGAAAAGTAGGCTTTTTCCATTGTTAGAATCCTAAAAACGTTCTCACACTTGGTGTCGACCAATAGAATTATTATCCTAGTTGCTCATCCTAGTGTATGGGAATATATTACTGAAGGGGCGATAATTGAGAAGAGGGCCAATTGGATCACCAAGATCCTAGAGTATGATGTGGATATCAAACAAAATAAGCTAGTTTGGGGAAGAGGTATCTATGAGTACCTTTCATAGGAATCAAGTTCTAAAGCTGAGAGAGAGATCAATCGGGTCTACTCAAATTAGTTTGAGTTTGAGGAGTCCTAGGTGGCAGATCAAATGTGATATATGCAAAAGGGGTAGTGTTATGCCTTGCATAACCACCCCATCTTTTTCCTTGGTCAAAATGGGTCCCCCTTTGTGTTTTTATCTTTTGTTGATTTTCAAACAAAGTTTGGAGTTGTTTGCTTCCAACACTTTGTTTTATTTTGGTTTAGTCTGTAGAAATCAGAGCCCGAACTGAATCGGGTTTTGAAAGTTCTTTTGAAACTTGTTTTTGTTCCCATCCTGACAGTCTTTCTTTTAAATCTTTTTGTTTTGTCTTTGTCGGAGCCGGAGTGGAAGTTAACTTCGTGTTTATTCAAAATTGCAAAATCAGAATCCATTCCGCCTTCGCCTCTGCTTTTTGAACTTTTGTTTTAGTCTATGTCATTTTGTTAAGTTTTATAATGTCGGTCTTTTATTTCATCTTTTTTGTTTGGTTTTGTTTTATGCTTTGTTGGTGGAACCAGAGATGAAACGGGAACTAAGTTGGGAAATTACCAAATTTTCCAAATCGGTTTTCATTCTGATTCCGCTCCCGCTAGTTTGGGTTGTTGACTTTTGCTGAAGTCTTCTGCAGTACTGGGCCAGTTCTTTTTCAGCTCCGACTCCTCTCTACTGCATTTAATGCATTAATGATAGGTGTGAGGCATGCATGAAATTTTTAAATTTTACCTTAATTAGGGATTCGTGTATTATTATTGTCATTATTCTAAAAAGATTAAAGAGCGAACAAGAGTTGCAGTGAAGTCTTGTACGATTGAACTGATTGATCAAGAGATAGTTGCTTGCTGATTGCTTCAGGTGTTTTGTCTATTTATTGGCGTTCGAGGTAGGGTTTCTTATTGTTGTTGTTCTTCGTTTATTTACTGTTGCATTTTTATGTTTGCTCGTGCTTTGAATCATTTCGTTTTAACGAATTCGTGGTTCTGGGTATGTTTGTTTGAGTAGGTTCTTGCTTTATTTGTTTGTCTGGTTAATTCTTTGTTTCTTTTGCTTTTGTTTTTGGTTCTTTGTGTTTTAGGGCACGGTCGCTTTCACGTTTTAGTCATGATCACATCGTGCTATTTTGATTTGCAGTAAGTTAGATTAAATTGAGGTTTTAAATTGTGTTAGTTAAAATTAGGGATTTACCGTGAGGTAGAATGAATTAATGGTAGTATTGCGTATTCATCTAGTTAAAATAGGAAGGGTTAAATTTGTGCCCTAGTTTTCATATTGCGTTTTCTAGATTAGGGTTTTAAGTGCATTTTTGTGATGCCTTAATTAGGTGATTTAAAATGATACCCTAAAAATACAGTCGCCCCTGGCCATATAGGGATGTTTCTATCGAGTTCCAGGTTAGCACCATGTCATTTTGAAAATCGCCTAGTTTGAAACCATGAAGTTCTGCATTAAATTGATGAAGTCGTTTATGACGTCATGGTCAACTTGGGTGGAAGTGGGATCAAAATCGATTTTGAACTTGAAAAATTATGTTTTCCAAAAGGTATCGATTCCATTTACATCCCTTCTCCAACTCCGCTTATAGTGAGAAGCCTTCTTTCAAAATAGTGATAACCTAGATGGAAGTGGAATCAGAACAAAATAAGAATATGAAATAGAAAATCAGAGGAAAACCAAGTTCGTTTCCATTTCGGTTCCGGTTTTGGTTCTGATCACATTTTCATTTTTGACTTCGAGCCCGCTTCTTGTTAGTAGAGTTACCATTCCAGTTTCGACTCCGATCCTGACATTGTGTTAAAAGAGACTGTTTAGAATATGTTTCTGCCTAGTTCTGCCTTTAATGTATGCATGAAAGGTATGCTTTTAAAGCATGTTTTATGATGATATTCAAAGATCTAATTAGAGGTTTTAGTGGCAGGAAAGCTAGAAAATGTCAGGAACATCAGGAGAAGCTGCTTAAAGGAATTGGCCTGTAGGAACATCAAAGGCAACACCTAAACCAAAGAAGATGAAGCTAGAAGAGTTTCCTTATACCCTGAGGTATAATCATAGGAGTCTTGTTGTGAAAGTAAGCAAAGTGGAATCCGACTGGTCAGACATCACTGACACAAACTTGGGCCAGTACAACTTTGAGGAGGCATATGCTAAAACATTCAATGAGGATGCGATGCCTAGAATGAAGAGGATTGTTGAGTTTGGTTTGGCTCATATCACTTTGTTTCCTTTATCAATCCAATGCCCAAAGTTGATCTTAATAGCAGCCAGTGCCTACAATCCTATTACCAGACAGTGCATGGATTCCCAAAACAATGTGATTATTGATCTTACTCCTCAAGCATTGCAAAGTATATTCATTGTCCTGGATCCTAAGAACTTGGTGTAGTTGGATGAGGCAGAGGCCTTGGAGAAATATAGTAAGTATAAGGAATCCAATAAGTCTCATTTGAACAAAAAGTGGTTGAAGACAGAAAAGAAGTCTCTAAGCAGGCTTGTGGACTAGCCGAAGATGGTAGATTTCTATAAGGAGGTATTAGATTTTATCATGATGCTGTCTAGAGTTTTTGGGAAGAGAGATACATTTCAGTTTAAGGAGTGGATGTTTCCTTTCATCTAGACAATCTTAAATGGAGCCCAACAGTTTGATTGGCCGATGATTGTGTCAAATGCTATCCATGATCAACTAACCAACATCAGAGGCACTAAGTGTTTGTTTATGACTTCTTATATTGTATATGCATCAAGAAGGTTGGGTATTTTACCAGGTTTGAACAGAGTGGGCATAATGGGAGTCTTGGATGGACAGAAGAAAGTGTGGGAGCATTATGACTAGTTGTCTCTTCAAGTTGCTGAGACTTAGTTCAGAAGAGTCAATGATGCATTCATATATGTAATCATCAACCAATTGAATGGAGATGTAGGGTACAGGTTGAGTTAAGAAGCCATGGCATTCATTGCTGAATGGGGATGTTGGTACATTCAATACCCCAAATTCACATATTTCAAGTTAGATGGTTTTGAAGGCCATCCACATCTGCTTCCAAGGTGTTGCAATAACAGAATAGTGTTGATGGAATTTGTATATCAGGCTCTTGGAGTTAATGCTCAGTTTGGTTTAAAGCATAAGACAGGATGTCACAAGTTTCCCATGAAGTTGGGTGAGTATGGCTGTCAGCATATGGTAGGAGCAAGGGTTATTTGTAGTGAGATGATACAGTTGAAATTGGGTTTATACACAGCTCATATGTATTTTGACCTGAAGGGTAAGATGTATGCCTTGTTGCCTTCGATGTTTGACAGACATTTTAATTTATTAGAAGATTTTGGAGTGATCGATAGGATGAGTATGATCTAAGAAAGAAGAATTATGAAAGATTATCTGTCTCACTCATGTGAGAGCTTGGTTTTAAAGATAACATTTGTGACACATTGGTGGATGATGGAATTGTATTGGATCCATCCTATGAAGCTTTGAGCATTGGCACCAAGAGTTTGGTCCAATTGACTGGGACAGTGAGGAAACCATTGATATTAAGCAGATTGGAAGGACAATATTGGATAGGAGTGTGCAATGGTTAGTTATAAGAACCAAGACTCCTCAAGGACCAGCCCCTAAAAAGGGTAAGGGATACCAAAGGATCAAAAGGAAGACACCTCCTAAAGAGCCTTTGGAGTTCTTTTCTCCAGACATCAAAGAGATAGAACTTGAAGCAGCAGGTGATGAATTGGAAACACAAGAAGGAGAGGCTCAAATAGGATCAGTTGTTTCAACACCGGCCTTAGGAGAATCTTCTACTCAAGTCCCAGTAGCAAAGCGACAAGGTAAAGAGGTGGAAAAGGAAAATCTTTATGATAGCTGAATTCATAAAGGGAAAAGGGGTAGAGGTTCATGATGTTGGAACAGATTCAGATAAGACTGAGTTAGAAAAAGATATGCAAGAAAATATGCCTCTAGAGGAGGATACTGAGCAGGGTTTGACACAAGAAGATCAATGGGCGCTGTTTGAAGAGGTGAAAAAGGATTCTGATGCAAGGGCTGCAGCATTAGAGAAACATAAGGAAATTGATGCCAAGGCACAAGTTGATGCGATACTGCACCAACAACAATTAAAAGCCAAACCAATTGAAGCTAAGGCAATAGCTGATGAAGTAGAGAGACAGAAAAGGAAATAAGAAAATGAACTCAAGGTTAAAGAAGAGAATGAAAATTTGGAACTAATACAAATGATTCATGACCATGGAGAAGAGAAGGCAAGAAACTAGAGGGAGAAATAAATCTTGGTTGCCAAGTTAAAACTTGCTAAGGAAGCTCGCCAAAAGGAAGGAGAATCTGAAAAATTACGAAAGGAAAGAGAGGCCGAAGAGCTGGTTAAGAGACAACAAGAAGGAGAAGCAAAGACATAAAATCTTAAGGCTTTAGAGGCAGAAAGACTAGAGGCTTTAGAGAAAGAGAATTTGGAAAAAGAAGCTCTAGAGAAGGAAAAATCAGATAAGGAAAAACTAGAAAAGGAAAGAATGGAGAAGGATAGATTAGAAGAGAAAAGATTGGAAAGGGAAAAGTTGGAGAGAGATTGACTAGAGGAAGAAAGGTTGAAGAAGGAAGAAGAAGAGAAGAAGATACATTAACAAAAAGATAGGGAAGAGGTTGAAAGGCTTGTGCAGATGCATGTGGTGCAAGAACAACAAGAGAAATCAAGGGTTGACTCTCAACCCCAAGTAAATGTGCATCCACCTTCTACTACTATTGCTTCCTCTTCCTCTATGATGACTACTGCTGCATGTGCTCCCGCTTGGTTAAAATTGGACCTGTAGAAAAGGGTAGTAACACCTTCACAACCTCTCAATTGGGAGGATATGATGAAGGAGATTGAACAAGAGAGGCCTAAAAAGAAGGCCAAGATCCTACACTCTACCAGACTCATGGACAAAGGGGAGATTGTTGCTGAGTGTGCCATACCAATGACATAAAAGGAGGTAGGGGACATGCAGCTAACAAATTATCATTTAGTACTGTCAACTTGGGAAGGCCCACTAGGAATCAACAAATGAACCTAATTGATGTGGTGGCTTCAACAACCAAGTCAAGAATGATAAAAGATAAACAAAAGAAGGATAAGCTTAAGGCTCAGTTGGATCAATTACATTTATTTTTGAAAAGTGTCTCCTCTCCAAGATCACAACAGGTAATGGCCATTGAGACTCCAATTTTGTTAAGCAAAAAGGAGGTAGATGATTTGGTGTAGGTAAGAGGCAAAGAAAAGATGGTAGACAGATGGGTGGACAAGTTGAATCGGGAAGTAGGTGAAGTTTTGGTTGGGGGTTTTGAGGTTTACAAAGGCACAAAAGAGTTGATAAGAGAAATGCATCTATATATTGAAGCATCAGAGAAACAAGAAGAGGAGTATAAAGAGTATAGTCAGAAATTGGAGAAAGTTAATACATTGCCTTTGACTACTCTTCTTGAACGGTCAATACTTGAGGAAGATAATAAAGATTTCATGGAAAAGACCTCTCGTATACTCTGATTCAGAACAGACTTCTTGTGTAAACATAGGAATGAGGTTCAAGATGTTGCTAATAATCTAACTGAGCAGTTTGAGGAGCTGGAGGTGGTTATTGCTATCATAGTGGATGTCAATGTATTAACCAAGGAAGGCATGCCTTTGAGTCATATCAAAGAGAAATGGGATGAAAGATTTAGAGGACTCATGCAGAAAGGAGATGATAGAGAAGATCGGATGATAGATTGACTAATGGATGTCAAAGAAGAAATAAAAGTTTCTAGAAGAGAGTTGACAAAGATAAAAGGTATGAGAGGGTTTGCGGTAGAAGAGTCGGAGTGAATTAAATTTGAGGATAGCTGGGTTGATGGGCTAGAAATAGATATATTACAGTAAGTATTCACCAGTTATGATGATTTCATTACAGACCCAGCTTCACATGTGTAAATCTCTTGCATGCAGGACTTTCTTCTTCTTTGCATGTTGCATGCAACACTGACGGTTTTGAAGCGCATGACACTTTTTTGTTTTCTATTTTCTATTCTCCAGTTTAACTGAATGTGTAATGTAAGAACTCAAGATCAAATTGATCTGAGTTTCCAAGAAATTCTTTGTTCCTAAAAAAGTGGATGACTTAAAATAGAAGTGGAGTTCGAGTTTTGTATATCTATAAATACCCTTTGGGTATCATATTGTAAGGGTCAGCTAATTGAGAATAGAATTTGCTTACTTGATATTAGGAGATAGAATTTTGTAGTGATTACTGAGATACATTGTTACTAGATACTTTACAGTTAATAAAATTACAAGTTTACACAATATGGTGTTAGAATGGAGTTTTACTTGATAAGGCTGATAAGTTATAATCCATCTGAATGCCAGTGATTGTGCTGAAGCATGCTAGTTTCTTATATGATGAAAGTCATTAGAAGAAACCAGATTTAAGGATTATCTTGTTAAATTATCATTGAATTGAAGTTATTAAAGTCTGTTGATCTATGACCTTGGCAATGAATGGATGTGTGTTCTTTTGAAATCTTGGAGATAGTTGTGATATGCGAATAGTGGTATTAAATTAAGCACCTTAGATGCATGCAATGGTATAGTTTATTCTGTAAATTGTGTCATGCTTTGGTTTTGTGATCTATTAGAAAACATTCATTGTTGAAGGTATATGTCTGGATGCTAGATAAATTTGATTCATACTTATTGGTTTACCCTTTGATCTATCTTTTTCTTTTGTTTGAAACCCCCTTTATTTACAAGAACGGTTTGATAAAATGAGTCATTGCTTGAATCTTTTGTTACCAGCATAGGCCCCTTGAATATTACAGTTGCATGAACCAATTGGGTGACACCAGACAGTTGAGAACCAACTACTAGGACCTTGGGAGTTAGGCTACTATATGTTGTCTTTCTTTTTCAGGAGAAATAGAGTAGAAATATTCTATTTTAACATTGTTTGTGTCATTTTCACCATCAATAGAAATTGGCGCTAGAAAGAGGGCCTGAAAAGACAAGCTAGCTCACATAGTGTCTTTCTCACCGGAGAAATATGGAAGGATTATGAGATCCTCTACCGACCTTGAACCTTTACAAGAATTACAAACCCCAGTAAGACCTAGACCCCATGCTCATAGGGTTTTAATACCTACATTTCCACCACCACTCACTCCACCTAGATTTCCACCATATCCACCTATGCCACCACTAGTTCATCCTACATCACCACCTCCAATTAGGCCTATATCACCACCAATTCAGCCTATACCTGCTCAACCAATCCCACCAATGGCTTACGTTGTGGATAATCCCTCTCCGTTAGGGACTATTCCTTGGGGATTCCATGATTTACCAAAGAACCCAGAGAAGTTATGTCCTAAATACATGCATGGTGAATCAAGAAGCGCTGAGGAGCATATACAGGCATTTAAAGATGCTTGCACATGAGCTCAAGTTGCTCATCAAGATGTGGTATGTAGATTGTTTCCTACTATTTAGGAGATATGGCATATAATTGGTATCTAAATCTGCCCCAGGGATCTATTCTAGGTTGGATAGATTTAGAAAATGCTTTTATTAATCAATTTAGGGTTTATGTAGACCCTGCCATATTATATCACCAGTTTGCCACCATAAGAAAGGAACATCATGAACCACTTCCCTTGTTCAACACTAGGTTCCAAAGGATGTATCGTAGGCTACAAGAGCCTTACTTAGTGCCAAAGGTTATGGCCATATAGGCGTATCTAAGAGCTATTGATCCTTTGATTGGCCTGTTCTTGCAAAGAACTTATCAACCTAATGAGATTGACTCTCTGTCTAAAATTTATCATCTAGCTATCAAATTGCAACCACAGATAAATCTGCAATCCAGAGGTTTAGGAGCGGCTCTTCCTCCCATGAATTATCAGATGCCTAATCGACCTTTATACAACACTGTCCCGGGGATGTCTTATTCTCAATATGGACCTGCATTTGAGTTGCAAGCTCCACCTACTATGCCTTTCTTTGGCAATGGCATGCAAGATCACTCCCATCAACCTCAACATCAACCTCAAAATCAACCACAACAAATTGGAGGATCAACCCATGTCCATTCCCCATCCATAGTCTAGAATCTCCAAAATGAACAAACTGTTCAATTGATTAGTGAGGTAGAGACTCTCAAAAAGACTCTATCTCAGATGTCTAATGACATGGCACAGCTTAGGAAAAACCCTCCTCCCAACCAAAACCAGAATTACAATAATTAGGGAGGTTATAACACTCAGGGAAATTACTCCAATCAAAACCAAAATCAGAACACCAATTGGAATTTCTAGAATCAGAACTCCTCAAATGAAAATTATCAAAATCAAAATAGAGGATACAATTAGAGGTTCAATAACAACAAAAACAACAATAGGCAGTGGAATACTAGACCTAACAATGGAGGGGTTCCTCATAACTATCAATCAGGTGAGGAAAGATCACACACTGCTAATGTTGCTGATCTCAATTTTATGACTAATTGGTACAGACTAAATAATACTGCAACACATTCTGAGGTCAATTGCCCAAAAATGGAGAAAATTGTTAAAATTGCATAGGTTGATTCCCATCCTCCAGCAGGAAATTCCAATCAAGATAATGGGCTAGTTAGTACTACAATGACTTATGAGACTATTGAAGAGAAGTACCAGTTTCCCATGCAAGGGGATAATGAGCCAGAGGAAGACGTATATGATGCTCAAGCTTTTCAATCCAAAGGAGGTCACTTTCTGAGAAATCAGAATAAGGGCCCATTCACTACATCTGCACCCCCAAACAACATGGTCCCACCAAATCAAAATGCAGATAAAAATCCACCACCACCAAAGGGACCTTCTGATCTTTAGAATAGAGGCAATCCGCCTCCTTTTCCTAAGTATCAAGTTAGGAATGATTCAAAATTTGACTTTGTTGTAGAATTGCAAAGACAAAGGACATCCCTGTCATTCTTTGACATCATGAAGTGGTGCCCAGCTCAACGAGAAGTGGTATTGAAAGCTTTGGAGGAGACAGATCGCTTAAAGGGAAAAGGTAAAGTGACTCCAACAAAGGAAACAAATGCAGTTATGTATAAAGGTAAGACCAGTACCCCACCTTTTCTTTTAAGTCTAAGGATCTTTGGAAAGAATTTACACAATTGTTTATTAGACTTTGGAGCATCTGGAAATGCCATGACTTTTTCGATATGTAAGAAGCTAGGATTAAGTCCTATCCCAACTAATAAGAAGGTGATTCAGTTGGATAAAACCGAAGTGAATGTTGTAGGTGAGTTGAAGAAAATGCATGTACAAGTAGGATCAGATCCAAGGATCCAGACCTATATAGATATCCAAGTAGCTGATATCTCAGAGACATATGGGATGCTTCTAAGTCGGGAGCTAATGAAGAGTATAGGTGGATATCTATCCTTGGATTTCTCTCATATGTGGTTACCATGGAAAGGAGTTGCAACACAGATAAGAATTGAAAGTGAACCTAGACTCAAGGACATGATCACTGAATATGATGCTTCGAGTGAAGTGGCATATTTTGAAACTAAAATAGGAGTCTACAAACAAGAGGAAGTTCTTACTTTCTCTGTAGTTAGTCCTAAGGATATGTTACCCTTAGATCACAGTGACCCGATGATCTGCACCAACCAACAAATTTTAATAAGAAAATTGCAACAAGATAAGAGGAGGAGAAACTGACTTGAGTAGTTTGTTATTTCCTAATTGGTGTAGGATCCACTATCATAATCATTCGGAGTTAACATTTCAATCATGCTTAGATATTCTAAGTCATGTAGATCAACCTCAATAGGCGTGTCAAGAGAAACAAGCCTAGACTCCCACCAAGGAGTTTTATTTCCAAGTTAAGGATGCAACTATTCTTACACGAGCTAGTCTTTCCCAACAGGAAGGTTCTTCATCAGAATAATAGACTCAGGTTGTATATTTTGAAATTCAAGAAGAGATTAAGGTATCCTAGTTTGTATGTGAAAAACCTACCCTAGATACTTTGCCCATACCCAAGGCATTGATGAGAAATGAGCTGGATTGCAACTTAACCCAAGAGGGTGTTCAGGAAGTAGTTGTGGAACAAATTGAGAAAATAGAAAAATCTTCAACCGAACTTTGTCTCGAGTTAAATTCTAACAAATAGCAAAAGTCTGAGCCACCACACATTTTTAGTGAGTCATCCCCTGTTGTTTCTAAAAAGAAAGAGCTCCCAGCCAAAGACCAATTATGGACTCTTAAATTTGATGGTTCTAAATATAAAGCAGGAAGTGGAGCAGGGATTGAATTAACTAATCTGAAAGGAAAGACTTATTTTGCTTCTTATAGATTGCAGTTCGGTTGCACAAACAATGTAGCTGAGTATGAAGCACTTGCTCGGGGTCTTATGTTTGCTCATAAGAAGAAGGTTACTGCTCTTACAGTTATGGGAGATTCTGAGGTGATTGTAAAGTGGGTATGTAGCCAATACACGTGTCATAACAAAATATTCGCTGCATATAGAAACAAGGTTTGGAATTTAATTGAAGATTTCGATACTTTTGGGATTACTCTCATCCCAAGGGAAGCAAATCAAATTGTAGATGCTCTTGTTGTTGCTGCTAGTACATTGGAGCCCATGCAAGACTAATCTTAAGAGGTTTTCAGTTGAGTTGATTTTAGTCCCAACTATTCCTGATAATGTTAGACACTTTCAAGTATTTAATGATGATCAACATATATTGGCCTTTTTGGAAAATTCTAATGTTTTTGAAGGACAAATAATTGATGAGTTTGAAAGAGAGCAGGTGAATTGGGATCTGGAGAATGACAGTCCAAAAGGGATATTGGATTTAAAGAGCAATAACATCCCAAAAGGGATGATAGGATTGGAAATAATATTTGACTCGGACCCACAAGCTTATCATAGAGTGCCTACAAAGAGTGATGGAGGTAAGTATGAATATGTTAATTTAACTCACTTAGGCCCTGAGAGAAATGTTCTTATAGGAAAGACTTGTCCTCAAGAAATTAAGGATGAGATAATCAAAGTTTTGAAAGAGAATATTGAGGCTATTGCTTGGAGTTATGATGATTTGAAAATTTTTGGCACTTCAGTGATTACTCATACCATCCCTCTCAAGCCAGATGCCAAGCCATTTCACCAAAAGTAACGCTCGGGCAATGCTTTAATTGAGCCTCTGATCCAGAGAGAAGTACGAAAGCTTTTAGCTTCCAGAATAATCTTTCCAGTTAGACACTCTACCTGGGTAGCCAATTTGGTTCCCGTAAGGAAAAAGAATGGTGAAATCAGACTATGTGTCGATTTTAGGAATTTAAACAAGGCCTCTGAAAAGGAAAATTATCCATTACCTTCTCTTGATGAAGTATTACAAAAGGTGAATGGATCCCAGATGATTTCGTTCTTGGATGGGTATTCTAGATACAATCAGGTACTTGTTAGTCATGAAGATAGGACCACTTTTACTACTAAATGGGGCACATTTCCCTACAGAAGGATTCCTTTTGGTCGTATCAATGCAGGAGCTACTTTTCAAAGGGAAATGGATGTAGCTTTTAAAGATCTGATAGGAAAATGTATAATCATTTATGTAGATGATTTCACCATCTTCTCTAAGAATAGAGAAGATCATGTTGTGGACCTGGAAAAGGTTCTAAAGAAATGTATAAGTTATGGTGTCTCTCTTAACCCAAAGAAATGTGTATTTGGAGTCTCTGAAGGGAAGCTCCTAGGTCACATTATATCAAAGGAAGGAATTTCCATAGATCCTGACTGAGTGGAGGCCATTTTGAAATTGACAAAGCCAGGTAGCAAGAAGGAAATGAGGTCCTTCTTTGGAAGGATCAATTTTGTTAGGAAATTTATAATAGGGTTTGCAGAGATTGTCAAACCCCTCAATGAAATGATGAAGAAGGATGCAAAGATTGAGTGGAGTGAAGAGGAAAAATCTGCTTTCATGCAGATTAAACAATTTATATCTAAGGCACCTATTCTGACAAGCCCGGATTATCTTAAACCCTTCTACGTTTATTCTTTTGCTTCTGATCATTCATGTGCAACAGTCTTAACACAGAGAAGAGAAGAGAGTGAGGAGAGATCGATTGCTTTTATGAGCTCTCTATTCAAGAATGTAGAAGTAAGGTATTCTTCACTAGAGAAACAGGCGTTTGCATTGGTACGAGCAGTGAATAATTTTATGCATTACATAATTTGAGGTCAAGTAATGGCCATAGTTCTAGATCCAGCTATGAAGTCTCTTCTGATGCAAAGTGAATTAGGGGAACGAAGAGGAAAATGGATGGCAATCTTGCAGGAGTATGACTTAGAAATTCACCCGATGAAGCTTGTTCGAGGACAAGGATTGTCAAAAGCAATGGCTAAAGTAGACAGAAATATTACTTGCCAATAGTACACCGTTCAATAATTCATGAAGAATCCCTGGTATATAGATTTAATCTTCTTCCTCCTCAATAACAAATGTCCAGATGGAACGAATGCTACTAAAAGGAGAGCATTGAGGGTGAAGAGTGCTCATTATATGCTCAAAGGGGGATCCATTTACAGAGAGAATTTTCATGGAATTTACTTACGCTATTTAGATCAGCAAGAAGCAAAGCATGTTATTTCTGAGTTTCATGGAAGGCATGGAACATGGCATGGATCTGCTGATGCTTTGGCTCATCAAATTTTAAGATCAGGCTATTATTGGCCTTATGTGTTTAGAGATGCACATCAGCACTGTAGGACTTTTCATGTACGCTAAACTTCTGTATCTAGAGAAAGAAATCCTGCAATGCCCCTACAACTAGTATATGAGGTAAGGCCATTTGCTCAATGGGCACTTGATTTTGTAGGTGTAATTAATCCAAATTCTTCTGCAGGTCATAAATTCATCTTGACTACAACTGATTACTGCACACATTGGACTGAGGCTGAACCTTGCAAGAATAGCACCACAGAGGTGGTTATCAAGTTTCTGACTGAGAACATCACAACTAGGTTTGGAGTTCCATTTGCTCTGGTATGTGATAACGGCCCTGCTTTTTCTTCTGCTGAGTTTATTTCATGGGCCTATGAACATAAAATTGTGTTGAAGTATTCTTCCAATTACTACCCTCAGGGGAATGGAGTAGCTGAGTCCACAAATAAGAACTTGTTGGAAGTTATAAGAAAGTTGTTAGAAAGTAATCCTAGGGACTGGCATACCCAGTTGAGATTTACCTTATGGGCAAATCAAACCAGAATCAAAGCAGCCCTAGGAAATTCACCTTTTAAGTTAGTTTATGGCCAAGATCCAATCTTCCCCATTCATTTTCAAATAATTGTTTTGAAGTTTATGCAAGAGTTTTACTCTAAGGATGATAGGATTGAGGTTAGACTACTTAATTTGTTAAATATGGAAGAGCAAAGAGATGCTGCTTTGCAGCAATTCTCTAAACATCAGGTTGTTGTCAAACATTGGTTTGATAAAAGATCCAAGATAAAAGCTTTTAGGATATCAGATCTTGTTTTATTATGGGATAAGGCCAGAGAGAAGAAAGGAGATCACCAGAAGTTTGATAGACTTTGGTTAGGTCCTTATCAAGTAGCTAAAATATTAGGCGAGAATGCTTTTCATTTGAGTACCTTAACAGGAGAGCTTGTTCCATTAATATTTAATGGTCAATTTCTCAAGCACTATTTTGGTGCATAGAAGGTCTGATGTTTTGGAAAATGTATCATATGTAATTAAGTCTTTCTTTTAGTTAGGTTTCTTATTGTTGTTGTTTTGTTTTTTGTTTTGTTTTTTGTTTTCTTTGTTTTCTTTGTTTTGTTTTTGTTTGTTTTGTTGTGTTTTGTTTCGTTGGGGATTTTCTTTTTGTCCATCTCAAGACTTTGGGTTGTTACTCAAAGTATACTATTGGTACTAGGAGAGAATTTGGTTTAGGTATTTTCATCACCATCATTGAAAATGATGTCGTTCTGAAACTTATGTCTTATGATCATTCTAGTTTGGGTTTGAGAAGTTATTTAAAGATAAGAAGATACATTGTGAATATCTCATTACTTATCATAAAAAATCTGTCATCAAATTAGATAAAACATCTGCATGAGTAAATTCATATCTATTTTAGAATGAATCTACCTTTGATTCAAGTGAAAAAATCCGATTCCAAGACTATCATGAAATCCATTGTAGTTCTTAGCCCACATTCTAGATTCATTGAATCTGAGTATTGAGAAAGATGCATAAAAGAATTCCCACAAGTGAAGTAAAAAAAAAAGAGAATGAAAAGAAAGAAAGAAAATGCAAGCTCAATATCAAGTGGGTAATCAAGTATCTCTATCGGGGCTATGGACGCTTGGCTAGCAGTAGAGCTATGGTTTGACAGAACTAGAGGTATCTCCATCGGGGCTATGGACGCCTGTCTGGCAGCGGAGCAATACCCAAGATTTTACTGCAAGATAGGTAAAAGACTCAACTCATGTAGCTCGAATTTCAGGTATGGTGGTTCAAAGAGTAGAGAAAGTATCTATGAAGAATGATGCACAATATAAGCACACACTCAGATTCAGAAATAACTCATGAGCACATACATCTGAGATTCCAGCTCAAACTTATCCTATGTATAACTGATCTTATTTAAGTTGAAGTGTTTATAAGCCAAGTAGTTTTTGGGTGACTGGAATTTTCTTTAGGTATCTTGAAAATGGGTAAACCATTTTCCCAGCCAAGTCACCATTTGTTATGCCTTGCATAACCACCCAATATTTTTCCTTGGTCAAAATGGGTCCCCCTTTGTGTTTTTATCTTTTGTTGATTTTCAAACAAAGTTTGGAGTCGTTTGCTTCCAACAATTTGTTTTTTTTTGGTTTAGTCTGTCAAAATCGGAGCCGGAATTGAATCGGGTTCTGAAAGTTCTTTTGAAACTTTTTTTTGTTCCCATCCTGAAAGTCTTTCTTTTAAATCTTTTTGTTTTGGCTCTTTCGGAGCCAGAGTGGAAGTTAACTTCGTGTTTATTCAAAATTGTAAAATCAGAATCCATTCTGCCTCCGCCTTCACTTTTTGAACTTTTGTTTTAGTCTATGTCATTTTGTTAAGTTTTATTATGTCGGTCTTTTATTTCATCTTTTTTGTTTGGTTTTGTTTTATTCTTTGTTGGCAGAACCAGAGATGGAACAGGAACTAAGTTGGGAAACTACCAAATTTTCCAAATCGGTTTTCATTTTGATTTCGCTCCTGCCAGTTTGGGTTGTTGACTTTTGCTGAAGTCTTCTGCAGTAATGGGCCAATTCTTTTTCATCTTTGACTCCGCTCTACTGCATTTAATGCATCAATGACAGGTGCGAGGCATGTGTGAAATTTTTGAATTTTACCTTAATTAGGGATTTGCGTATTATTATTGTCATTATTCTAAAAAGATTAAAGAGCGAACAAGAGTTGCAGTGAAGTCTTGTACGAGTGAACTGATTGATCAAGAGACAGTTGCTTGCTGATTGCTTCAGGTGTTTTGTCTATTTATTGGCGTTTGAGGTAGGGTTTCTTATTGTTGTTGTTCTTCGTTTATTTACTGTTGCATTTTTATGTTTGCTCGTGCTTTGAATCATTTCGTTTTAATGAATTCGTGGTTCTTGGTATGTTTGTTTGAGTAGGTTCTTGCTTTATTTGTTTGTCTGGTTAATTCTTCATTTCTTTTGCTTTTTTTTTTGGTTCTTTGTGTTTTAGGGCACGATCGCTTTCATGTTTTAGTCATGATCGCATCATGCTATTTTGATTTGCAGTAAGTTAGATTAAATTGAGGTTTTAAATGGTGTTAGTTAAAATTAGGGATTTACCGTGAGGTAGAATGAATTAATGGTAGTATTGCGTATTCATCTAGTTAAAATAGGAAGGGTTAAATTTGTGCCCTGGTTTTCATATTGCATTTTCTAGATTAGGGTTTTAAGTGTGTTTCTGTAATGCCGTAATTAGGTGATTTAAAATGATGCCCTAAAAATATAGTCGTCCCTGGTCATATGGGGATGGTTCTATCGAGTTCCAGGTTAGCCCCATGTCATTTTGAAAATTGCCTAGTTTAAAACCATGAAGTTCTACATTAAATTGATGAAGTCATTTATGACATCATGGTCAACCTGGGCGGAAGCGGGGTCGGAATCGATTTTGAACTTGAAAAATTATGTTTTCAAAAAGGTATCGATTCCATTTCCATCCCTTCTCTAGCTCTGCTTATAGTGAGAAGCCTTCTTTCAAAATAGTGATAACTTAGACGGAAGCGGAATCGGAATGAAATAAGAATATGAAATAGAAAATCTAAGGAAAACCAAGTTCATTTCCATTTTGGTTCCAGTTCTAGTTCCGATCACATTTTCATTTTCAACTCCGAGCCCACTTCTTGTTATTAGAGTTACCATTCCAGTTTCGACTCTGATCCTGACAGTGTGTTAAAAGAGACTGTTTAAAATATGTTTCTGCCTGGTTCCACCTCTGATGTATGCATGAAAGGTATGGTTTTAAAGCATGTTTTATGATGATATTCAAAGATCTAATTAGAGGTTTTTGTGGAAGGAAAGCTAGAAAATGTCAAGAACATTAGGAGAAATTGCTCAAAGGAATCGGCCTGTAAGAACATCAAAGGTAGCACCCAAACCAAAGAAGATGAAGCTAGAAGAGTTGCCTTATACCGTAAGGTATAATCATAGGAGTCCTATTGTGAAAGTAAGCAAAGTGGAATCCAACTGGTTAGACATCACTGACACAAACTTGGGCCAGTACAACTTTGAGGAGGCATATGCTAAAACATTCAATGAGGATGTGAGGCCTAGAATGAAGAGGATTGTTGAGTCTGGTTTGGCTCATAACACTTTGTTTCTTTTGTCAATCCAATGCCCAGAGTTGATCTTAACAGTAGCCAGTTCCTACAATCCCGTTACCAGACAGTGCATGGATTCCCAAAACAATGTGATTATTGATCTTACTCCTCAAGCATTGCAAAGTATATTCAATGTCCCGGATCCTAAGAACTTGGTGCAGTTGGATGAGGCAGAGGCCTTGGAGAAATATAGTAAGTATAAGGAATCCAATAAGTCTCATTTGAACAAAAAGTGGTTGAAGACAGAAAAGAAGTCTCTAAGCAAGCTTGTGGACCAGCCGAAGAGGGCAAATTTCTATAAGGAGGTATCATATTTAATCATGATGATGTCTAGAGTTTTTGGGAAGAGAGACTCATTTTGTATCAAGGAGTGGATGTTTCCTTTCGTTCAGAAAATCTTAAATGGAGCCCAACAGTTTGATTGGCCGATGATTGTGTCAAATGCTATCCATGATCAACTGACCAACATCAGAGGCACTAAGTGTTTCTCTATGACTTCTTATATTCTATATGCAACAACAAGGTTGGGTATTTTCCCAGGTTTGAACAGAGTGGGCATAATGGGAGTCTTGGATGGACAGAAGAAAGTGTGGGAGCATTATGACCAGTTGTCTCTTCAGGTTGCTGAGACTCAGTTCAGAAGAGTCAATGATGCATTCATATATGTAGTCATCAACCAATTGAATGGAGATGCAGGGTATAGGTTGAGTCAAGAAGCCATGGAATTCATTGCTGAATGGGGATGTTGGTACATTCAATACCCCAAATTCACATATTTTAGGTTAGTTGGTTTTGAAGGCCATCCACATTTGCTTCCAAAGTGTTGCAATAACAAAATAGTGTTGATGGAATTTGTATATTAGGCTCTTGGAGTTAATGCTCAGTTTGTTTTAAAGCATAAGACAGGATATCACAAGTTTCCCATGAAGTTGGGTGAGTATGGTTGTCAGCCTCTTGTAGGAGCAAGGGTTGTTTGTAGTGAGCTGATACAGTTGAAATTGGGTTTATACACAACTCGTAAATATTTTGACCCGAAGGGTAAGATGTATGCCTTGTTTCCTTTGGTGTTTGATAGGCATTTTAATTTATTAGAAGATTTTTGGAGTGATCGACAGGATGAGAATGATCTAAGAAAGAAGAATTATGAAAGATTATCTGTCTCAATCATGTGAGAGCTTGGTGTTAAAGATAACATTCATGACACATTGGTGGATGATGGAATTGTATTGGATCCATCCTATGAAGCTTTGAGCATTGGCACCAAGAGTCTAGATCCAATTGACTGGGACAGTGAGGAAACCATTGATATTAAGCATATTTGAAGGACAGTACTGGATAGGAGTGTGCAATGGTTAGTTCTAAGAATCAAGACTCCTCAAGGGCCAGCCCCTAAAAAGGGTAAGGGATACAAAAGGATCAAAAGGAAGACACCTCCTAAAGATCCTTTGGAGTTCTTTCCTCTAGACATCGAAGAGATAGAACTTGAAGCAGCAGGTGATGAATTGGAAACACAAGAAGGAGAGGCTCAAATAGGATCAATTGTTTCAACACCGACCTTAGGAGAATCTTCTACTCAAGTCCCAGTAGCAAAGCAGCAAGGTAAAGAGGTGGAAAAGGAAACTCTTTATGACATAGCTGAATTCATAAAGGGAAAAGGGGTAGAGGTTCATGATGTTGGAACAGATTCAGATAAGACTGAGTCAAAAAAAGATATGCAAGAAAATATGCCTCTAGAGGAGGATACTGAGCAGGTTTTGACACAAGAAGATCAATGGGCACTGTTTGAAGAGGCGAAAAAGGATTCTGATGCAAGGGCTGCAACATTAGAGAAACATAAGGAAATTGATGCCAAGGCACAAGCTAATGCTATACTGCACCAGTAACAATTAAAAGCCAAATGAATTGAAGCTAAGGGAGCAGTTGATGATGTAGAGAGACAGAAAAGGAAACAAGAACATGAACAAAAGGTTAAAGAAGAGAATGACAAGTTGAAACTAATAAAAAAGATTCATGACCTTGAAGAAGAGAAGGCAAGAAACCGGAGGGAGAAAGAAATTTTGGTTGCCAAGTTAAAACTTGCTGAGGAAGCTCGCCAAAAAGAAGGAGAAGCTGAACAATTACGAAAGGAAAGAGAGGCCGAAGAGCTGGTTAAGAGACAACAAGAAGGAGAAGCAAAGGCAGAAAATATTAAGGCTTTAGAGGCAGTAAGAAGAGATAAAGAAAGGCTAGAGCCTTTAGAGAAAGAGAAATTGGAAAAATAAGCTCTAGAGAAGGAAAAATCAGATAAGGAAAAACTGGAAAAGGAAAGAATGGAGTAGGATAGATTAGAAGAGAAAAGATTGGAAAGGGAAAAGTTGGAGAGAGATCGATTGGAGGAAGAAAGGTTGAAGAAGGAAGAAGAAGAGAAGAAGATACAAGAACAAAAAGATAGGGAAGAGGTTGAAAGGCTTGTGCAGATGCATGTGGTGCAAGAACAACAAGAGAAATCAAGGGTTGACTCTTAACCCCAAGTAAATGTGTAGCCACCTTCTACTACTATTGCTTCGTCTTCGTCTATGATGACTACTGCTCCATGTGCTCCCATTTGGTTAAAATTGGACCTGTAGAAAAGGGTAGTAACACCTTCACAACATCTCAATTGGGAGGATATGATGAAGGAGATTGAACAAGAGAGGCCTAAAAAGAAGGCCAAGATCCTACATTCTACCAGACTCATGAACAAAGGAGAGATTGTTTTTGAGTGTGCCATACCAATGATAGAAAAGGAGGTAGGGGACATGCAGCTAACAAATTATCAGTTGAGTACTGTCAACTTGGGAAGGCCCACTAGGAATCAGCAGATGAACCTAATTGATGTGGTGGCTTCAACAACCAAGTCAAGAATGATAATAGATAAACAAAAGAAGGATGAGCTTAAGGCTTGGTTAGATCAATTTTATTCATTTTTGTAAAGTGTCTCCTCTCCAAGATCAGAACAGGTAACAGCCATTGAGACTCCAATTTTGTTAAGCAAAAACGAGGTAGATGATTTGGTGTAGGTAAGAGGCAAAGCGGAGATGGTAGACAGCTGGGTGGACAAGTTGAATCGGGAAGTAGGTGAAGTTTTGGTTGAGGGTTTTGAGGTTTACAAAGGCACAAAAGAGTTGATAAGAGAAATGCATCTATATATTGAAGCATCGGAGAAATAAGAAGAGGAGTATAAAGAGTATAGTTAGAAATTGGAGAAAGTTAATACATTACCTTTGACTACTCTTCTTGAACAGTCAATACTTGAGGAAGATAATAAAGATTTCATGGAAGAGACCTCTTGTATACTCCGATTTAGAATAGACTTCTTGTGTAAACATAGGAATGAGGTTCAAGATGTTGTTAATAATTTGACTGAGCAGTTTGAGGAGCTAGAGGTGGTTATTGCTATGATAGTGGATGTCAATGTATTAACCAAGGAAGGCATGCCTTTGAGTCAGATCAAAGAGAAATGGGATGAAATATTTAGAGGACTCATGCAAAAAGGAGATGATGGAGAAGATCTGATGATAGATCGACTAATGGATGTCAAAGAAGAAATAAAAGCTGCTAGAAGAGAGTTGACAAAGATAAAAGGTATGAGAGGGTTTGCTACAGAAGAGTTGGAGCGAATTAAATTTAAGGACAGCTGGGTTGATGGGCCAGAAATAGATATATTATAGCAAGTCTTCACTAGTTATGATGAGTTCATTACAAACCCAGCTTCACATGCATAAATCTCCTGCATGCAGGACTTTCTTCTTCTTTGCATGTTGCATGTAGCACTAATGGTTTTGAAGCGCATGACACTTTTTTCTTTTCTATTTTCTATTCTCCAGTTTAACTGAATGTCTAATGTATTTAATTTTTTTGTAAATACACTTTAGTTTTAAGAATAAGCCATGAGAGAAACACCAAAGAAGTAGAAAAGTACTGTATTATATATTCATTGAAAACTTACAAGTGTAATACAAGTCAAGGCTCAAATTTTAACTTGAAGCTCTCTCGAGAAAAACCCAAAAAGAGTCCTAGAGAAAAAATAAGTAAAATGAAGGAAAAGTACAAAAAATGAAAAGATTAGGCCTCCAACCATAGTTACGTGGGCAAGCTGCTCGTAGTCAGTTCTTCTTCTTCTTCGATAGGGAAAGAGAGGAAACAAAAAAACATAACACACAAACCTTAGCTTCTAGTCTACACGATTGTACACCAGAAACTCGAAATTCTTCCTAAATTCCAACCCAAGATGCATTCTATTCCATACTCCCATAGGAAATAAGTGGCTGCAAGCAGAGACAATGAGTGGCGACTTTCAAGGTCCATAGTGGAGAAGTCAGTCAAAAGGGGTAACTAGGGCATTCCCATCCCATGATAAACATGCTTGTAGAGGTCCATTGCACTTAGAATACCAACACTTGGGATAGCGACTTACACAATTTCACCAAACCCTTCCAGTAGAGAGGCATTGAACATTCGACATCACAGGTCAACTATCATTGGTTTGGCAATGTTCAAGTCCAAGAGGGAGGACACAAAACAAGATATGACATTGCAGTTGCTTCTCATTTGTTTCTCGTCATCGATAAAGTCCTAGCTGACTACCCAACGAAATGTAATTATCACAAGACGGTCACACTTCTTCACTAGCCACTTATGTCTATTATGAACGATCTCCCTAGTGAAGGCATATTGCGGCCTTCATGATAGCAAATAAATGGGAGTGCCTAGACCAATAGACATAGCTAAAGGCAACATAGAAAAGGGTGGAATAGAGATAGTGAAAGGCTTGCTAAACCTAAAAAGCTATATTTTTGAATGAATATTGTATTAAGGTGGTATAGCTATTTATAGAAAGGAGTTGCTGGCAAATCCAATCGACGAAAAGTCTTTTTTTGGCTAGATGAAAATAGGAAAAATATCAAAGCAATCGAAGGATAGGGGATAAATCATACAAAGGATCTGACATAAGGTCCTAAAATTAAATTTGGGCATTGGCAATAAATGCTCACATAAGCAGATCATCAACATATGTCCTTTGCCGTCATCAACACCAACTAATTCGCTTATGTGAAAAGACATGGATTAACATGCTAAAGTTTGACAAATTAAATGGGCACATCTTTTCAAAGGTACCTTGCATCACCTAAGCATGTTTTTCATAACCAAAAGCATGCTCCCCAAGACAATGAGCTTATTTGTGAAGAGAGGCAGCAAAGAGAATGTACTAATTCCATTCTCACAATATTTTTGGCATTCTTGAGGGATACAAATCTCAAATCCACATGTATCTCCTCATTGGCAGCATTTAATGGACCAACAGTAATGGCGTAGCGTTAATTGCATGTATATGCTAAGCGAATTAACTACACCAAAAGGTAGATTTTTATAAAGTAGTAAAATGCAAGTGGCCATTTTTATTAAAGAAACTCTTTGCAACTTATTGAAGCAACCATGGTGGAGCCATCAACATCTGGTAGAAAGACTAGAGCTTCATCTAGGAGGTCTGGTTTTGTTGATATCTTTTGGCTGAACTCGTTTTCCAATGCCCGAGTGCTCGAGGAGTAGCTGTTTGAATTTTACAAAAGGGTGCAAGTAGATAGAAGCATTGTCAGAGAGGCAGTGCAATATGTTGTTGACAATATTTTTGATCCAAAATTATCAGCTAACCCTAAGTGCCTTAGGGAGGGGGAATTTTGAAGAATGTTAGAGCATGGTGCATCTCATGGTTTTGACTCTTAGCTTAAGAAGTATGGGTTTCCACAGTTCATGTTGCCTGCCATACACCCATTGCCAGAGTTGGTGGATGAATGTGCCAAAATATTTAATAGGTAGATGGGAGCCATTGAGTGCAATAAGATCAAATTCATGATCTCTGTTGAAGCCATACGAGATATGCTATGTATCCCTACCACCTACGTCATCGAGCAATTTGTTGAGGAAAAAAAAGAAATTTTTTGGGAAGAAGCAAACTAGAGATATAGTCTCTATGAGAGTGAGACGAAGGAAAGGCTAGTGAGAGGTCATTTTTCTTTTCCTCTTGCATGCAAAAAATTCAAGAGCAACAAACAGGATGCTTTCTCGATGTTAGTTTAGTTTTTCAGCTTTGATAATGATGAGGAAGTCCATCCTTTCCAGATGGGCTTGGCCTCCTTAATAGTAAAAAGGGAGAGAGGTCATAAATATTATGACTTTGTTGATTTAGTAGCTTAAAGCATGTTGGAGAAATTGAGGAATTACCATACCAAGTATAAATTTAGGTATTCTTCTTTCTTGGCTCACTTGATTTTGCAGCAAAATTCTGAATTTCTGGAGAGAAATTTGCTAGTTTCTAGGCTTGATGCAAATGGTTTATATCAACTAGTATTTGTGTGGACTTGTGTATTGTCAAAAACATGCAATTACTATTGGTTTGCAGACCATTTTTTGAGATCAGTACTTCAAGAATTGTTGCCACATCCCATGGGCCATTTTTATCCTGAGGTTTTGCAATGAATGAAAATTCCACTGACTTTGATGGATTTTTTCCTAGGAGAAGATTTCACATTTATCAGATTCCATGGTTTCATTGGAGAGCCTTTCTGAATCCCCAAATTCATAACAGATAGATTTTTCACGTTAGAGGCATGCCATCAGGCAACCCTTACCGACAACACCTATGGCTCTGAAAGAAACAAGAAAAAATTACATCTGCTTTCCCTTTGCATTGCCAATAGTCAGGTGACACTAGAGAAGCAGAAGGTAGAGGGATAATTAGAAATCTACTAGTATCCCTAGGCTTAGTCCTCATCTATGACACCTGGGACTACAATGCGATAAGGAACTTCACTTTGAAACATGAGAGTCGAGAGTATCTGGAGTCTAGGAGGAATCTGACTTAGGAAAGGGTATAAGTGTATATTAACTGGCCCACATACCAATCAAATGATCGAAATGGATAAGTTTATATACACCACACGTAGATTATCAAAGGAATATTTGGATTAATAAATCGCTCATCAAATGAAGCATAGGGATGGTCAGAAAGAAAGAAGGCAGATTTCTGGAGGTTTAGACAAGAGATGAGATGCCTAAATAAGATGCTCGAAGAGTTTCAGCCACATGATGAAAATTTTGAGAATATTTATGATCAAGAGGTTGATACTGACAATAACAACCTAGAGACCATTCACAAGATTGAAGAGGAGTGACTTTCATGCCATACTTCCCGACCCCAGGAGTTTGATAAAAGAAGAAGATCAAAGCAAAAGGACTCACAAGCCACATCCTCTACTAGTGGCCAAGGCAAGGGAAAAAGAATTTGATGGTCCCCAAGAAGGTCCGTTGTGGTTGAAGAGGGTCAAGCTTCAGAGAGATCATCTATTGAAGGATTAGAATGCACTAGTTCAGGATGTGCAAAGAGAAGGCGAGTCTAAGATCTGGGTGCACCTGAGGTAACAGTTAGGGGAGAAGAACAAGCAGAGTTTGTTCTACAAAATATTTTAACTGTCGGAACCCAGGTAAGTCTTGCTCCTCCTCTTCTTCATGCCTTTGCATCTCTGGTTGCTCCTTTTCCCCCATCTATTGAAGAGAATCCTCCATCCATAGACCTTGAGTTTTTGGTCCTTAATGAACCCCCTACTATTTTCAATACACCCTGTGATGTACCCCCGTGTGCCGAGTGAGTAGTGTCTACTTAGACCACTGTTGATTCTTTAATCTCCCTAACTAGGTCCCTTATTGAAAAATCCAAATCATCCATGTTTCCCATTACCCTAGGTCCATCCTCATTTGGCCAAAAATATCCCATTCCTCTCATTTCCCTCTTTACTCCAACTAGTTTTTCCCTGACCCAATCCCAATTCGACATTCCACCATTTTCCATGATTACACTCCCATTTTCCTCCGTACATGTTCATATGTCTAAAGTTTCTCCTTTTGTTACTCTTTTTAGCTTTCCTCCTGGTGCTTCCATTGCAACACAAAGCATTGACATCCCATAGAGTCTTCAAGAGTAGCTCAGAGCAACTAACTGGACCTGACAAGCTAGGAAGCAAAAATAGTTGTTAAAAAATGTTGGAATGTCGGCCACGAAGAAGATTGAAGCTTGGTTCAATGAAGAGCAGAGTTCTTTGTGGATTACTATCATGACGCCGCTCGTATCTTGACTCGAAGGAAAAATGCAAATGGATGACTATGACATCAGGGCCATGGGTCTAGATTTGAATGAAATTCACCCACGCCACAAGGTGTACCTAGCTAAGACCACCTAGAATGTATTATATGTGGATTATGAGAGGCTGGACTAGAAATTGAAGAAGTGCAAGGAAAAGCTAATGAATGTAAGGGAAACAATGAATAAGCTACAGAAAAAATAAAAGGAAAAGATGTTGAAATGTCTTGCATAAGGAAAATAAAGCACCAACAAGAGAAAGAAACAAGATTGCTCATGGGAAAACAAGGTGAGCAGGTTCAACTGTACACCGAGATTGAAAGGTTGAAAGCTGAGCTTTTTGCTGAGGACCAATAAAATACAGAGTACTAGTGTGCTTAGGAAAGCATAAAGGGAGAGCTAGATGACATTCAATCTCAGGCTTCTGAAAATTTGCAAAAGGCCCTGGCAAAATAAAAAAAGTTGAGACATGACAAGAAAGAAGTCGAATCCACTCTATAGGCTTGTGATTAGGAGATCAAAAAAGCAGGCTCTAAGTTGGTGAATGTCCTCAAGGAGAAGAATCAAATGGAGGAGAATGTGAGAGAAAAGGAGGATTAGTTACATCAAGAGCTAATGGTTGCATAAATATCTATGACCCTTCCTATGATGAAAAATATGATATCCATATACGCTCGTCATCCTCAAACCAACTCTACAATTTCTGAAGGAGGATCAGGAATTAAATGAAAGGATTGGCCTATTGGCCAACCGGATTTTGTAGTAGTATGCTCCTCGAGTAGAAAATTCATAGAGTTTGATTTCTAGGTTGTGTGTGGCCACTAATGAGGCTCTAAGAAGCATAGGAATTCTAGATTGAAAGGCCGCCTCCAACAAAGAAAGTGAATTCCCCCACTCTCACAAAATTGCAACAAAAAGAAAGGAATTCTAGGCAGTGCTAAACAAGATGGTTGACAAAATCAAGAAATATTTCAGTGTCTTGCATAGCTTTAGATTTCCTCCCTTTCACCAAATGGAGATGTGCTATCAGTCGAGCAGATTAAGGATGAAATTAGACATAAGGTCCAGACTTCTACAAAACTCTCATGTTCGAGTGTGATGCCCAGCGTCGATGATGTCGAGTACGAGATCCTTCCACTTTCTCATCTCTATTATCACCTAGGAGCTGTTTCAACAAGATTTGGACTTGTTTCTTGCAAAGAAGTCTTCAAGCTAGATCAAGCATACAAGGTTATCTGTAATCTTGTATGACCAACTAATGTGGATTGGGAGATACAATATTCCACTTTCCTCAAACTCCAAGAATTTCAAAAGGTCTAGGTTCATGCCTGTTGGACTCTATGGTTGTCTTGCTGATATGTGATTTTCATTGATGTCAACACTATTAGCATTAATAATTCTGAAGGTTGTATATGTTGAGGAGATTGAGAAAATTAGAATAAATATGTTGTAAATAGTCTATGAAGCTGTGAAGGTCAGAGTGAAGGAAAGTTTTGTACGTTGATATTCAGAAGGCACACATTAATGGGTTTTTTACTGAGCCTATCTAGTATCTTTTATGGAAGTTTCAGAGGTGCACATCAAAATTGAAGAAAATTATGAAGTGTTGTGTTCCTAAAATTATTCTATTATTGTAGCATGTGTTTCTTAAAGAAGGAAATGCAATTCTGATGAATTGAGTTGTTGCATATGCTCTTGAGATGTTCAATGATGTTTCTAGATCATGCTTTATCAATGTGGTACGTCTGTGTTGATTGGTGTGTTCATGATCAAATATTTTTCCTTTGTGTGTTAGATTTTTGATGTTCTTGGCCTACATGATGATGGTAGAAAGTTTCGGATCCTTATGAATTATTTTTTGAATGATTGGAATGTTTGAGGATGTTGATTTAGGTCATCACTATGTTGTGACCAACTTAGGTTAGTGCACATTAAGATTTGTTCATGTATTGGGCTGACAATTTGTAATTCATTTATTCCTTACTATGTGGCCGATAGAGTTGTTGATGTAAATCCATGTAGTGGATATGTAAGAATGATTTTTTCTCATTTTGATGTATGTTTGGTATATGTATGCAAAGTATGTGCAAGATATGTGTGAAAAAGATCAGATCATCCTAATGTAGAGAAAAGTGTGAAGAATTTTGAGTGAAGAGTGAAGAAGTATTCTTGTGCCTAACCGGAACTATCATCAGGCTTATGAAGAAGCTAATTTCTCAGTTCAACCTTATTAGATGGATTTAATCTGATTGTATTATGTAAGAAAGTGAGCCTTCCCTTTGAGCAGTGAGCTCTAGGCAGTGTTCTTGAATGCATGTGCATTCTTTATTCACTTCCTATTATACTTTTAATAGGGTATAATTGTGGATTAACCTCCACCATGGTTTTTTCCCTAACAGGGTTTCCACACAAAAATCTTGGTGTTGTGTGTTTCTGATGTGTTGTTGATTCTTGCTTTCATTGTTACTTATCATATCTAAGATAAAGGGTTGATAAAGTAAGATAAGTTTAAATTTTTTAACAACTAATTCACGCCCCCTCTCAGTTGTCTATCCTTGTTTTTCCAACAATTGGTATCAGAGCTGGTTCCTTTGAATAATTTTAATAGCTTGAGGTGATCCGCAATGACATCATATAAGAAGGATAGTCCTAGATTCGGTGCTACAAATTACTCTCTATGGAAGATCAGAATGGAGTGCCATTTGAAGTGCATTGGTGAACCCTTCTAGAAGATTACAAAGAACAAATATATATTCCTTAGAATGGTCCCTCTACTCTTGATGAGATCAAAGAAGCTAAAACTAATTTCAGGGCTGTAGAAGCATTACTAAGTGCTTTGACAGATTCACAGATGAAAAATGTGATAGTTCTGAAGATAGCACATGAGATTTGGAAGAAATTTGAAACATTGTATGAAGGAGATGCACAAGTGAAGATTCCTAAGCTAACAAGTCTAAAAGGCAAGTGGGAGAACTTGAAGATGAGTGAAGATTAAAACATTTTTTCTTTTATGCAAAAGGTGAATGAACTAGTGATGGGTATTAGATGTGCTGATGGAATAATGGAAGAAGATGAAATTATGGCTAAAGTGCTCAGATTTATGCCTGCTTCTTAGAAAATAAAAGCCCATGCTATTGAAGAGCTTAGAAAAATGATGAATGTGACAAGAGATATGCTAATTGGTAAACTAGCTTCCTTTGAGTTGAGTGAATTTGGTGAGACTACTCCTAAGACAAAATCTGCATTTAAAGCTACTATGTCCAAAAAAATCCAACAAAGATATGATCTGAAATAAAGTTCCAAAAAGACATTCAAATATGAAGATGAGATGAAATATATCAAAGATGAAGAAAGAGAGCTAGAAGATCTAGAAGCATTCATTGTGAAAAGAGAAGCCAGAGTTCAAGGTAAGTATAAAGGGAAGTTACCTATTAAATGTTTCTCTTGTAGTAAGATAGGTCATTTTGCATCAAGACGTCTTAAAAGAGTTTCTAAGTGCTAACTTGACAAGTCTAGATATCAAAAGAAATGTTATTATGTTGAAGAAGGTTTTACTGATGATGAATCTGATAAAGAAAATGGAAATGAAGATGGATGGGTATTCATTTCTATCAAGGAAAATGGTCTAGTGTCCATTAAATATGCTAGTAATAACAATATTGAGAAAGCTCTTGTAACTAGAATTGATGAAAAGGATGAGTAGTTGATTGACAACAGATGCTCACATCATATGACTAGTGACAAAATCAAGTTCATAAGCCTGGAAAAATATGATAGTGGTGTTGTAAGATTTGGAGATAACAATGCTGGTTTGATTTGTGGTAGAGGCACTATTTCTCCTGGTGGTAAATACAATACTAATGATGTCCTATATGTTGAAGGATTGAAGCATAACTTGTTGAGTGTTGGACAAATGGTTGACAAGGGATATAATCTTTAGTTCAAAGATGGAAAATACAGGATTTTGGGAAGCTTTGGAAATGTAATTTCTTTATGTACAAAGACAAGAGGTAATATTTTTCACTTGAGTGCTGCTAGTGAAACTTATTTAATTTCTCAAGTTGATGTAAGCTAGTTATGGCATAGGAGGTTGTTTCATGTGAATTTTGATAACATTGTCAAAGTAAGATCCACTCAATCAGTCATAGATCTACCTAAGTTAGTGAAGCCTACTAACACTATATGCAAGGAATGTCAGATGGGAAAGCAGACAAGAATTTCATTTTGGAGCAAACAACATCATTCCAATGGAGTACTGGATTTGTTACATATTGATCTATGTGGTCCATCCAGAATCAGAAGTATACAAGGAGAAAGGTACTTTATGTTGTTTTTTTGATGACTATTCTAGAATTATATGGGTTGCTTTCTTAAGAGAAAAAAATTAGGAATTAGAGAAATTCAAAAGCTTCAAAGCTATGGCAGCGAATGAGATGGGTTTTAAGATAAAATGATTAAGATCAAATAGAGGTGGTGAATTCACTTCCCGAGAGTTCAATTCTAGATGTTTCTAGAACTATGATGTTGGAAGGTAATGTTACTCATATCTACTGGAGAGAAGTTGTAAACACTTTTGTATATACTATCAACTGAGTAAATGTCAATGGTAATTCTGGTAAGACTCCCTTTAAGGTATGGTTTGGTTAGAAGCCTACTATGAAATATTTCAAAATATTTGTAATTAGAAGATATATCAAGAGAGATGAAGATATTGGAAATTTTGATGCTAGAAGTGATGAAGGAATATTTTTGGATTACTCTACTAAGAGAAAAACCTATTGGTGCTACAATAAAAGATTGGGGAAGATGGTTGAAAGTGAAAATGTCAGAGTTGATGAGGATATTGACAGTTCACCTAGGTACTATGGATATGACTCAGATGACCAACATGAAAGTGTTGATAAAGGAAATAATTCTCAGACACTAAGTCAAGTTCAAATTGTTTCGGTGAATCAAGAAAGTTCAAAAGGTGAAGCTAGTGGAAATGCAGAAGAAAGAACAGAAGAACCAAAAGTTAGAGAAAATCCTAAATTCCCAAGGTATGTAAAGTTAAATCATTCTGAAAATCAGATTATAAGAGAAAAGAACAAAGGTGTGCAGACTAGAAAAAGAATTGCAAACTATTATAGCCTAATTTCCAAGACTGAACCTAACAATGTCAATGAAGCATGTAAAGATGAATATTGGATGGAAGAAATGAAGGAAGAACTGATGTAGATAGAGAAAAATGATACATGGATTCTTGTTCCCATACCTCAGGATAAGAACATGATTGGAACCAAATGGGTCTTTCAAAATAAGTTGAATGAACAAGGTGAAGTGATCAGGAATAAAGCAAGACTGGTATATAAAGGGTACTCACAAATGGAAGGTATGATTTTGAAGAAACCTCTGCCCCTGTTGCTAGAATTGAAGTTGTAAGATTATTTCTTTCTTATGCTACTTTCAAGAACTACAAAGTATATCCAATGGCGTAAAGTCAAAATTTCCAAATGTTGAACTAGAAGAAGTGTACATTGAGCAACCCAATGGATTTCAACTAACTGATGAAAAAGAAATGGTATGCCGAGTAAAGAAAGCACTTTATGGACACAAACAAGCCCCTAGAGCCTGGTATGATAGATTGGATAAATACTTGTTGAAGCTTGGATTCAATAAAGGTATTGTTGACAACAATATGTATTTCAAGATGGACCAGGATAAAGAGTTGTTTATTGAAGTCTTGGTTGATGACATTATTTTTGAAGGAGATGATGACTTATGTATGAAGTTTGCTAATCAAATGAAAAGTGAGTTTGAAATTTCAATGATTGGAGAGCTAAAATTCTTTTTAGGATTACAAATTACTTAGTTAGATGATGGAATATTTATATCTCAATCCAAGTATGTGAAAGAGTTACTATAAAAGTTTAGTATGGAAAACTCAAAACCTATAGGTACACCCATGGTAATCAGATGTAAGTTAACATGAAATGATGATTATCCTAATGCAAATCAAATAAGATATAGGTCAATGATTGGTGGATTTCTCTATTTAAATCAGACTAGACCAAACATCATGAATGTTGTATGCATGGTTGCTAGATTTCAAGCTAATCCGAAGGAATCACACAATTGTAGTAAAGAGAAGTTTCAGATACCTAAAAGGAATAATTGATTTTGGGCTATGATATCCTAAGGATGATGATCTTACTCTGAATGCCTTTACAGATGTATATTGGGTAGGAGATGTGGATGATAGGAAAAGTAAAATTGGTGGTGCACTCTTCTTGGGGAAGAACCTGGTGTCTTGGATAAGCAAAAACTAGAATTCCATTTCCTTATCTACTACTGAGGTAGAATATATTGCGATTGCAAATAATTGTACTCAAGTGTTGTGGATGAAGAAGATGATGAGAGATATCAGAGTTGAGTATGACGAGCCTATTGCTATATTCTATGATAACTCAAGTGCCATAAATATTTCCAAGAATCTGGTGCTACATTCAAAGACAAAGCATATATCTATCAATTATCACTTTTTGAGAGACAAAGTGAGTGATAAAGATGTCAGACTAGAATATGTGCCTACAAAGGAATAAATTGTAGATATATTCACCAAAACATTACCTAAGGATACTTTTGAGTATCTAAGGAAAGCTAGGGGTGATTTCCCTTCCTAATCTGAACTAAGATGCAAGTCTTTACATCAATTCGTACACTTACAGTCAGATCTTGTTTCAAATTTATGTTATGGTGGCTGCTACTCAGGAGGAGTAGTTAGAAGATTCAGATATGTGGTTCATGTTGGAAAACATTGAATGCTCCCCTCAAGATTTTTGACATGGACTAACTGCCTCCCATGGATCCATTAACTCTGGCAGTTGTATCAGGCATTAATAGGTTGATCTTTTGGTGCAACAACAATTGTGGGCCAACAAGTGTTAACAAAGCCAAAGGCACTGAGTTCAAATCCCCTTAGGTAATTCTAAGGGGGAGTTTGTTGGAAAATGGTTAGTGCTTGCCTTGGGATTCATGACATGGACTAACTACCTCTCGTGGATCTGTTAACTCTGGCAGTTGTATCGGGCATTAATAGGTTGATCTTTTGGTGCAACAACAATTGTGGGCTAACAGTTCAAAGCATGTGTACCTTTGAAATTGATGTCAAAGGGGGAGAAGAGTAATGTGAAAAAACGTTGAGGAAGAAAGGGGGAGAAGAGTCATGGGAGAAGAGTAATACAAGGATGAGAAGAAGATGACTATTGGAGAAGAGCTAATTGTGCTTGATGGTATTTTTCGCATCATGTGTTGCCATCAATGCCAAAGGGGGAGATTGTTGGAATCTATGGTTGTGTTGCTGATATGTGGTTGTCATTGATGTCAACACTATTAGCATTAATGATTTTGAAGGTTGTATATATCGAGGAGATTGATAAAATTAGAATAAATATGTGGCTAAGTGCACCAAGATGGTTCCCAAAAAGGGGACTTAAGTGGACAACTTTTTTCTAAAATTAGGAAATACTGACCTTGGACATGAAATTGAGGATAGTTACACTCAAAATTTTGAGATGGAACAAAAACAAGGATCGAAGTGCTCTGAGTCTACTTTCTAAACTACTAATTTATTTTTAAAATGGTTGAGATTAAGGGGTTCAAAAGAGGGACACACACAAATTGGTGTTGTTTTTGTTAGAAAAACATAACATATCAACTCTTGTACGACCCTCATACGGTGAAATTTTTTTTAGTATTTTTAAAATCACAATGGTCATAAGTTAGCTAACAATATGTAGTTGATGCATGATTTTTTTCATAATTTTTTAATGAATATTTGATTTTTTAGTAATTTTTGAAGTGGACATTTCCTGAAAAATAAAATTTGGGCTGTGCTACCCCTACAAATTCTGGAAACTAATTATTTATTTTGTTTAAATAAAATAAAATTGTAGAATAGAGTCTAGTTTCTAAAGATGTAATTTATTTGAAAATTCGATGAGTAGTTAATTTATAACGAAAAAACTACCAAACACTACTTTTTGGCAAAAAAAAGACATACAAATAAAATAAATTATGGATGAAAGGCTTAACATTTTCAGAAAGTGAAAAAAATTACATCATTGGATAGCTAGGAGAGAACCCAACATTACCCATGTGTTCGATTTTTTTGATATTGAACCATGCGCAATCTTGACGGTGAGCACGAACTCGATTATGTGAAATATGGTAATTTTTTAAAAACATGTCTCTGATCGTTGGGAATGCCCTCCAAGACTTTGGGTTGGTATTCCAAGGAAAATACCAAGCCTAAGGCTTGGGAATTCCCAAAGCAAGATATAACGCGCTCACACTATATTTCAGTTTTGACATTGTTTTAGCTTCTGTGGGAAACATGTCAACTAGGACATAACACGGGCACGTTATAACACGCTCGTGTTATGTCCTCCTTTATGTTAAATGCCAATATATTTAATGTATGCTGATATATTTGTATGTTTTTATGTACATGTATGCTTGTATGTATGTACATATTCCTGTATGTATCAATGCATATGTATTGTATGTATGTAAGATTGTATCTACACATGTATGTATGTATGCTTGTATGGATGTAGGATTATATGTACATATGTATTATGCTTTTATGTATGTATTTATGTATTTATTTAGAGGGAGGGAGAATTTAGAGAGAGAGAGTCTAGAGAGATGGAGAGGGGGTGGAAGTGAGAGTTTAAGAGAGAGGGAGTGGGAGAGAATGGGTTGGAGTGAGAGGGACTTATCTAGGTAGGGTGGGAGGGATAGAGGGAGGGAGAGATAGAGGGGGGGTGGGAGAGATAATTTAGAGAGAGGGAGAGAGAGAGGGAGAGAGGGAGAGACAGAGATAGAGAGACATAGATAAAGAGAGAGTTATGTAGGTAGGGTGCCAAAGGAAGAGACTTGAGAGTGTGAGGGGGGTGAGAGGGAGAGACTTTAGAGATAGGTAGTGAGAGGGAGTGTGAGAGAGAGGGATTGGGAGAGAGAGGGAGAGGGTGTGGGAGGGAGTGACCTATTATACGTAGAGAAAGAGGGGGTGGAGTGAGAGGGACTTATCTAGGTAGGGTTGGATGGATAGATAGAGAGAGGGGAGAGAGACAAAGAGAGAGTTACCTAGGTAGGTTGCCAGAGGGAGAGACTTGAGAGAGAGAGGGGGTGGGAGGGAGAGATATGAGAGAGAGGGAGAGAGAGGGAGTGGTAGAGAGTGGGATAGGGTGGGAGGGACATAGAGAGAGATGGATAGAGGGAGTGAGAGAGGGTGGTAGGGATTGATTGAATGAGAGGTACATAGAAAGAGGGAGATGGTAGATAGAGACAATTAGAGAGGGTAGGAGGGAGGTAGGGAGGGAGAGGTGAGATGCATATATAGAGAGAAAGTGATAGGGGTTGAGGGTATATGGTTGAGGGATTAGGGTGGAGGACCTATAGGGTTGATGGTTTCTAGGGTATTAGGGTTTAAGGTTTGAGGGTTGAGGGAATAGGTTCAATGGTAGAGGGTATTTGGTTGAGGGTATAGGGTAGAAGGTTTAAGGGTTTAGGGTTAAGGGTTTACTTGGTTGAGGGTAGAGGGTTTAGGGTATAGGTTTGAGGGTATATGGTTGAAGGATTAGGTTCAAGGTCCAATGTAAGGGGTAGAGGGTTTAAGGTTTAAGGATTGAGGATTGAGGGATTAAGGGTTGAGGGTTGAGAATTGAGGGTTGAGGGTTTAATGTATAGGGTAGAGGGTAGAGGGTAGAGGGTAGAGGGTTTAAGGGTTGAGGGTTGAAGATTGAGCGTCTAAGGTTGAGGGTTGAGGGTTGAGGGTTGAGGGTTGAGGGATTAGGGTTGAGGGTCCAATATATAGGGTAGAGGTTATAGGGGTCGAGAGATTAAGGGTTGAGGTTTTAGGGATTAGGGTAGAGAGTTTTCTTGGATTTAACGGTGTAAGGGTTGAGGGATTAGGATTTAGGGTAGAGAGTATTAGGTAGAGGGTAGAGGGTAGAGGGTAGAGAGTTTAACAGTTCAGGGTTTAAGGGTTGAGGGTTGAGGGTTTAGGGTTGATTGTTTAAGGGTTTAAGGGTCAAGAGGGTTGAGGGATTAGGGTAGAGAGTTTACTAAGTGGGTTTAAGGGTTGGGGGATTAGGGTTGAGGGTAGAGGGTAGAGGATTAACGGTAGAGGGTAGAGGGTTTACAGGTTAGGGTTTAAGGGTTTAGTGTTTAGGGTTGATGGATTAAGAGGTTGTAGGGTAGAGGGTATAGGGGTTGAGGGATTAGGGTGTAAGGGTTGAGGGTTGAGGGTTGAGGAATTAAGAGGGTATAGGGGTTGAGGGGTTAAGAGGGTATAGAGGTTAAGGGATTACGGTTTAAGGGTTGAGGGTTGAGGGTTGAGGGTTGAGGGATTAAGAGGGTATAAGGGTAAAGGGATTAGGGTTTAAGGATTGAGGGTTGAGTGTTGAGCATTGAGGGATTAAGAGGGTATATGGGTTGATGGATTAGGGTTTAAGGGTTGAGGGTTCAGAGATTAAGATGGTATAGGGGTTGAGGGATTGGGGTTTAAGGGTTGAGGGATGAGGGTTGAGGGATTAAGAGGGTATAGAGGTTAAGGGATTAGGGTTGAAGGGTTGAGGGTTGAGGGTTGAGGGTTGAG